>JAQQSO010000142.1:0-19927 GCA_028658305.1 Pachyuromys duprasi | reverse complement strand
GAAGGGAAGGGAAGGGAAGGGAAGGGAAGGGAAGGGAAGGGAAGGGAAGGGAAGGGAAGGGAAGGGAAGGGAAGGGAAGGGAAGGGAAGGGAAGGGAAGGGAAGGGAAGGATTCATTTTGACTCATGCTTTAAGAGGTGATTTAGTCCAGCAAGGCAGGGAAGACATGGACGGCAGCAACCCTGAGGTAGCTGGCCATATTGCTTCCAAAGTTAGGAAGCAGAGAGAGGTGAGTGATGGTGCTCAGCTCACGCTTTTATTTTTATTCAGTCTGATCAAGGGATGAGTCACCTGTAGCAGGGATGGCTCTTTCATCCTTAGTTATTTTTCTAGAACTGGCTTCCTGGAGGTGTGTTTCCTGAGTGAGTCTAACTCAGTCAAGTTAGCAATGAGAGTAACTATCCACCACAGAAAATAAGTGAAGTTAGGAGCCAAAGGGGCTCTGGACCCTGTGGGAAACCCTCAGGCCTTTTTTTTTTTTTTTTTTGGTTAGTGATCAGGAATATGCTAGAAAGTCAATAGGGACTTTTCCTGGACCTAAGAGAAGGCAGTCAAATGGGACTATGCTCTGCCTCTCCTCTGTCCCCCCAACCCATTCAAGCCGGTATATTTAGGCAGTAAGAAATCAGTCTCTTACACATAGGCGCATTTTACCTGCAAAAACACCCAACACGTGACTAGCTTTTTAATTTGTCAAGCTCTCTCCCAATAAAATCACAGTTGGGTTTAAACCTACGGTTGCTTTAGAGATTCTAGGATACAGACTAGTAAGACTAAGGCACAAATCTTCATTCGACAGAACAAGCTGATGAACAGAGGAAATACCACAGCTAAGGAGCATCAGAGTTAACTAGGTTAAGGAGCAACACCTGGCATCCGGGCTAGATGGCTCGGTGGCTGCAAGCACTGGCTGCCCTTTCAGAAGACCCAGGTTCAATTCCTAGCCCCCATACGATGGCTCACAACCATGAGTAAGTCCAGTTCAGGGGATCCAACCCCATCTTCTGGCCTCTTTGGGTGCTCTATGCACACAGTACACAGACATACATGCAGGCAAAACAGCTATACACAAAACATAGAATTAAAATCTTGAGAAAAATCATCTGGTTCCTACCTGGAAGATCCAAAATGGAAATTCAGGCAAAATGCAAGCTACAAAACAAACTGCAAACCAGACCCCTGAATGATGCTCCTGGTGAGGTGGGTACAAAGCAAGCAGATGATTCCCTGAGGCCCAAAGGAGTTGTGTGGAGAACAAAAGCCAAAGAGAAGAGAGTGAAACAGAACTGAGGCCCATTTCTCCAGGAGGAACAGTCTTAGAAAGTGGAACACGGAGAGGCAGACTCACAGGGAGGAGGGAAGGGCACTCCTTTAATCTCGAGACACAGAAATGGACACCCTTCCAATATGTGGGTGCCAAGAGTCATTATATTACCCATATTTTTAGGTACAAGTCTGTTTTTAGTTTTTTATCTTAACCATATAAATAATATAGTCAGAATCATACCTATAAAATGTGATTAAATAAATCATGGCCCACTTACATGCAACAATGATTATGCAGTCATTAAAAGACTTAAATATTTCAAGCCATTTGTGGGCAGCTCCGAGTTAAAGATGCTGCAGGGAACACCCAAGCCTTTGTCCATTTGGAAAATCCTGTTAAGAAGAGTCTATGAAGCAGGAATCAAAACAAGCAAAATATCCTCAGGCCTGGAGAACAGGAGAGAAGACCACAGCCAAAGTTTAGAAGCTTGGGGCTCAGGCTGTCAAGTGCTTGTCTAGCTTGAGAGAGGCCCACGCACTCAGGAGGTAGGCAGGAGGATCAGGAGTTCAAAACCAGCCTGGACTACATGAGACTCAGTGTAAAACAAAACAAAACAAAACAAAATTTGGAAGCTAAAAGCAAACAAACAAATATTATCACCAAGATTCATGCAAAAAGATGGCTGTCGGGTACCCGGAAGATGGGGATTGCTTGAGATGTCAGAGCATCTAGATCCCAAGACAGCATTTTCCCCAACTCAGGGTACATACCTTCCACACTGTCACCATCCAGGAGCCTACAGGGGCCTTATCTAGAGGAACTTGACACACGAGGCACATTCTTGAGGAATGAGAATGACATTTAACATTTTGCCATTTCCGTTTCTATATTTTAACAAATTATCCGCAGTTAACAGACTCATTATAATTAGAAAAATTATTTTTGAATTATATAAAGAGCTTAGCATGATTTTAATAGTGCTGAAGGGGATGAAGTTGAAAGTCCCCTCCTGCCTGTCCCTGCCTCCATGGAGGTAATCCCAATTTAGAGTTGATTTTTATATCCTTACAGAGAAAAAAAGGCTTAAAAAGTAAAATGAAAACTATGGGGAGAAAACTGAAGTAAATACCAGAATATCACTTGTTTATGAACTTTCGAAAAGGAGCAAAGATGAACTTCTCTTGGCCAGAGAGTCTCTAAGGAATGGAGAAGGCCGAGGAGGAAGAGAACAGAGAAAATGAATTTTGAAAAATATGGACTAACATAAGAGGCCAGGGTCTCTTAATTTAGCGACATTGTTCCATCATTAGAGAGACAACTTTTGGCACCAAAAATAGAACTGAAGAAGCATGAACAGTTTCCTCCGTCCCTGTGAGTCATCACATGTTTGCCGGGTAGACTCTGACTTCTTAATAAAAATTAACAATTTATCTATACAGAGGGGGAGGGAGAGGAGAGGGGAACAGGAAGAGGGATAGGAAAAGGTATTCCTAGGCCTCTGACAGAACTGGATCTGGGGGTGTACCCAGCCCTTGTTCTCCCGGCTTTGCACTTTTAAAATAAAATAATAATAATAAAAAAGATGTTCGTGTTTGTGTCTGTGCATGTGACTGTATTGCCCTTGGAGGCCGGAGAGGGTTCCGGATGCCCTGGAGCTTTGGTTGAAGGCGGTTGTGAGCTGCTGATTTGGATGTTAGGAACTGAACTCAGGTTCTCTCTCCCCACGACTGAGTCACTGCTCCAGCCCCAAGGTGAAAGAAATTGATTAAGCATTTCTGAGGTCTTTTATGCACTTAAGGAAACACACCCCATAGTGGAGGAGGGTTTGCTACGTCTTCTCCGTGGATTACTTAGACTATTTCTTTAAATCAAACGAGCAAATGCAAAGCACTTTAGTTTGCCACAGGACGCTCCTATCTTTCTGCACTTAAACCATGACATTTTGTTAAGAGGGACTGCAGGATGGAACGAGGGGAGGGGACCCATTACATGGTGAGCTGTACCATAGGAGATCATTTTTCTTATAATGTTCTTGGGAAGTGTTTTAATACACTCAAGAACCTTGAAAGATTGTAGGAGATAGAAAATGATTTACCGGAAATGCCATTAATAACTATGTCTTGAACATAAAGCAGAGCCAGCCGGAGGAACTGGGGGGTGGGGGTTGGGGGAGCTGTTCAACACATTTTTGTTTTTACCAGAAGGAACAAATCCACTCACAATGAAAAAAAAAAAAAGAAAGAAATCTGCAACAGAAAAATCACCATTTGCTCCGTGGTTGGTTTGGTGGATTTTATCTCAGCATTTCTGAGGCAAGGAGACTCATTTCCACCTGATAAGCGGAATATAAAGCTTTTCTCTTTAGCATTTGTCACAAAGACACGGGCTTCTGAGTGTCCCCACAGCCCCTAGGAGTCCGCTGTGGTGATGGCAGCAGGGAGGTGGGGGTGGGTGGGGGTGAGGATACCTCACCCCTCTGGGCCCAAAGGGGAACAAGTGGGGAGTCATGCTTCCTGAGGAGAGAAACTGGTGTGTTCTGGGGCCTGCCCCTTCCGAAGACTCAACTCACCCCTTTCCTTCCACCCCTAAACATTTCTTCTCCCCTCCCCTTTACCCACTTTGGTGGAGTTTTCATCCCTTGCGCCTGGGAGAAGGTCACAATTTGTAAAGTAGGTCTTGTCTGTGAAGGAGAGAAGAGACTTGGTGATCTAGTAAGATGCTGCGGACTCTGTTCTGCCTCCACTCAGCTCTGGGATCTGACACTACTCCCTCTTCTCCCCGGAGAGTCAGGAGGAGATACCTGTGCTGGTGCAGAAGGACAGTAAAGGGTAAGATGCAGAGGCTGTGATGGAGCTCAGTGGCAGGGCGCATGCACGGACAAAGCTCTGGCTTAGATCCCTGGCAAAACATACCTCCACACAGGCCCCAACTCACATGCACACTTAGGGTGCAAGGGGTTACTGCTGGGTCTCAGGGTAGCACCCCAGGAACAGTGCCAGTTAGAGATCAGACACCCAGCCACATGTGGTCAAGCTACTAAAAGAGGACCTTATGTTTTTGTGCCTATATGCCTTCTTCTCTCTCTGCATGTCAAGGCCTGTAGAAGTGGCATAGCATGAGTTACTTCAGCAAAATCAGAAAGCACAGGCAAGCAAAAAGGAAAAATTACATAGTCTGAAATCTCAGCACCCTATAAAAAAAGCCAAAACCAAAAAAACCCCCAAGATTTTGATATATCCGGTTGTTTATCAGAGTCTTGCTGACAGGGATGCTTCCAGAATGAACCCAGCTTGCTGCAGGTTCAGATTGGTGCTGAAGGGCGGTTCCTAGGAAAGATGCCACTAATTAAAAAGCAGACTGAACATGCCTTCCAATGTGTCTGTCTGCATCAAAAGGGGCTTATAGTTCTGACAGTGTATGGGAGGGATTAATACCAGGTAAACTGCAAAGCAGATTAAATGGTGCAGTTTTTAAATCTCAGGGGAACAATGTTACCCAAAGATGGAAATGCTTTCCTACCATGCTGTTTGATTTGGGTGTGTACTATATTTTTATTTTATAAGTAAAATTCTTTTGAAATGAGCATACATTCACATTTTTAAAATGTTGAACTTTATTTTGAAATAAGCGTAAACCCAAAGGAAGTTGTAAAGAGAATGCAAATTATGTGGCCATTATGTCTCCTGACCCTTTCGCCATCAGCTATACAGTAGGGACAATGCAGTAGGGATTGGGAAACTGACATCAGTACAACATGTGCACATAATTTTTCTCACTCACGGCATGTGCAAGGTCATATGGAAGTTCCTAAGTTATTTCCTGACAGGTTGTCCTCTCTGCTACCATCAAAAGCCACATGTTTTCCTTTCATCACCCACAATGTTACCTTGGCAACCACTAATCTGGGCTCCATCTCTAATTTTTCATTTTAAGAATGTTATACAAATGAATTTAAATATGCTGTGGACCTTTGCTCTGGCGTGCCATCTTAGCCAGAGTGCTGAGAAGCAAATGATGTGCTCTTTGGAAACCGACTTTCTTCAGCGCGCTGCCGTTTCGTTCCATCCAGTATTGTTTGCTCCTTTTTATTGTCAGGTAATATTCCAGGGAAACATTGTGTCAAACAGAAGTTGTGGGAGCTGTAACGAGAGCCACATTAATAGCTATAGTAACAGCAACAGCTAACAGTGAGCGAATCCTTAAGATGTATCCTATATGGTGCTTGGTGGTTTTTTCCTAGCTTGTCTCATTTGATCCTCATTAACCACAGCCATTGGTTTGCTTGTTTGCTTTCATAGTTTTATTATGTTAATTGATGGATTGATTGATATGTGTGGGCATGCACACGCCACAGGAGAAGGTCAGGGGAGCAACTTGCAGGACTGCAGGCACCTTTATTGCTGAACTATCTCAATGGCCCTTCGGTTTGTTTGTTTTTCTGGGACAGGATCTTATGATGTAGTGCAAGGTGGCCTTAAGTTCATGGTCTGAGGCTCCCAAGGGCTGAGATGACAGGCCTGGGCCTCCATGTTTGCTGATGACTTTCACTTTACAGGCAAGGAAATGGAGGCACGTGACTTTCTCAGGGCTGTGCAGTCACTAGGTTCCTTTAAGCCACAGTGAGTGTTTGATCTGAGTGCATGGAGGAGGTGGTACCCTATTTCATTTCTATGCCTCCCAGGAAAAGAATAAGCCCCTGGCTGTGTCCTGTGAGTACTGCCTGCTCCCCACAGGCCACGCGTATTATCACCCCTCTTTTGGATAAGCGCTCACCAGCAGAGACTCCTGACAACCGTGGATACTCAGCTTCTGGTGTGGAACCACTACAATGAGATTTACCTTTGCACAGATCCATGCTGACTTACAAACGGCCTCTCTTACAGCTTCCACCAAAGCTCCAAGGATCCTCTGAGAAGCAGAAACCATTACAAGGATGTGAATGACAATACAAAGATTTAATATGCACAGAAATCCAGAAGTCAGATTCAAAGCCAATTCTGAGATAGATGCCTGTAGGCCCTAAATCTGCAAGTGTTTTTTTTTTTTTTTTTAAAAAAGACTTCTACAATTCTCATGGTTATAAATGAACAACCGACTGTTCTGACAATAGAGTTAAATTAATTTGCAGGCTCACCCAGACCAGAGAATGAGTAAAGTGAGCAGACTCTTAATAAGAGTTTCCAGATAAAGGACATTTTGTCTGTGGTTAGGATGTGTGTGTGTGTGTGTGTGTGTGTGTGTGTGTGTGGTGCTGGAAAACCCAAAGCTTTGTGCATTCTAGGCAAATTTCCTAAAGTTGTGCCCCCAGCCCATTTTGTGTTTTATTTTTAAGTCATTCAGGTTGGCCTTGAACTCACTGTGTAGCCCAGGCTAGTCCCCTTGCCTCAGGCTACTGTTAGCATTACAGGTACATACCACTGTATGTCTGAGAAAGGGCATTTGGGTCTCCATGTCCACCTAAAGGGGACTTTCTAACCCCTACTTCTTCCTGTGCCCTTTGGGGACTGTCTTGGTCACAGATGACCGCGGTGTTGCTTTACTTGGATTCCCGTGCATCTCCTGTGCTGAGCAGATTGTGGGTAACTGTCGCAAGCATGGAGAAAGAGCGCTGTGTGCTGTGAGGGCTCTCCTTGGAAACAGTTCCACCAATAGCTGCTGCGATCCTGTCTGTAGTCATGACAAGTGATAAACAGCCCAGCCCCGTTCACGATCGGTGGCGTGCTCACTGGATGCCATTTAGGAAATCCGTCAGTATAAGGACGGCCTTTCAGTCCGTGGAATGCTTGCATGCTTGGAACTCGCTGTGCAGGATCTCTTTAACCTTCCCAACACTGCTGTGGGAGATGGGACGAGTTTGCAATTGGGGACATGGAAAAGGAGCTCAGATGACTTGCCCTGAGCTTCAGCCGGCATGGGTGGTGCTGGGCAAGCTAGGCACATTGATTTTCTTTACGAACAGGACTTCAGTGTCACAAAACAGCTAATGAAGACAGGTTTATAGCTAATGGGTGAGTGAGGACCAAATGACGCCGTGCTTTGCAGGTCCTATGGAGGAATCACCAGGCCACCAGCATCTGTTGCTTCGGACATGGAAGACTCAGCCTCACCTTTGGCACCTCCCAACCCCACCATCAAAAGTAGACCTTGTTTACTTGGGCTTAATGGAAGCATCTAGATCTCACTATCACAAACAGGGAATACGGGAGACAGGAGTACCATGATGAAGGAAGCCTAGACATAATGAGCACTGTCCAGACTGGGAGATTGCACAGAGCAATCTAGTTTCTTATATAGAAAAAAAATTCAAGGAAAAAAGAAGATTTGAAAGAGGGATATGTAAATTAAAAGACAGCAGAAAGAAAGGTTAAGCAACAGCAACATGTAAGTTTGATTTGACTGTGGATGCAAACAAGCAACCCCTTTTTATTTTAGAGTGAGGTTTTATTAATTACTATTTTTTAAAATAACTTTTTATTGATTCTTAGTGAATTTCACATTATACGCCTCAATCCCACTCATCTCCCTGTCCCTCCACGTGTCAATCCTCCGCCCTTACAATCCCACACACAAAAAAACAAATCTCACTGTGGAAGTTGCGGTGTTTTATGGTGTGTCCCACAGTATACCATTTTGCCCAAACGGCTTTTCTTGCAAAGGCATCCAACCAGCCCAATGACTGCAATGAACATTTGCAAACCACTTTTTAGAGGCTCATGTAATGTGCTTTCCTCCCAGCCAAGCTGCCGCCGTTCTCATCGTGTGAGCTCTGCTTGCTTTTGAGAGTCTGTCAACATCCTGTGAACTGTTAGCATCCCTCCTCTTAGAAGGGGAGGGTCATTGACCCCCACCTGAGCATCCAGCCATATTTGCATGCAATTCCGCCCTCACTGCAGCCCACCTCAGAAATCTCTAGGAAGGACTATAGAAGGGAGCCGACTCCACTGATGGGGCAGACAAGAAGCCATCGTCCCTGCAGGTGAAAGCTTTCAGGTGCCACTGTTTGGAGTCACCCATGCCCCTATAAATAAGCCCAATAGACCCACTGGTTTTCCCGGAAGTCTGAAGGTGGAATGATACTTTGGTTTGTCCTCATGCCCTTAGGGGGAGGGGCCAAACGGTCCTATCTCCTTCAGGGAAGGAATTTTGGAAACACTCTTTGCCAGGCATCTGGGGAATGTGAGTGGTGATGAGGTGCCTGAGTGATTTTTCTGGGCAGTGACCGACATGATCAAGGTTGTAATTTTGTAAAGGGAGTCCTTGAAGCTCCATACTGAAACTCAAATGGTGGGCATACCAGTTGGGGTTTACTTCAGAATAGCCCACGGGATCAGGAAAGTTGAGAGACTCAAGAAAAAGGGGCTGGGACGTGAACTGGCCATTACTGAATTCTGACAGATACAAGGAACCTTGCGTGTGTGTGTGTGTGTGTGTGTGTGTGTGTGTGTATGTGCGCGTGAGCATGCATGAGAGTGTGGGTACATGTGCCCAAGCACATGAGCAAGTTGGAGGACAGCTTTGGGTGTCTTCTGCTCTTGCCTTTTTGCCTTGAGACAGGCTCTCTCACTGAATCAGAAGCTTGCTGATGGCTGGCCAGTGAGCTCCCGGAATCCACCTGTCTCTGCTCCACGGGGTGGGTTACAGAAATGCACAGCAAGCCTGGCTTTTCATGTGGGTGTTGCGGATTTCAACTCAGATGCCCATGCTTGCACATTAAACCCTCTTAGTGAACCATCTCTTCAGCGCTGTTTTCTCTTTTAGACATGTTGGAAATATTCCATTAGAAGGTGGGGGGAGAGGAAGAGGCTGGATCCTGCACTAAATGCCTGTAGCCCTGGTGGCTGAGGTAGGAAAATAAGCTCAGGAATATGAGACCAGTCTGGGCAACATAGTGAGATGCCTCCATCTTAGTCAATCAATCAGTCAATCAGTCAATCAATCGTGGAACGAGCAGTCATGAATTTTCATGAAATAAAAGAAATCCCCAGGAAAGTCGCTGTCTGGGCTTCAAGGAGGCAGCTCAGCCAGCAGGGTTGGGAGGTGCTGATGGGTCAGATAGTCCAGAACTGAGGAGGGTGCCACATGTCTCTGGGGAAGGCCCCACTTCTCTTCAGAGTCTGTTTCCTGCCGCCCAGGACCATGCCAGGGGCTCCTGACCCCCTTCACTTCTTGGCCTCAAGCCCTGCTCTGGGGCCTTTAGCAGCTCCCCTGAAAGCAGACCTCTCAGAGTTCCCGTGACAATGTGGGTTACATTCCCTTCCTCTCTGCTGGACGTTTCCACACATACGATGAGTTTTACAAACTCTCATGTCCAAGGAGGGAATTAGCAGGAACCTACAGTGGGCAATGCAAATTAGGTTCTGGCATCTAGATGAAGAGTTGCTGACTTGTTTATTTTGTTTTATTGTGTATACAATGCCTGCAGGTCAGAAGAGGGCGCCAGATCTCATTATAGATGGTTGAGAGTCACCATGTGGTTGCTGGGAATTGAACTCTGGTCCTCTGGGAAGAGTAGCCAGGGCTCTTAACCACTGAGCCATCTCTCCAGCCCAAGTTGCTGACTTGCTAGTTATCATCTCAGTAGGTGACCTCAATCTTTCTTTCTTTCTTTTTTTTTTTTTTAGGGTTTGTTACTGATTTCTGTTTTGTTATAAGAGGGAAGAATAAATGAATTATTTTGGTGCATGCTCATAATCCCAGAAGACATTAATTAACTACTTGGACCAGTAGCACAGTCTCAAAATGCACTCTCTTCAATGATCTCTCCATCCACACTTCTGTTTGCTTATCTTTGTTTCTCCTTCCCTTTAAAAGCAGTTGACTGATTAACTGATTGTGTGTTTGTGCATGTTTGATGGTGGGAGTTGCTTTTCTTTTTCTACCATGTGAGTCCTGGGAATCAAACTCAGATCAGCAGGCTTGGCAGCAAGTGCCTTTACCTGCTGAGCCCTCTCTCCTACTCTCTCCTGTCATTTTAATTTTTTTTTTCTTTTAGCCATTCTCCCCAACCTACAAGACAGGATTTCTCTGTGTAGCCCTGGATGGCCTGGAACTCACAAGGTTGGCCTTGAACACAGAGATCTGCTTGTCTCTGCCTCCCAGGTGCTGGGATTAAAGGCGTGCACCACTACCTGGCTTATTTTAGTTACTTATTAAAGGCAGAAGATATCAGTGTTTATTACAGTGCCTGGACAGCTCACCTTGGCCCGGGCCCTTTTGGTGAGCCGTCAGGACAGGCTCAGCGCAGCCTGACTTCCTGTCTCGCAGCCCTGGAGACCAAGCGCTTTGGGGATATTGCTTCACCTCTCCTTGGCATCAGTCTTGCCAATCAGTTTTGTTTATCGTCTTGTCCAGCCAGCCTTTCTCTTTCTTTGCCAGTGGGGCCCCTGACTTCCTTTCAGCATCGCCTCCACCTCTGTCTCAGCAGAATCCCCTCGGAACACTGGCATTACCTATTTGTGCCCACCTGTGTGTCACCAGCTGGTGCCGGAGGCTAAGACAACTGCTTCAAAGTCCCCGGAGGCCAGAGGCTTTCAGCAATGTGGGGCACACCGGTTTCTGGAGTAGGCAGGCTCCCGATAGAGTGAGACCATGGTCTGAAGACCTCCCAGAGTCTCTGGGAAGGTCACAAAGCACCCCCTGAGCCACTTCCTCCACACAGCTACAGGGGCTAAGGAGTGGGTCGAAGCCTCTTGGTTGGCTCGTTTACATAACTGTTTTCCTCCCTATTTGTCTCCCGTGGGAGAGCCTGTCTACCTGAGGCTCTTTACACAGGCTGATTTAGGACCTCACGGGAATGGTCACATCTCTCCCCTAGAAGATCATGGAAGGGAGGTGTATAGAGGGAGATGGAGAGAGAGAAAGAGAGAGAGGTGGCATCAGAGAGAGCCAGGTGTTGTATACAAGTTGTAATTGCTTAATTAAAAAAGAACCTTCACAGGACTCAAGGGCTTACTTCTGATTGTTTTTACATTTTCATCATGTAGATTCTTAATCTTTGCTTCTGTGTTGATGGATTGGTTATTCCAGTTGTAATAGGCTGCTGGCCGGTGTCAGGCATAGTTAGGAGCTGTGATCTTTCTCTTCATAAGCTCTTCTATTGTGCTAATGGTGATTTTAAGTACCTCCCAGTCTGAACTCTCTGGTTACAGCATGTCTTTTTGCTTATACAGGATCCAGGAAATATAAGCTGTTAGTTTGTATAGTTGTTTTGTTTTGGATGGGAGAGATAGACTCTCTTGGCCTCAAGAACAATGGTGTTGGCCTTAAAGACACATGTGCACAAAGTCACACTCTCCCTGCTTTTGCTCATGTTCTCATATGTTCTATTTTCCTCTATCTGGCTGCTTAGAATTTTTGCTGCTTCATGACTTTATACGGCCTGTGACATAGTGTGACCTTGGGAAGTGTGTGTGGGGGGGGTACAGATGGACACAATCCTACCCCTAACATGTATTTCAAATGTCATGCTACTTACTTTGCCTTGTTTCTGGATTCACATCCCTTAGTCTAGGGTTGGCTAAACATGGCTTATCTTTTGAGGAGAGTGATTGGCTAGGCTGTGGTATGGTTGGCCTTGGGTTAGGGGCTCAACCGGCCCATCTCATGTAGATGTGTGATGGAAGCAATTGTGGGTTACTCCAGTGAAACCCAGCAACTCAGCAACAAAGGATGTGTTAGCCAGACAATTTCCTTGGAAGGAAACTGTGAGTGGGCAGGTAGCAATGGATGTTTCTAGAACATTAATTAGCTAACAGCCTCATCAATTATTGGCCCAGAGAATCAGAAAGTTAAAAGAAATGTTATAAATTCCATTTACTAATACTCATGTTTCCTACTTCTAAGAAACTCCTCTCAACCATAGAATGAATATTTATTGACTTATTATCCTGACAAAATGCACCTACGTGTTAGGGCTTCTTACCTTCTAAGTAGCTAATCTAAGATGAGAAAGAAATACTAATGCAGACAGATACTGATAGCATCATGAGTCAGTAACCAAGAAGCTGACAGCATGGCAGAAAAATCTATGAAAAGCAGACACATGAACTCAAATAGCACAGTAGCCTGGGACCACTTTCAATGTAGGTTAAAAACAGCCCTATGTACTTCAACAGCCCTCGAGGGCATTGCTGTCTTACAGGCTCGTTAACTGTAGCTAATGTTCACATTGGTGAGCCTTGAGTATATAAGGAAAGGCTAAAGGCTAAATTATGTTTAGAATATCCAGCTTACGGAGACAAGAACTTATGTAACACACCTAAGAAAATTTTCCATGTGCATTTAAAAACGACTGTGTCAGCGAGCAACCCTCAGTTTTCCAAATCAAGTTGCTTGCGGAGAACTCAGGAATAGCTGCCCTCAAACACTTGTTCTCTGTACTTCATGCCAGCTACCAGGAGCCAGGTGGCAAAATGCCCTGTGCCTTATGGCTGCCCAGAAAGACCATCTTAACTCTCTTGAGGTCAAGATGGATAACAGTAGCCAAAAGGCATGGCAGTCAAGAGTGTTGGCTTCTTGTCTAGGTATTGGAGACCTAACTCACATCCTCATGTTTGTCTGACAAGCATTTTAGCTGACTGAGTTATATTTCTAGGCCTTGGAATTCAACAATTTTGTATTATCTTCTAAATGAATAAGACACCTAAATCTATTTGCTTTTTTTTAATGGAAGTTTTCTTTATTTTCATTATACATGCAAGAGTGTTCTGCCTTCATTTATGTATGTGCACATTACGCACAGGTCTTAGAGGCCAGGGGAGGGTGCTGGGTTTTCTAGAACTAGAGTCACAGACCATTTTAAGCTCCCATATGGATGCTGGGAACTGATCTTGGGTGCCCTGCAAGAGCAAGTGTTCCTAACTACCAAGCCACTCTCTAGTCCTTCCAAAGTATTTTCTTGTGACTTATTTGGTTCTCATGTATTATTTTTTCTTCCTTTGGGGCATTAACTGTTAGTAAGGAAATATCTTGAACTAGTTTATCAACTAATGAAGGAGACACACAGTTTTTCTAGAAGAATGGAATGGGCAAGGAGGACCCAGGGAGGTACTGTGGAGGAAAATGACAGGCCAAGTATGTAAACATGAGACAAGGTCTGTTGCTTTGTTGGGAAAAGGGCTGATGTCCAAAAGGGAATTTTCTGGGGAGAAGGGGACACAGGAAGGCAGGCAGAGATGTGAAGAAGACAACTTTTAGCTAAAAATATTCTCAGGGTTTTTGCCTTGATTAAATGTTTAAAAGATAAATTCTCCAAAGGACAGTTTGAGGATTTCAGCCCATGGCTTCTGTCTCTACCTCATCTCCCTTCTGTACATGACTTGATTCAAAGTTCAAAAAAAGCTACCACGAAAAGAACAAGGTGATGGAGTTGTCACCAGAACCTTTGAAGTCTTTAGTTAAATACTGCCTCAGTCAAGTCATATGGCCTGCCTGCCCAGAAACTCAGTCACCTCAGTCATTTTCTTCAAATAACCGTTATTACATTTCTTTTCAAAATAAACAACTTCAGGCCTCCCAGCATCCCAGGTAGATGAGAGAGAGAGAGACATTTAGCTGTCAGTTTGAGGTCGAAGACATCAAATTCACAAACAGAAAATTGAAAAAGAGGGGGCATATTCACTCTGTGCTCTGTCAGACTTCTTGTAATAACGCACCACCATCAAGAATCACCCACTCTCCCTCTCACGTGTGCCTCAAGATAAAACCAAAGACTGTTCTTCCGGGGACTGCGCCACAGCCTGGCAAGCCTCCCCTCAGTGGCTGGACTTGAAGTTCCATCCCATTGTGTGATTCTGCTCACTTGTTTGGAGAGTTTTCCAGAATTATAAAGGGGTTAAACATTTTTCTGATATACCGGGGATTTGAGATTTTTTTTTAAATAATTCTTTTTTTTTTTAATAAAAGAATGACACCAGTCTTCTGCTAAGCAGATATAACAGATTTCACAAACAGAACTGTGAAGGCTACATCTGGTATGTGCACCTGATTAAATAATAGTTAAATCCTCTTGTATGGGGAGAGACCTACAGAAACTAGCTTCAGCGTTCACAAATTTGGGGCATGGCAAAGAAAATTCAAACTGTCTATCAGCTCCGATCACTTGTTTGTTGCTTGCTGAGAGCCTTTCTTGAGAGTCATTTTTAAGGCCAGATCTTATTCTTCTGGAAAGAGTTCTAAGATTAATTAGTGATGTCTGCCTTAGGTACAGGATAGAAGTCTAATAGTACATTTGCTGTTTATTTACCCTTTTGGTAGATCTATGACATTGAAAAATATAGAATTTGTATTTTTGACCACTTGGCAGTTTTTTTTTTCTGAAAGACCACCACAATATATAGTGATTTAGAAGTTTTATCATAAAATAAAATTTTATGTATTTTTGAGAGAGAACTACCAGTTCATGGCTATCTTGTTAGATGGCAATTGTTCCAAAATTTTGTGGCTTAAATTTTTTTTTTATGCTTACAGAACTTGTGTAGGCCCTTGGGAAGCCTGTGTACAGATAGCTTGCAAAGTCTGGAAAGACTTAGAGACCTAGCTGGTGAAACCTTAGTCATAAACACCCCTAGATTCCACGGTAGGCAAGAGAGTACCTACCTACACAGGGAAGCAAAGCCAGAAGAACATTAGGTAGGGTGGGAGATACTGATGGGTGGCAGAAAACATAACCTGCCACAACCAGTTGACAACCAAGTGAGCCCCTTCATCTTCTGCTCCCCGACTGATTACTTGCCTAGAGTAATAAAAACTTGATACGTGAATAATAATAATAATAATAATAATAATAATAATAATAATAATAAAATTGTCAGCAGTAGGAAGCACGCTTTAAGGAAAAGTAAAAAATTCTTAAATGATGCTCTGAAGACCTATATCAGAAGCAAGCCTGTGTCAGAAAAGTCCATTGCCCTGGAAGATATTTCAGTTTGCACATATGATGCTTGCTAACAGTTGCTGACTGTTTGCTTCCCCAGACAACAGCATAATAGTGACAGACCAAATATCCATCTACTTTAGAGAATTTTACCCTCCACCCTGTAATTGTTTGTTGTAGGGGCTCTGTGTATCGTGGGTGGGTAAGCATCAACTCTGGTTTGTACTCCTTTTTCCTAGTCTTGAAATCTCAACTTGTCCCTAGCCTGTATCTGACTGAGTCTGACTACTATAGAAGGCTGAAAAACCATCTCCGGAATTTGTTTCCTAGGCTACTCTTTAAAAGGTTTGCATAATGGACTGAAAGGGAAAAAGAGCTTACACAGACCCGTTGCTATTGGAACCCCAGCAGTTAACACTTTGCATGTTTATTCATGGAGACACTGTCTCTAACTGTCTGTCTCGTGCATTGACACTTGCTCTGAAGGAAGGGAGCCCCTCTCCTTTGGGAGGAGTGTCAAGACAGGAGAACTTGAGGGAGAAAGAAGCTGCTCTTGGCCAGCGCATGGAAGGGCGTGTGTGTGTGTGTGTGTGTGTGTGTGTGTGTGTGCTCATGGCTATGAACATGGCTGCACACACTCTTGCCCAGCACTGCCTTCACCAGCAGGCTCCTCCCACACCCTAGGAAGAAAGCCTGAGCAGAGGTGAGGTGATCGCTCCATCTTTTGCATTCACAATTAACAGTGGCTGAGAGCGTACATTGAGGAGGGTGAAAATAAGGAGTGGTTTCCGCCCTGGGGTGTCACAACATCTCAGGAGCATGCTGCCGGACACTGGATGCAGTGGGGGTGGATGTCGGAAGGGAACAGGGAGAACAGAACCCTTTCCTAGCACCCATCTACGAATCAGGTGGCCACGGGGCTGCTATGAACAAGAGGGCCTCAATTCACAAAGAAGTAGATCCTTTAAGACCAGTAACACATTTCCATAAGTGAACTAAATTCGTATGTGGCAGTAGTTCTGCTGGACCCATAGAACAAAGCCAATGTAACTCCTTAGGTATAGTGCGGCGGTGATAAGCTTCTCACTGTGCATAATTTTCTAGGGAGCTACGTTCATATTTGCAGCTTGGCAGGTGTGCATGTGTATGTGTGTGTGTATGTGCGTGTTGTGCTAAAACAATCTCTCAAGGGGCATCTCAGGGGTGCTCCCCAACTTTTCTAGTCAGCTAATAGTGCTCCCCAATACTTACAGTGTTCCAGACAGAATGGAAATGATGAGGAATTGCAAAAATAAAGTCCTTGATTTTACCTTTAAGATTTGTTTTATGTTTTCAATCATGGGTATGTTTGTGTGTCTCTCCATGTAATTGCCCATGAAGGTCAGAAAAGAGGGTTTCAGGGTGCCTGGAGCAGGAGTGGCAGGCTGTTGGGAGCCTCTAGCATGGGCGCTGGAAACTGATCTCATTCTCTGGAAGTGCTCCTAATGGCTGAGCCACCTCTCCAGCCCTGAGTTTCTGCTGTTCAGGATCCTAACTGTGCCACTCTTGTTTAGTACCCACCTTACAGACATCAGGAGAGCAAGGGCTCCCTTCCCAACCTGGGTGGACCTGAGAGATTGGGGTCCCACAGGAGAAAGTGGGATGGAGCTGATCTGTGGCTATCCCAGATGTCAGAGCTTCTGCCTGGTGCTGTTGCTGCTAACCCATCACGTCAGAACAGAGGTAATCCCAGAGCATCTTTCATGGCTGACCTCCCCCACAACACTAATATTTATAGAAAGCCGCTGAACATTAATAAAAGAGGAAACCACACAGCTCCAGAGTATGTTGTATTAATTTAAGGTTCATGGCTTCATTACCCAGAACCTGCAGACAGTAAGAAGGCAGCGTCTAAGACACAGAAGAGTGTCACCGTGAAGTCAATGCCAGGGCTTTGGGCGATGGAGTGTGGCCAATTATCTTGTAAATAGTATCATCAAGTATGCAACCAGTAAGCCACCCCAGAGGTGGCAGGAGAGGAGGAATTCCAGGGTCAAGCTGAACTGCTTCAGTAATACACTCTACTAGATCCACTTAAAACCCAGGAAGGAGGAGAAAAGAAAGGAGCTGGTCACGCCCTTAGGTAGAGTATATGCGGGAGGAGAGGCTACATCCTCATTCCTGGTCTGTGCAGTGCCCATTTTCAGCCTCCCCAGTTTCTCTCAGTGATGGGGAAAATTACAGACAGCATGCCCCGGGATACATTGTGTGTGTGTCAATTTGCTGAGGTCACAATATGCAGCTGTTTGATTTTTATTCTAGATATTTCTGAGAGGGTGTTTGAGGCAGGACTAGAATTCAAGCCAGCAAGGCTTTGCTGAGAGCAGCTTTCTCTCATAATGGGAGTGGGCATCATCCAAGTAGTAGAACTGGGTCTAAGGACAGTCTACGGGCAGGACTACCCCCTTCTCAAGAAGGTCTCCAGTACACCAAAGTGGGCACTCCCCAGGATGCCCTCTAGCGTTGCAGGTTTTGGATTTGCCAGTCTTTGCAACCATAAGAGCCCCTACCTATTCCCCATCACCCACCACCTATCTCCATACTTTTTTGTTTTTGTGAGACACACTTGGAACTCACTATATAACTCAGGCTGGTTTTGAACTCACAACAATCCTGCTGCCCATCCCCCTTGCTTATCCCTAACTATCAAGACACTGTGCAACTTTCAGCAGCTGAAGTATGAGGGTGGGATACTAATGAGACAGAAAGGGCAGGTACCCAGCATTTCATTGACCTGTGACAGGAATGGGGAGGAAGCTCCTATCCTGAGGTTCTTCCCTGGAGATCTAGACACAGATGTCCGTTAAAATGAGACCAGAAGACCGGAAGAGGTAGCTGCTAGGTGGCTGATTCAGAGGAACACCCCTAGCAAACAAATGCCATTCTTTTTGTTTTTGTTGTTCTTCCTTCCTTCCTTCCTTCCTTCCTTCCTTCCTTCCTTCCTTCCTTCCTTCCTTCCCTCTTTCTTTCTTTCTTTCTTTCTTTCTTTCTTTCTTTCTTTCTTTCTTTCTTTCTTTCTTTCTTTCTTTCTTTCTTTCTTTCTTTCTTTCTTTCTTATTTTAGGTGTGCGTCGTGCCTGCATACATGTTTGTGTACGGTGCATGAAACTTGGTGCCTGCAAAGGTCAGAAGAAGGTATTGGATCCCCTGGAATTGGAGTTACAGATGGTTGTGAGCCACCATGTGGGTGCTGGAAACCGGGGTCCTCTGCAAGAGCAACAAATGCTCTTAACCACGGAGCCATCTCTCCATGTCTGTTTTCAAAAGCAAACACAACTATACTGTCTGTTAAGGCTAGCTCCTTTCTCTGCTACGGGTCCTAGAGCTTAGAATGAAAAGGAAAAAGACCCTCCAAGCTGATAGCGGCTGGTCCTCAACCCTACAGAGGCCTGATGTGAGACTCACTGTTTCAGGTGACCTAGGCCTCTGGGCCGCCATCGCCCGACTCCCCATCCCTGTCCCTCGCTGCATGTGGTTCATTTAAGGTCAAGGCTAAGCTTGACTCACATCCTGGCACGGTAGTCAGTGTTCAAGAAAATATTTGTGGAATGAGTAAATCGATGACCCAGCACCCAGCCAACCTGGAATGAGAGGGAAGCAGGACAGCCTCGGGCAGAGTCGAAGGCAGCTGCGGGGCCGTCAGCAAAGGAGGCCCTGCAGCTTTCCCGGTGCTTCCCTGTGAGCGTGCAGGCTTCTGCGCTAACTCAGGGCCCACCTCTATTAGAAGTAAACATTTCTAACTCCTCTACAGAGAGGCAGACAATCTTATTAAACACCCACATGTCAGATTTCAAATATTTACACACTATCTTGCCATGGAACATGTTTTCCACCAGCAAAAACTAGCGAGACTCCATTCTAGCACGCACACGGTTGCCAGCGCAGGGTTCTCTAAAACCTGCTGACAAGCTGTTCGCTAGCACCGTGGCTGTCTACTTGCTGCTCGTGGCCACGGCACTTTTGAGACTCAGATGGAAGCCATGTCTTCTTTGTAAATTTGCGTGTGGTGATAGGAGATGCGAGCCCACCGTCCAGCCGGTGGTAGCCTCTCTGTTCCCTGTCCTCCTTCCCTCCCTGTTCTTTCCTACCTACCTGGCCCTGGCAACAATCTTCCCCCTCCTTCCCTGACTCTGCTCTTTTTTCCCACGCGCCAGACACACCTCTTGCGTTCCCACCTTTGAACTTGGAGTTGAGGCACTGAAGTTCCTTTAAGGTGCCCTCGGGGCACGAGCTGGGCTCCCACAGCCCACGGACAGCCAGGGCAGTAAAAGTTGAGGGAGCAGCCACAACACGCCCAACAGCACAGAGGCAGCCCCGCCCACCCGTGCACAGCTCTGGGTACGCTTCTGCCGGTACCTTGTGTGCACCTTGCTCCCTGGGCGCTTCGTGGCTCACACCATTTGGCCCTAGGAGCATGTCCATTCTTTTTACCTATTTGTTCAATTAAAATAATAACAACCAAGGACTGGGAGTGTGGCCCAGTGTGAGGGCTTGCCTAGCATGCGTAAGACTCTGGGGTCTTTCCCAGCACGGAGGTAGGAACGGGAGGGGGCGGGGCGGGGAGGGCGTGTGCCAGGCAGTGGGAGTGTAGCCAGAGTCCTGCCCGGGAATTCACCTTGGTGGGCAACGCTCAGTTACCTGTAGACGCTCTTCTGTAGGAGAGCCCTAGAGAGAGACAGACACGCATGCCCCTGGTGTCTACAGGTAGGAAGTGGCTGCTGGAGGATGGGAAGCTGGAAACCAAAGGTTG
>JAQQSO010000141.1:0-19958 GCA_028658305.1 Pachyuromys duprasi | reverse complement strand
CCCCTGTTGGTGGACTTGGAGGGGGCTGGGAGGAGGGAGATGAGGGAGGGAGTGGGAGGCTAGGAGGGACTGAGGGAGGGGGCTACACCTGGGTTTCAAAGTACCTAACCTGTGATTGAGATAAAAATAAATAAATTAAAAAAAAAGATGGAGTGCAGCCCTGCATGACAAAACAATTGATCGTAGCTTCATAAGAGACCCTGAGCCATAACCACCCAGTCATTCCATTTCTTAGACCTCACTCAAAAATAGGGATAATAAATGTGTATTAACCTAAACTGCTCCATTTTAGTGTAATTTGTTATTTAGTAAAAGACAGTATCAATCAATTCAGTTCATGGAACACATATCTAACCTATCATTTTAGAAACTGTAAATGAAGTATACAGTATTACATAGCCCTTACTATGGGCTACAAATATGCAAATTATCAGGCAGTGAAAGCATAGTAACAAAGACCAAAGTGAGACCAAAGTTGTTTTCTAGTTAAAATGCTGCACTAAACAAAATTTTGTTTAACTCTACTTCATTGTGAAGTATATAAGTGTGTGTCTGTGTGTGTGTACATGTATGCATGTGTGTGTGTTTGCTGTGTTGCGTATGGAGATCCACACATAGGTCTTCAGTTTTGTAGCTCAGGCACTTTTACCCACTGAGCCATCACCCTATCCCCTCAAAGTGGTTTTGCAATATAAAAACATCTTATCTTTCTACAAGAGCTATCATGTCACCGAATTTGTTATTATGTTCAATTTAGAGAAATACATGGATGGAAGAATATATTATTTTTCTCCTTTTTGGTTGAACTTGAAGAGATTCCTTTTTTTCAGACAGGTTGAATGAGTAGGTGCCAGTGCTGAGTGACCAGAAAAAAATCCCAGGAGCAAATTTAAAGACACGTCAGCACCCAAACAAAATTATTATGTGTCAAATTTTTATTTTTCTAGTTGGAATCATAGCTTGGAAACATTCAGCAGTATGATGGATCCTATAAACTTAATTCTTGGATATGTGACTTTAGAATAATTCAGGGATTCAATCAATTCTTCTTTCTCGACTTAAGCAAAGGCCTGTTGTGATAACCAGTCTGAAGTGGGATTTAGTATGTGATGTTTTCCTTCATCACAATTACATTAAGACTGTTTAACTGGGATTATCAGGCAAGATTCCTTTCCAGTGAAAGAAATTTTACCATTAGCTACTTAGAAATGATGACTATTTGTTTTTTCAATAAAGATTTTTAGAATTATTATATTTATAGAAGAACTGTGACCGTATTTCAAAGTTCTCATGCTATTTTTCTGGGTTATCTTTTTCACTAGCTTCTAATGTTTGTCACAAATATTCATGTGTGGTTGTTAATTACAGCTCTTAGAGTTGCAGGGGTGGCTTAGACTTCCCTTGTTTGTGACAATCTTGAAAGTTCTGACAAGGGTCAGTCACATGTATTGAAAGATGTCTGTTCACTGAGTCACACACTTGTGTTTCCACACACTGCTGTTCTCTGTGCTTAAGATAAGGCAGGACAGAGCAGGGCTCGATGTTACCAACAGCACTGTGGGGACAGGCTTTCAGCATGAATGTCCACTGTTGGCATTCACCTGAGCTTGGTCAGGTTTCTCTACCATGTGGACTTACTAGTTTTGTGATCCATTCATAGGGGAGAGGAGTCAGTGTGTCAGGAGTCAGCGTGTGATGTGCAAGCTTTGGAATGGAAGGTTATACTTCCTTGTGAAGATCCTTCACATGCCTTGAAGCCATTACTCACATAATTATTTACTTGAGCGTTTATTTATATCACTATTCTATTCATTACTTCCTTGTTTCTGTGGCCAAGTATTTGGCAAAAGGCAGTTTAAGGAAAATTTGTCTCTTCTTGTCCTGGCTTGAAGTTAAAGTTGAGGCACAGAGGGGGGTTCAGCCTGAGGTCACACGGTATGGGGCTGCTGGCTCATGTCTCCATGGATTAGGCAGCAACAGGCTAAGAAGCTCAGTGTCCCCCGCCCAAGGCTGCTCCTTCCAAAGGCTCCACACACTCATCTAGTTGCTCCACCAGCTGCTGATGGTGTGCTCACAATTTGAGCCCCTGGTGATATTTCACATCAAACTGTGTCACATATGAACCCTACATCACTAATGTGCTACGTCCTAAATGTCCAGCGGAGTTGCTTGTAGCTGAACTATGCACTTTCTGTCTTGTTTCTTTGGCCACTTTTCTTTAATGGATTTGAAAGCTTAAGGGCATCACATCCTACAGAGACATTAGCAAATGTATTGGGGTTTGTATGTAATTTTGGATTTTAAAGAGTATCTTTACCTTTGGAAAATTCGTAACAAAATTTCAACAAGAAACTGTTCATGTAGTTGCTGATAAAACCTTTGATATAATGGACTGTTAGATTTTTGAGTCTGAATAATGTGTGATGGTCGTCTGGCAAGGTGATGCAGCTGAGAACTGAGACTTTACTCAGTCTACACAGACTTGAGTACCGAGAACCAAGCTGCAAATGCAGCCTCCTTAATGTGGGCATGAACAGGTGCCCCTGTTAGAAGGGTGAAGTTAACAGGGCAGTTTCAACATGTAGCGACTCAGGAGAGATTTGGTAGGACAGTAAGGGGCAGTGCCCATGGACTCTGTTCTTCCTTTCAAACCTGGTGGGTCTACAGGAAACATCTCAGAAGATTCTAAGGTGCCAGTAGAACCTCAGCCGAGAATTTATTCTCTTCTCAGCCCAGAGCTCATTTTGGGCAACTTTTACTTTCTTTTCAATGTGATTGTTTTGTTTGCTTGTTTTTCATCTTTTTGTGTGTGTGTGTGTTCTGTTTTGTTTTAAAAAGGAACCTTCTGTGTATTATATATAACCACTCTCTAAACATTTGCTAGTATGGTTATAAGAACAATAAGAAAAATAAGGAAAGAATAATATTCGATTTCACAAGTGTGCCTTTATTGGTATAGAGGCTTAGGATCCCAAACCAGACAAGGTTGGTGGTAAAGCTCACACAGTAGAGCTCACACCACAGCAGAGCTCCAATGGAACAGATCACACAACAGCCGACTTCACAGCACAGCAAAGCTCACACTACAGCAGAGATCACACCAGAGCAGAGATCACACCAGAGCAGAGCTCACGTCACAGCAGAGATCACAGCACAGCAGAGCTCACACACAGAAGAGTTCACACCACAGCAGAGCTCAACCGCTGCAGAGATCACACCAGAGCAGAGCTCACATCACAGCAGAGATCACACAAAGAAGAGTTCACACCACAGCAGAGATCACACCAGAGCAGAGATCACACCATAGCAGAGCTCAAATGGAACAGATCACACAGCAGCAGAGCTCACACACAGCAGATATCACAGCACAGCAGAGCTCACACACAGAAGAGTTCACACCACAGCAGAGATCACACCAGAGCAGAGCTCACATCACAGCAGAGGTCACACACAGAAGAGTTCACACCAGAGCAGAGATCACACCAGAGCAGAGCTCACATCACAGCAGAGATCACACACAGAAGAGTTCACACCACAGCAGAGGTCACACACAGAAGAGTTCACACCACAGCAGAGCTCACACCACAGCAGAGATCACACCAGAGCAGAGATCACACCATAGCAGAGCTCAAATGGAACAGATCACACAGCAGCAGAGCTCACACACAGCAGAGCATGCAACAGAGCTCAAGCTTGCTATGAAGCTTGAGGACCTATGAGTCCTGAGTTGTGGGAAGAGAGAATGGGTGCTGTTCTGCATTTTTTTTCTCTGACTTCTACACCTGCAGAGTAAACTTACTACCTACCCCCAAAATAACAGGCACATAAATGTGTAGAGAAACAGAATAGCTTCGCTTCCTTAAGTAATTTTAAAAACTCAATTAAATAATTTAACAAGAGTTTCTTTGCCTTGTTTACATATTTAGAATATAAGATTCACTGGATGTATTCTCGTTTCTCTCGTGTTATCTTACTATAGACATTGTTTCTCTCCACTCCAGCCCCCCCCCCCCAAAAAAAAAGAATTCCAATCTACTCCAGTTCAGTTCAGAGACAAGGCCTTGTGACTTATGTTTCCATGTGATTTGAGAATTCCACCTTTGCGTTAGCTCCTTCATACTTACCTACTTAGAAGAAAAAAAAAACCTGGAAATGGTAGGCATTGCAGTGAACACTGCCCTGTCTTTGCCACTGATAGTTGATCTGAATGTCCAGCTCAGTCTGAAGTCAGGTGAGTACAGAGAACTGGATGGTGCTTGAGACACAGAGACTCGGGAATAGAGGTGTTGAATTATGCTTTAATGTTAACACTTCTACAGGTGATGCACCCTCTCCTGGTCACAGAGCTCCCCACTGCTGTGGGTCATAGGGCACATTTTATACTTGACACTGAAGGTATTAGAATTTGTAATTTCTGCTTTAGATAGATTTAAATGAAGTGCATATATTTTGCTTATAGTTACCATCAATTTAATAACATTACACAAGGCTTTCATGGTCTCTTCAGAAGCATATAACCAAGGGTTTAAATGAAATGACTCCACTTACATGTCTTAACCATGGCCTCTTAAAAGGCCTGACAGATGTCAATGTGACTGAGCTTCCTGTTTGTCTTTTTCCTTTGGATTTCTTTATTTAAACACACAGTTTCTTATGGCCATAAGAAGATGTGTTAATAAAAGCTGAATTTAAATAGTACCTCACACTTTCTATTTTTTCTTGTTTGTACTTCCCCATCTGACAGTCAGTATTGTGACTGTAGCTTCTATGTTCTATATTGGCTTTTTAAATTTTATTTATTTTTATTTTATGTGCATTGGTGTTTTGCCTGCATGTATGCCTGCATGGTATCAGATATTGGAGTAACAGACAGTTGTGAGCAGCTGTGAGGGTGCTGGGAATTGAACCCGGGTCCTCTGGAAGAGCAGTCAGTGTTTTTAACCTCTGAGCTACCTCTCCATCCAGAGCTATATTGATTTAAGTAGAATTATTTATCAAGATGATTCTTTAACTTTCAGCATCTAACAATAAATTTAAATATATTTTGCATTTTCAATTATATATTTATTTATGTTCTTACTGGTCTAAGAGGAACACTGAGGTCAGCTTCAATCATTGCCTTTTTACTCATGGTAATTTATCTGAAATTGAAAAATTAAATATTAATCATAAATAATATCAGAGTTTATCTGCTGCAGCAGCTCTTCTTGATTATCTATATATAGATGCATTGCAACATTATCTAGCAATCTGCACTTGCATTTTATTAACATTTATTCTGAATAAATTCTTCCTTCAGATATGAATTTATTGAGTACCAGCAAAAGATTCTTTCTTGTTCCCCCTTGTCACTTTGAGATGAGGCCTACTATGATAAATTATTAGGACAATGGAAATTGTGTAAGAGTGAAGGCTATAATTTGAGAAAGAAATAAATCTGCAGTTTGAAGAAAGAATAGCAGCTTGGAAGATTTATTCTATCTCTTAAAGTTGCCTGTCACTGTATGGTAACACCGGCCTCCAGGGTGTTGATGATGGCCTCATGTTCTCCACACTGACAGTTCTTAAGGGGTCAATTTCTCTAGTCCTATAGGGAATACCTTTCACCCATGCCAGGACTGAAGCAGCTTTCCTGGTAGATATGACCTGGAGAGGAAGGAATGTGATGTCTTCTCAGCCATGCTGATGTAGAGTTACTCAGAGAAAGTAAATAAACACCAGCCATACTGGAGTGAGGTGGCCTATTAAACAAAAACAAGCAATGACAGGGGAAATCCAGAGTTGGCATAAAGGGACAGGAGCCCATTCTTATGACCTATTGTGTCCCCTCAAATGAATTATTTGTGAGGCAAAAATGCAAATGACTAGTCACAAGAATCATAAATGATTGAGGAGATATATGGACAACTTAATTTCATCATTACACCATGTAAACAGGGATCATCATAGAGTATGATACTGTAATACAGTTACCTATGGATCCATGAAAATGTATGCCGAATTATAATTTATACCCATGTTCAGATGGACGGGAAGAATATAGTTATCAATAAACCTAAGAATTCTCTTTGAGATGAGCAATGACATGTAATTATAGTAAATGCTTCTTTGCTCATGCTATATGCCTTTTGATGCACTAGCTCAGTGCTAGGGAATTTGTGTCGTGAAGTTTTTCTCTCTGGGAAATGCAAAGCAGAAGAATAGCTGATGGCTTGTGTGAGATCTAGGCATGAAGTCTGCCTGATACCACTACAGTAACGTCCTAAGAACGATCTGTAGCCTAATCATGGTGACCTCTGCTCACTGAAGTGAAAATGAGGATCTTGAAACCTAGAAAGGATGGCAATGGTCATCAAACAGTAGGAGACTATGCTACAGTTTGAACCGAAGCCCTTGCAACTTTTCTTCCCTTGTATAATTTTACTGACAAACAACTCTCCCTGTTTTATGAACTTGTAAGCATCTGGTTACGTGACTTAAGTTCTGGATTGTCACTTGTGATGTTCTAAGGGTTTCTGTAGCTCTCTTTCTTTCTTCCTGCCTTCCTTCCCTCCTCCCCTTCTTTCTCTCTTTCTCTCTTTATTCATTTTTTGTCTTCCTTTCTTCCTTCATTCCTTCCTTTCATTTCTGTCTTTCTTCTTTCCTCCCTTTCTTTATTCCTTATTCCTTTCGGCCTTTCTTCCTTTATTTCCTTTCTTTCTTTCCTTCCAATCTTTCTTTTCTTTCTCCTTTATTGATTTTTAGAGACAGGTTTTTCTCTGTGTATACCTGACTGTCCTGGAATTTGCTCTGTAGACCAAGCTGGCCTCAAACTCACAGAAACATACTCCCAAGTGCTGGGATTAAAAGCACACGTGACCAGAGCCCAGCTTGAAGCCATCTTTCTTAAGTTGTATGCCTTGGATAAGTATGCAGACAGCTCCTGAATTTAAATACAGCATGAAATGGCTATAGTAAGGATAACAAAGGTCAAATTTGGCAAAACATGAATGTAGTTTATTCTTGGAGAATAATTGAGTAAAGTGACCCACTTCAGCATGCCTGGGAGTAAGGGTGTACATGTAACATGAGTGAGTTCTCCCGTTATGTTTACCTGCTCAGATGTGGCAGCTTAGCAAGAGAGCATCGTTTAATGAGGGCTGAGGCTTAAAAGGTCTTGAGATAGAGTGAGGTGAGGATGAAGAAGGAGAAGTAGGCTGATGACTAACACTAAAGAAAAGGAACCAGTTAACTTCTGGCTTCAAAGAAGCTTGAGAAATGCTGGAATAGAGGGCCAGAGCAAGCGGCTTCTTTAGGGGTGGAACACGACACTAGAGATGGAATTGTGAAAACTGAAAGTTATCTGAATGTAGAGCTATTGACATTTAACTCAAAGTCAAATCTGCAGTGAATCTGGGGTTTCCTGGACATGCTCTCCCAGCCCAGCCAAGCCACCTTCTGAATGTACAACTTGCATACTGCTCTGAGCATACTGTGCTGTCACTCACTGCAGCTGGTGCCAGGGTCCATGGATCAGAATTCAGCATGGTGTACACCCTGAAGCACACTGTTTCCATTGCTTTACACAAGGTTTTCCCCTCCTACAGAAGTGCAAGTCTTTAATTATGTAAAACAAAAATGTTTAATATTTCCCTCCTGCCATTCCTAAGCAAATAGGGATATTTTGGGACTGGGTTGTTTCAGAGTGTTTGATTTTAAAATTGCTGTTTGATCACCAACTATAGGTTGGAAAAATAATTATCTTTTATTAGGATAGTGTTATCAAGAGTTGCTAACATGGTCTTAAGATATTTCTGCTGTTTTGTACAATGTATTTACACAAAGTGATGCTCATTGAATTGATGATTATAAAACAAAATGTCAATCACCTCTGAAAAATGCTGAAGATACTGCATTCCCAATATCAACTATGAAGCAAGATTTAATTCTTCATGGAAAAATAAAAAGTTTATCTGTCTTATCAATATGCATATTTGTCAAGCACATTGTACTTGAATAACCAGTACAACTGTATATAATATGCATATATATCAAATACTTGCTTAAGGTAAATTTAGTTATGTCTTGTTATCGGTAAATGTTTGAATTCTATATGTGTATTGTTCTCTATGTACTCAGAGTCTCATACAATTTTTCTTGGGTAAGATGGAAACAGTTAAATAACCCTTAACCTGGAAGCTCATCCACTGAGCATTGTTCTGAGTTCTCCAGACACCACAGCAAAAGCTGGTGCCCAAGGGACTCCTAACATTCTTGGTATTGGAAAAGGATCTGAATTTGCCAACACCAAGTTGTCAACTGCTGGTTTTGACATAGAATTAAGCATTCCGCTTAATTAATGATTTATTGAGGGGTAGGAGAAAACAATATGCTGGCCATGTTGGTATGTGGATTGCAGGGACGAAAACCAAATGTGTCCCTAGAGATCTGTGTTTCTTGCACGAAATTTCAGATAAAAGCATCACTGGTATGCAGCGTTCATTAGACACCGGTGTGTGACTGTGAAGTTAGAGGGAAGGTTTTCTGTTTAACTTGTGACAATTAGACACTTACTGGAATTTGAAATTCCATTTAGTCAATGTTCACTGCAGCATTATTCATAACCTAATGGTTTATCAGCCTATCAGGGGAAATGTGCCCCAAATTACCACAAGAATGCAGACTGACAGATCCCCAAAGTAAAGACAGTGCTGTGGAGATTACAGAAGCTGGGCATTTTCTTGAGTAATGGTTGATACAAGGAAGCCAGGTTGATTGTGGGCAGTGCCAGCTCTGGGCAGGTGGTTCTGGGCTTGTCTAAGAATGGTAGCTGACCAAAGCAGAGAAAACAAAGAGGAAGAGTGTGTGGACCTGCAGTCTCTGCCCACATTGAATCAAGGTGGTGATGCCACTCACATTGAAACATGTGCTCTGCATGTTTTCAATCCTTTAAACACCTTAGTTTTGATACAAACTTTTATGGATCAGTTACTTGTATGTCATGCTTTATAAATCTCACTCTTTCACTATATAGTTCTAATTTTAGTAGTTATTGAGTTTTTAAATGTATCTTATATCAACTTTGATAAATACTAAAATTAAAGCCAATGTTAAAAAGCATAATCAATGATTTCCTAATATTTATTGAATTATTAGGATTTTTTTCTGATGAAAAAGACAAGAGGTTGGTGTCCTAGGGCTTTTATTCTGGTGACCACAACCATGCATATGATCCTGTAAAGAATCTCATACAACTTGACAATGTAAGATTTTTCACAGGTGGTTACTAGTCTTTATTTCAAAGGCCTTTATGCATATAGTGATATGTACAATGGTCAAAATCTATAAATTTTTCTTCAATGACTAGTGGACATTTAAAATCTAATTACAAAGTACATCAGAAAACCTGCTCCATTCATTTGTGATTTTGGGAAATGGGCAGAAATGAGAAGCCCGGGTTCCTACAATTAAACCAACTTACCCTTGACCCCTTGACATGTGCTCTGAATTCTTTATCCCTCCTAACTTCATTATCACTCAGAGAAGTTACAAGTTAACACTGAGGTGAAGGTTTTTCATTGAAAATATGCAAAATATTTGACCCTAACTGGATCTCCCCATCAGAACCAGCCAGCAATATGTTTATTCTCCTGGTGGAATCCTGGGCACCTAAGGACTCCCAGTTTTAGGATTTGCACCTGTTTGGAAGCTCATGAGTTTTGTGCACCAAACACAACTTTTCTCCTTCTGTTTAAAAATGAAGTCTACGGGGCTATTGTTTCAGCTTCATAGTTCTGAGTCACTGTTGATGCATAAAGCTCACAGTGGGTGGGCTCAGTGTCTCCACTGAGACTTTTTCCCTGGTGGAGCTGTTCAGTTTGTCCTTGAAGCAGAAAATTAGTGAGAAAAAAAATGGCAAGTCCTCTTTCTGGCTATACACTATTTTGCTGGCTATTATTGTTCATTATTAGTTTAAACCAGTCAATCCAAGTCTCTCTCTCTCTCTCTATCTCTCTCTCTCTCTCTCTCTCTTTCTCTTTCTCTCTTTCTCTCTTTCTCTCTGTGTGTATGTGTGTGTGCACCCGCACGCATGTATTTGGGTGAACCTTTAGCATATTAAGCCTCTACTTTTCAGTTTTCTTATGTGGCTATTACAAAAGATTTTTCCCTGTCCTAAATCAGAACTTTGCAATCTGTACCACCCTTTCTTCCATTCTGTGCAATTTTACCTGATGAGAAATTCTGGTTTTATTAGTCCCACACTGAGAAAATTTCTCCTGGGGACAGCTTGCTCCTCATGGCATTTATTACTGTGGAGTAATCCCCTTTTGATTTAGACTGATAATGAATGTTCACTCCAGTGCTTAAAACCGGGCCATTCTGGAACTGAAGCAAATGGGAATAGATTGAAGAACTGAAGAAAGATACAAACAGTAAAATCAAAGTATTTGTACAGCTTCACTCTTCTTTGATTAAAGTTCCCCAGAAACCTACTTATATGAGAGAAACTAAATTACTGTAATTAGTACTGAGATCTGCTAAGCGATTTTTACCTGACTGAACCAACAAGAACGTTAAGTCTTTAAGTGACTGTAGTATTTTTAACTTATTCAAAATATATTTACCAGCCATACATTTTCTTCCCTCTGACAAGCTTATTTTGAAGTTAAAGAGAGGGGGAGAGGCAATTAAACTCAGACGGTTGAGGCTTGGATCCCCAAGGCTCCAGAGAGCCCTGGAGCTTCCTCAGAGGCTTGTAGGCTACTAAGTCCTCAGAGTCCCTCTACCCCAGCAGTTGTTCAGAGCTCACACGGCCTGGGGCAGGGCCCTTGTAAGTATTGCAAGTTTCATGAGCTTCTTGGTTCTCTTGAGATTTGGGATATTTCAATCCAGCGGAGACATCTGAACGGCCTCCCGCCTGTCCCTCTTACTTTAGCATTTATAATGGAGCCTGAGCCATGCCCACAACCACTGGGGAGATTAGAGTACGAAGACGCAGGCCACACAGTTCTGTGGCCCACTGACCGTAGCAGAGCATAGTACACTGCTGTTTCCCACACATGTATAGTCACTTCAGGGAGATAAGACAAATGTCTCTATGTTCATCTCCATTTCTCAATAATTTATGTTCAAAGACTTTATTATTCAAGGTTCCTTAGTGTAGGACTGTTTGTATCAAATACAGATGAAAATACAATATTTCAGCTCAGCATCATAGAAGACTGCTGTGGTCAAAGCCAATGAAATACAGAAATGAATTGCCAGAATTTCTTTGTTATTCCTTTTAATAAGACACACAGGCAAAATGGAATTCACGCCCTTGCTCTGTCCTTTGGGGCTCATACTGCCTATGCACACCATTTTGTGGGTGCCATGTACATGTCTGTGGTATAGATCACAGGTAGGTACCAGGTGTCTTCCTTAACTCCTCCCCATTTCACGTTTTGACACACTTTTTATGCTCACTGTGAGCTGACTCACCTACTTTGACTGGACACTCAACTAGGCCTCAGGGATCATTCTGTCCCTAACAAATCACCAGTCCTTGTCCTTGTGTGGCAGCCCATCTACTGAGCCATCTTCCCACCCTAAAGGCAAAATGTTTACAGCCAGTATTCCCTCACTTCCTAGCCCTTTTCCTCTTCTGCCTGTTCCCTTTCCCTTTCATTCCTGTTCCTGTTTCTGGAACACATACAATGGAGCACCTGCAGCTGCAAATGGCAGTGTGTCTGTCGGGGACAAATGGTGGCCTTGTCCATACAGAATCCGTGTTTTCCCTATTACATGTCCAGCTTGTCTGTGGGATACTTATCTAGAGGTTCGTTTACTTTCCATACATAACCATTTCTTTTTTTTTCTGTCTCAATCTTTGCTTTACTATAACAATAAGATGGTTACTTTTCAAGATTTTTGATGTTTTTCTGGTGTTCAAAGTATCATATTGATTGCTTTTATATTTTTCCTAAATCTGCTGTATTATTAGCGGTCTGATTGTGACATTTTGATGGACAGTGTAACTTTTAGACACAATATCCATAAAATTAATCACTTTCAGGCCCAATAGGTCTGTGTGTTTCCCTTGCATGGTGTGTTAGTTAGTTCTCTGTGGCTGTGATAAAGCACCATAAAGAAGGCAACTCATAGAAGGCTTGATTTGGGCTTCAGTTTCCAGAGGTCTAAGAGTGTGTCACCATCATGTTGCAGAGCATGGCCACAGGTAGGCATGACACTGGGAACAGCAGCTGAGACCTCACATCACAATCCACAAGCCAGAAGCAGAGAAAGCACACTTGAAATATATACTCAAAACTTCATACTCTTCTATGCTTCCTAAAGAGGCCACACTTCCTAAGCCTACCCAAATAGCCACCACCTGGAGACTAAATCTTCACAGATGTACAAATATGGGGGATGTTGCATTCAAACTACCACACACAAGAAGCTGGTGAGCTAATTCTTGTACCAACTACTAGCTCTCATGTCGACTTTAATTGTCCAGTCTATAAAGTGAGAAAGTTGGTTGGGCTGTTTCAGAGAAACAGCTACAGAGAGATGTCCCCAGCATTTTGTGCTGCATCTTGAAGGTATTAGATTCACTGTGAGAAGCCATGGTATTCCGTTTGAAGGGAGTTTATTGATCACTAATAGACTGACCACAGCTACCTATACATTGCCCTGACATGTGAATCGGGATGTCAATAGATCCACTTGCCATTTAACAGCATCTGGCTAAGCAACTCCACCGGCCATTTCTTGTAGCTGCTACGTACATTTGACAGTTACAGGAGGGAGAGCCTGAGTTTCTGTAAATGTGAGTTCCTTGAGTTCCTTCAGCTTAGGGAAATTTGATATAAAAGCAGCCCAGAAATGAGGAGCCCTGTCTTTCTCCACAGTAATAATGCAGGATGGACACCAAATGACCCTTGTCTGGAACATACACTTCATAAGCTGCACGTGGAACAAGGTGCCCAGTTGACATATTTAGTGCATGTAATGTCTCATTGTAAAACTTTCCCTAGTGAGAATTGTCATTTCTGTCTGTATTCAGGAATTACTCTTTTTATCTAAGGATGTGCAGGGTTGTATCTTTATAACATTGTTCCTTGAGACTTTTTTTTCCTGAAAAACATCTGATTTGACTCTTGGTAAATTTAGTAAGTTTTAAAGATGGAGCTTGCTATAGCTGGTGTGTGTTACTACAACAAAATACTAGAGACACATGTAACAAAATATTACATCTTTGGATGCTGTGTCATCCAAGATAGCAAGGAAAACATCTGGGAGGAAACTTTTGTTCTCCAAAGGTCAGGAAAGGCAAGGATGCAAGAGTGCTGAGCTGTCCTGAGGCTTTCCGTGGCATCTATCTGTGATGAAGGCTGAATCCATGTGATACAAGCCCCTCTCTGTGGCCACCACCTCCTGGGCCGGTCCTGAAGGCCATGGTCCTCCACACTGATAGTTTATTCTTCAACACACCAGAGCATTAAATCATATATGAAGCTTTAAGGAAATTTCCTTATATGTGCATTTTTGCCCATAGATGTTTTAATTTATCTATTGTTTTATTAATTGCAGATTATTCACTTTGTATCCCAACTGTAGTCCCTTTCTCAAGTCTACTATTAGGGGGAGGTCCTCCTCTCCTTCCATCTGACCCAAGCTTATCAGGTCTCACCAGGATTGTCTGCATTGTCTTTCACTGTGGCCTGGCAACTGTGTTCCCCCCTCAGGGGGAGGTGATCAAAAAGCCAGCCACAAAGTTCTTTTCAGAGACAGTCTCTGTTCCCATTACTAGGACATCCACTTGGACACTGAGTTGCCATGGGCTACATCTGTGCGGGGGGTTCTAGGTTTTCTCCATGAATGGTCCTTAGTTAGAGTGTCAGTCTCAGAAAATCTGTATCCAGATTTTTTGGTTCTGTTGCTCTCCTTGTGGAGCTCTTGTCCCCTCCAGGTCTTTCTATCTCCCCTTCTTTCATAAGATTCCCTGCACTCTGCCCAAATTTTGGCTGACTCTCAACACCTGCTTTGATACCGTGCAGGGTAGAGTCTTTCAGGGGCCCTCTGTGGTAGGCTCCTATCCTGTTCCTTATTTTATTCCTCTTCTAATGGCCATCCCCTTTGCTTTTCTGAATGAAGATTGAGCATCTTACCCAGGGTCCTCATTCTTGATTAGCTTCTTTAGGTGTACAGATTTGAGTAGGATTATCCTTTATTATATATCTAATATCCACTTATAAGTGAGGTGTGTCTTTCTGCTTCTGAGATACTTCACTCAGGATGATCTTTTCTAGTTCCTACCTTCTGCCTCCAAATTCCATGATTTCCTTGTTTTTAATTGCTGAATAGTATTCCATTATGTAAATGTGCCACAAATTATGTTTCCATTCCTCAACTGAGGGGCATCTGGGTTGTTTCCAGCTTCTGGCTATTACAAATAAAGCTGATACGAACATTGTTGAGCAAATGTCCTTGTTGTATGCTTGAGCATCTTTGGATGTACGACTAGGAGTGATATAGCTGGCTCTTGAGGTAGCACTATTCCCATTTGTCTGAGAAAGTGCCAGATTGATTTCCAAAGTTGTTGTACAAGTTTACGATCCCACCAGCAATGGAGTAGGGTTCTCCTTTCTCCACATCCTCTCCAGCATGTATTGCCAATGGAGATTTTTGTCTTAGCCATTCTTATAGGTATAAAGTGAAATCTCAGGGTCTTTTTGATTTGCATTTCGCTGATGACTAAGGGCATTGAGCATTTCGTTAAGTGTTTCTCTGCCATTCAGTATTCCTCTATTGAGAATTCTCTGTTTAGCTCTGAGTGGTAGACTCTGCTTCCTTTCTCTAGAGAAACTTTCTCATGAGAACACTGCTATGTAAGTTATACAGGAGATGATTTAGACAGGACCCTGTGTCAATATTTTATTTATATTTATAGTTTTAGGATTGCAATGAAAAAATCCTATTTTAAATTGCCACTTCACGTTTTACAAGAGAATTTTGAATATGTTATCTCAGTTGACCCTACAAGCATTCTAGCTGTAAAAAACAAAACAAACAAACAAACAAAAAAACAAAACCTGATCATTTGTAATTCACAAATAAAGTAATTGCTCCTGAGACAGGTTCAACAACTGACAAAATAACAACCACTTTCTGTGACTACTTAATATGAATTGGATGTCATAAGCATTTTGTAATCATCACTTCATTACGTCTTCTTTTATGTTCTCTGTCTGTCTGTCTCCTGTTGTTCTGACTTTGTAGACAATGTTATTAAAACTGAGAAGAGCTAAGTAGCATAAATAGAACCTCTGTATATGAGTGGCAGAATGGAGCAGAATCCTGTGCATCTGACTCTATTGAGCAAGTTTGTCCCCAGATGTGTACCCTCCTAAAATGCAGACACAAATGTGGTTCACACTAAGATCATACTCCTAATAAATTGTTAGTTTCTGTGAATAATAATTAGTTTAGTTTTCTTAGTGTATTGAAAAAACTCTTGATGTTTTAAGTATGTGTGAAAGGAATATGTTATAGAAAACCACAATTAGCCTCATACTAGAAACCTGACTTAATGTGATCAATGCATATTTCCAACAATACTATGCAGTCAAATTGTGTCCCTTGACAACGTCACAGACTGTGTGATTAACATGGAAGTTAGCAGAAAGCTGTTGACAGGACTCACGTGTCAAACACAATGGATGTGCTTCTCCTCTATAGTGGGTTTCTGCTCTGCTTGACAAATATGGCCTCCGGCTTCTCCCAGTTGCCAGTGGAAATTACTAATGGTTTTAAATCACTGGAGTTTATTCTTTCATTATTGAACGCTCTCTTTAAGCACAAAAGAGAGCATTTTGCTTTTAGAGAACAACTGGTATGGGAACAGAAAAGCTTAGATATAAAAGGATCTTTTTATTCCTGTTTCAGTTGTCTTGGAGGTTTGCTGTCTCCATCTGCTGACCTAGGCCTAGTCCTCCAAGCTTCTAGCCTCCGTACAGTCTAACCTAGGCCTAGTTTTCTGCCTCTGAGATTTACTGATGGAAAGCTCACCCTATCTTGTTCCTACTGAGCTCTGGGATGGCTGGTTCAACTCAGCTGTTCTGGCTCAAACTCCTCTCTCAGCTAACTTTTCAATCTGGCTTCTCTCTCAGCCTGTTTATTGCTAAGCTTAGCCTCAAACTATCACCAGCATTCTGCTCTAATATTCTGTCTCCTTCTCATTCTCTGGCTCATTCTGTCTTCACCTGAGTTCTTTCTTTGCAACCTGTCCACTATTACTGTCCCGGTAAAACTCTGCCTTCTCTCTCTCTCATTGCCCTGTAAGTAGCTTCCCTTTTCTTTCTTCTCATGAGAGTTGGAAGTATCCTATCCTATCAAATCTTTCTCTGATTAATCACTTTTCTGCCACTCAATTAGACATCACTTTCAAATATGGGTGCTTCCTTCTACAAATTAATTTTACCTTCATTGTTTGAGATTAAAAGCATGTACCACCAAGCCTGGACCTAAGCTTTTCTTTGCCTGAAACTGTGTCTATACTACACTGGCCTTGAACTCAGATCTGCTTGCCTCTGTCTCCTGGAGTAAAGGTGTGTTTGAATTCCAGCCGGATTACACCGACCTAAATCTCTTGCCAGAACAGCCATGTTCTGAATTAACATTCCTCTTTACTCAGTGTCTGCCCTGAAGTTCTGTCCACACTAGTTGAGTAGGGAAGATCTCTTCTTTGCTGTGAGCACACGCTCTGTGCACACAACTGGTCCAGTCACAGGAGGGTCAAACAAGTCAAGACACAGCAAGATGCTAAAAGTGGTCTCTCTTTTTTGGTTTATCTACAATGCCACCAGATATTTGTTTGCGGCACTCAGTGGTACACACCAAATTCAGAAAACAAACCAAATAAACAAAAACTTGAGAAGATTCTTACCCTTCCAACTCAAATCTAAATTGATTTGAAGGGAGTTTCCGGTAATATTAATTGGTGAAATTATACTTGCATTTGTTACTTTTCTTTGTACCATGACCAAATAAATGCCCATGGAGATGCACCTTAAAGAGGGGAGCATTGGGGCACAGACCCTCAGAGTGAGGGAGGCACAGCAGCAGCAGAGTGAAGCAGCCAGCCAGGTTGTGTCCACTGGCAGAGGCTGAGTGACATGGATGCTGTGCTCAGCTTGCTGCACTCTCATTCTTCTTTTGTTCAGCCCAGGACCTCGGCTGGTAAGATGATGCCGACATTGTTGATTGTGTCTATTCCTTCCTCAGCTTCCTCACCTGGGAATGAATTCACAGGCATGAGGCATACCAGAGATTGATTCTAAGTCTAGTGGGTGCTGCGAATTGATCATTGCTTCCCAATCACTTCCACAAGTCTATCCCAATATAGACTGGAGTTTAAGATTGTTGCAGTTTGCTTAGCTATTCCTCTCTGTCTTAGTTTGCACTGGCAAGCATTGTGGACATTTAGCAGCTCTAGTTATAACAGATATCCCTTTTTCTACAGCAAGAAGGGAATGGGTGTGCTGTGGACATTTCATCAGATAAGGTGCAACTCCAGTTTTAAAGAATAGACTTACCCTGTATTCAGCTTTCATTCTTATAGCAATGCCATGCAAAGGACAGATTGTCTAAGTCATATTATGGCTTCTTCAGCATTTCCTGCCATAATTTTCCTGTTTAACTCAGAGCATGATCATTCAGTACACCTGTTGACTTTCCCAATTGTTGATTGATTTAAAATCAGCCTAATTTTGAAAGCAATTTTGTTTGTTTTTTTGTGATTTGAGCAATTGTTTAAGACCCTTACTCCATTGCCTAGGCTATCCCCATTCACACTATGCTTATTACCTTTTATAACATCACACATTTTCTGCCAGATGCTTAGCTGTTTCCATATGAAGAGATTACCATGTCAAAAAGAACTGGGTATATACTTCAGCCTAGGGATAGAGGCCTGAATCCTTGCCTCTCATAGGGGACCAGAAGCTCCAGAGACTTTAATAACTTTGATAGTCACTTAGGTCTTAATTTGAAATTACTCTGAATTATTGGCTGATGTCTGAAATATGCCAATAAAACAAACAGACCTTGAGGTGGCATGCCCAATTATCCTTGCAATCATTGGTAAATCTCAGAATTAGTAAAACCTAACTACCTTGTCACACTATAGAACTGAAGAATAAAATAAATAGCCCATTCTTTCCCAATTCCTATTCCCACTTTTCTGGTAGTTCATCAGGTAGTAATATTATGTATATAGTAATATCATGTATATTGTTCTTCAAAGTTTTAGCTGTCACTGAAGACCTTGGCAATGGAACTTCAGGAAATGGCTTTCCCCATTATGGTCTCTAGTGACATTGAAAACTTATCTTGAGAGCACTGAAAGACAGAAAGAAATGACTAGCTTTGAAAGTGTGTGAGATGGCTAGAAACAGTAGCTTTCCACTATCTGACTGTTGGCAAAACTCTGTCTAGTCACTGCTATTCAGAATCTCTTCTATCTTACTTATCCCATAGGTTCTGTGTTTGCAGATTCTGTTCTGTGTTAGCCCAGTGGTGTGTTGGGCTCTGTCTTAACTGGAATACTGTATGTGAGGTGTCAGGCAGTCATGAGCTGCCTGTGTGGATCCCAGGACGGAAGGCTGAGGAGAGGTGACAGCCCCATAGCCTTCCTGTCTATAAGCTCCCTGTTTATTTCCTGGACAAAGATTATCACTTTGCTCTTCTCCTGTTTCACACACTTAAACCAACATGTGATTTCTTTCTTTGCTCTTTTTGTGTTCATTTCTTCTTTTTATATGAATTTATATTTTTCATAATTTATTCTCTTTATAACACTATTGCAGCCCCCCATCACCTCAAGGCCCCACGCGCACTCCCTCTTCCCCACATACTCCTCCATTAGTCCACAGAAAGGGGGAGCTCTCCTCCCCTACCATCTTACCCGGCCTCTCAAGTCTCATCAGTACTGCTTACATCCTCTTCCTCTGTGTCCTGGGAAGGCCACATCACCAGGAGAAAGTGATCAAAGACTGGGCCTTTCTTCTCCCTTATTTGCTATTTGTATTTGGGCAGTCATCAGTCCTGTACCCAGCATAGAGTCATGTGCTTAGTGGTCATTTATTATAAGGTGAACATCCTCTCACACACTTTGGGACACTCCTCAGGAGGCCTTGGATTGACCTAGTACACATCCCTTTATTACTATTTGTTATTAAGACTAACACCCTTCACAATAGCCACTAATAACATAAAATACCTTGGGGTGACTCTAACCAAGCAAGTGAAAGACTTGTTTGAAAAAACTTCAAATCTCTGAAGAAAGAAATTGAAGAAGATATCAGAAAATGAAAAGACCTCCCATTCTCATGGATTGGTATGATTAACATAGTAAAAATGGCCATTCTGCCAAAAGTAATCTACAGATTCAATGCAATTCCCATCAAAATACCAATACACTTCTTCACAGACCTTGAAAAAAAATTCTCAACTTCATATGGAGAAACAAAAAAACCAAAATTTCCAAAATGATCCTGTACAACAACAGATCATCTGGAGGTATCTCCATCCCTGACCTCAAGCTGTACCACAGAGTAATAGTAATAAAAACTGCCTGGTATTGGCATAGAACCAGAATTGTGGATCAATGGAACTGAATAGAAGACCGAGAAATAAACCCACACACCTATGGAAACTTGATTTTTGACAAAGAAGCCCAAACCATTCAATGGAAAAGACAGCATCTTCAACAAATGGTGCTGGTCCAACTGGATGTCTATATGCAGAAAAATGAAAATAGATCCATATTTATTGCCCTTCACAAAACTAAAGTCCAAGTGGATCAAAGACCTCAACATAACACCAGACACACTAAACTGGTTGGAAGAAAAAGTAGGGAAGACCCTAGAATCCATAGGCACAGGAGATTACTTCCTGAATAGAACACCAACAGCACAGGATCTAAGATCAACAAT
>JAQQSO010000140.1:0-20006 GCA_028658305.1 Pachyuromys duprasi | reverse complement strand
AGATTCCAGGGGAGGACATTGCAGCCAGCCCTGAGGAGACAGGATGAGTTGGGGTTGGATGGAAGGGGAGGAGGTCCTCCCCTGTTGGTGGACTTGGAGGGGGCAGGGAGGAGGGAGATGAGGGAGGGAGTGGGAGGGTGGGAGGGAATGAGGGAGGAGGCTACGCCTGGGATGCAAAGTACCTAACCTGTGATTGATATAAAAATAAATAAATTTAAAAAAAGACTCACAACCAACTTTCGGCAGAGGGTGGGCAATAATAATAAAATAATAATAAAAATAGGGGAAGTTAGTAAGACTTGGCGAGAACAAGAGCTCCCCAAAGACCAAACTGAGCAGGGCACAGGGGTCTTTTATGAGACAGTTTCTCCAACCAAGGACCATGTATGGATATGGCCTAGAACCCCCACTCAGATGTGGTCCATGGTAGCTCAGTATCCAACTGGTACCCTAGTAAGGGGAACAGGGACTGTTTCTGTCATGAACTGGATGGCTGGCTCTTTGACCCTCCCCCATACACGCCAGGGAGTAACAGCCTGGCTAGATTCCAGGGGAGAACATTACAGCCAGCCCTGAGGTGACAAGATGATCTGGGGTTGGATGGAAGGGGAGGAGGTCCTCCCCTGTTGGTGGACTTGGAGTGGACGGGGAGGAGATGAGGGAGGGATGGGGAGAATGGGAGGGTATGAGGGAGGGGGCTATGCCTGGGATGCAAAGAACCTACCCTGTGATTGATATAAAAATAAATAAATTACATTAAAAAAAAGAAATACTTTGGAGAGGTAGAGGGAGAAAACAAAGAAAAACAGATAAAGAAAAATATCAATATTGTCCAGTAATGAAAGAAAAAATATAAACAAAGTTAGATGAATGTGTGAAGAAAAAAATTCAAAATTCAACAAACTAAAAATGCTTCTAAAATAGAAGCATTATAAGAAGAAAGAGGGAGGAAGAGAAGGAAAAAGAAGAGAAGGAGGAGAGGGAGAAAGAGGAGAGGATGGGGGGAAAAGAGGAGAAGTAATAATTTTGGATTAGCTTCTTTTCTCGTCCTTGAAACTGAAAGACTTACAGTCATTTGCAAGAAGGATCAGGGATAGCTGAATTTGTGTACTATTTAAAGAATATTATTTGAGAAGTTTGTATATGAATAAAAAGTATTTGTATCATTTACACCCTTCTCTCTTCCTCTTCTGATTCCTCCCATTTCCCCTTGAATTCATGAACTATTTTTTAATTATTTAAAATGTATTATATATAGTGATGCACATATATAATGTGCATATAGAGACAGATATTATAGAAAGATGCTACCTAGCTAGATGATAGATAGATGCTAGATAGCCTATTAAGTTCAATTAGTGTTGCCCTTATTTGCACATGTTTAGGGCTGATGTTTCAGGATTGAGTCCTTTGTAGGAGTATTTCCTTCCTGTCATTTATGCTGGTATTGAGCCTCTATCAGAACACTGTCAGATATCTGTCAGAGCAGTCCTCTGTTTGTTACCGGCCGTTTATTTTCTCCAGGGGCCTTTCCTGGCATTCTTGCCTTCTGTGAGCTGGGCTTCTCTTTTTTTTCACTTAAGTACATTGGAAATGTGATAGACAACCAAGACATATAACTTGTATTCAAATATTTAAGAGCTAGTAAGTATTTTAAAAGTTTTCTTGATTATTATGTGTGCATGTGTACACCTACTTGTTTTTACGTACATCACATATGTGCAGAGCCAGCAAAAGTCAGAAGAGGGCATTAGCTCTCCTGGAACCAGAGTGCAGGCAGTTGTGAGTGGCCCAGTGTGGGTGCTGGCAACCAAACCCAGGTCCTTTGCAAAAGCAGCAAGTGCTCTTAACTTCTGACCCATCTCTCCAGCGCTAAGATCTGTTAAGTATTAATCAGCCTGCTTGACTTTTGTGGCTCAACGGCAACAAACAGCTGATAGGTTGCTCTAACCCATCCACTGACCTTAGGATCAGGGACAACAAACTTCAAAATTGTGTTCAGTTGATAAGGTCCACTGCAGGGCTTTGGCAGTTGGACACTTCACTGCCTGAGCTAAACCTTGTAATCTGCTTTTGTTAGCTTGTTTGACCTTTTGCTCTCAACAGTTGCCTCCTGGGGCTGTCTTTTGCTTTGGGGCTGTGGCAGGCTATCTCCAAGCCTTAAATGGAGTGTTCTCTGTTTTCAAACTTCAAGGATAGCCCCCCCCTTTAATTTAAGTACAATATCATTTTCTTCTCTCACCTCTCCTACATGTCCTCCCATTGCCCTCCCTTGAAACCATGTCCTCTTTTACTTTAGTTGTTATTGTTGCACATGAACACACCCATACATGTATGTATACATGCATGCTTCAGGCTTCTCCTCGACATCATTGAATTCAGCCAGTGTTTTGAGGGGGGAAATGTTCATAACCTAGACACCCTTTGCTTTTCCAGTTTTGTCACCACAGATCTTTACAATTAAGAGCTCCTTCTGGTTCTTCTGTTCACAGAAGGGACCACTGCCTACACCTAACCTTGATTCATAACTTTTAAGCTATGCCCAACTTTATTTGTCCCAGAGGTCTGCAGCAGATCCTCAGTAACCCCCTCAAAAGATTTTTTTGAGCTGTTAGCTCTTCATTCCTTGTTGCTTCTAGAGCAGTCTTCTAGCCCAAATATGTATTTTAAAAATTTTGTCTGGATTTTTGTTCAATATTCAGCAGCATATTGGTCTCTCACCTATGTGACAGCAGAAGCCAAATTAGATTCATTTCTTGGAAAAAACCCTCAGACTTTTTCTCACCCTATGTTCTTGTCTCTTTCATGCTGTGTGTCTTTGTAAGGCTTCTGTGTCTGGCTTCTTCCAAACTTTCATTTCCAAGCTTCAATGTCTCCTTCTCCAGGAAGTCTCTTTAAAGTAGGTTTTCCATTCTCAACACCATTCTTTATTCCATTCCTTTTATTTATTTATTTTATTCATTTCACATCCTGATCCTAGCTGCCTCCCCCCTCTCCTCCCAGTCCCACCTTCCCTTTTGGTTTCCCCTATTTTCCCTACCCTCCTCCTCAGAGATGGGGAGCCCCATCCATTCCAGCATAACAAGCGGCACCAGGACTGAGCAATCTTCTTCCCCTGTGGCAGCCCTGCCAGCGGAAAGCGACCACAAAGCAGGCAACGGAGTCCATGTCAGGGTCAGCCCCGATTTCCCTTGCTAGGGAACCCGTATGAGGACAGAGCTACCGATCGACTACATCTGGGTAGTGGATCTATATCCAGTCCACGCATGGTTCTCGGTTGGGACTTCAGTTTCCACAAGCTCCCCTGGACCCTGGTTGGTTGGCTCTTTTGGTCTTTTTGTGGAGCTCCTGTCCTTTGTCCCTTCCCCTGACTCTCCCACAAGACTTCCTGTGCTCCACCCAGTGTTTGGTTGTGGGTCTCAGCATCTGTTTCCATCAGGTGCCCACTCAGCATTCTTTTTCTTTCTATTTTTTTTTAAGTACGTCATACTTGTATTGAAAATGTTATTCTACTATCCTAGCAACGATTTTCACTTGCAATGTCAAGCTGCATGCTGTACTGAGACACTCAATAAATTACCCCCACACCACAGGGAACACATAAATTTTACATATTTACAGTGTTAATGGCAAATATCCCAATAATCTTTTTAAATGCTTTCTTTAAAAAAAAATAATGTAGGAATAGCTGATGTTCTCCATGTCACAGAAAACAAATTAAGTAAAAGATGAATGTGAAAACCATGCTTCCCCAAATCTGTGATCCCAAATATAAGAAACACAGGCAACTAAGGTTACTCCGGAGATCTCAAATTCTCCTTAGATGACTGTATCTGGTAGTGGTGTGCTGCTGGTTACTAATCATCAGTGCAAACACTGTCTTCAGGATGCTTGCAGTGTTTCCGCTTACAAACCCACCTGCAGAATGCTTGCTTACACAAAACCAATGCAGAAAGGAAACTGTACACTGATATAATAAGGTCCTAATTTTTTCTTTTCCTTTATAATGCCATTTGTAGTATGTAATACACGATTAATAATCAACGATTTCCCTTTTATCTCCTACAACAATAAAGACAAGCTTACACTCTATGACAATGAAAATTACATATTCTTCAGAACGCTTTTGGTAATTTTTTAATTGAATGACTAGATGCTGAAATGAATTAGTGAATAAATAAATAAATTGAGCTTCCATATATTAGGGAAATGCTATTAATGTAGCTTTTGAGTTATTAGTGGATAATCAAAAAATTTTTCTTACTTAATATTTCTTCATTTTAATCCCAATCTGTTAAATATGTTTTTACCATATAAAACTTATATATGGTAACATATAAACAAATAAACATATAAAACTTATACTTACCATATAAAACTGTATACAAAATTATTTTGAGATATATCAAGAACATTTTTTATCATAACTACCTTCCCCACAGCTATTGTCACTTATTTTAAGTGATGTTTCTCTTAGCCAAACTTAGTCTCCTTTTTTTATAAATGGGTGCTTAAGATTTCGCAAAATAATTTAGTTTTTTATCCTAAAATATTTTACTCCTGTACTGTTGATAGACTCAAATCATTGTTGTTCTAGGTACTGGATTAGGATAGTTACGAACTATTCTTAGCTCTCCTCGTTCTTCAAAGTCTAAGAGACCTGTTTTATTTTTCTTTCCACCGTGCATATTCATCGTGTGTGGCTCTGTGTTACATTAGAACATTTTCGTACAAGCGTGTTATATGCTTGTTATACTTTTCTCTCTCCTGTGCCCCACCCAACCTCTCCCTATATGTTCCTGCCCCTTCTCACAGACTGCTTCTGTCAGTTCTGTTGCTATTTTTATATGTACTTTAAAAAGACGTATATACATAATTACATATATGTATATATATGCATACACACACACACACACCTAGGAATCACAAGTGAGATAAACCAAGTTGCATCAATTTTCTTGCAAACAACATTCTTTGTTCTTGCTTTTGGCTGAAAATATTTCCGTAGTCTATAAGCCACATCCACTTTGTCCATTCCCCAGTGTTTGGACACCTAGGTTACTTCCATCAGTCATCTGTTGTGAGGAGGACTAGAAGAAACTGAAAGGATCAGACTAACTTTGTAACCTATATGTCTTCTAAAATCTATATTTTTGAGTTTTAGGCCCAGGTTAAGCTAAAGCCTCTTAGTACTTTCCAGAGAATGGAGGAATGTGACCCTGGCCATCTGTGAGGACAGAGATAAAAAACGAGCAAGCAATGACCTTTGCCCAGCAGAAAGAATGACCAGACTTTTGTCTGTGAGATAGTGTTTCTTAACAGCCAACTCTGATGGCCTCAATCCTTCTTCTGAGTAGTCCCTGGGCTCTGACAAAAAGCCCGCAGCCTGACCTTCAAGGATGAGCTAACCACCCCCACCCTTACCTTTAATTGCAGTCACATCCACACTGAGCAGGACTGGCCAAACTTGAGCACATAAGAATAACCAATTATTTTAGAAGTCAATTACCTTATAGCTTCTTCATCCAATCCCAAGTTGCCAAGACTAAAACCCATGAGCTTGCCCGCATTTTTTCCTATAAAAACCCAAGGCTTTTGTTTCTGGGGGCTGCTCTTAGCTGATTTCTAGAGTGGCCCCATAGCGCAGAGGAATAAAACCTCAACTGCCTCCCTGGTATCGGGCTCATGATTTGAGTCTAACAAAACATTGATGCGCAGGTATCTTTGTGGCATATAGACTTGTAATGTTTTGGAGAAATAAGCAGGTGGTGTAACTGGGTCATATGGCAGACCTGTGTTCAGTCTTCTTGAGAGTGCCCTATTGATTTCCATTGTGGCTGGGTTAGCTTACATGCCTATGAGTGGTTTATAAGGGCTTTTTTTTTTTTTTGTCTACAGTGGTGTGAACATGTGTTACTATTTGCTTTCTAAATGCTTGCCAATCTGATGGGGCTGAGAAGGATTCTCAATGTAGTTTCCATCTGCATTTCTTTGATGACTGTGAAGTTGAACATTTTTTTATGTTTATTCTTTGTGTATATTCATCTTTTCAGTACTTTTATTTATTAGCCTATTTATTTATCGAGTTGGTGAATTTCTTGTTTCAAATGTTGAGTTCTTGTCATATTCTAGATGTAAACCCTTTGTAAAAGGGTTGGCAAAGATTTTTGCTGTTACAGGAATGGCTCAGCGGTTAAGAGCACCTGCTGCTCTTCCAGAGGATTGCAGTTCAATTCCTGCCCCCTACATGGCATCTCGCAAGGCCTTTCCCTCTGCAGGAGAATCCTAAGATTTTTTGCACTCTGCCCAAAGTTTAAAGTTTCGCTCATTTTATAGATTAAAATGAGTTGTTTAAGAATTCTACACAGGCTATTATTATGCTTGGAAAATTTATCTTAAGCCTTTACCTAGAAAATTGTACATGTTAAAGTCTACTTCATATTTAACATATGGCTCAAAACATGGAACAAATGATAAAAATATTTTTCTACAATGGTATGATAAAAAATGCTACTGCCTTTACATGATTGCATTAATGCACACATTTTATTGGCAATTTTCCTAGCTAACATTCAGTAGAAGAAGCATTCAGCTAGTGGGCTGTGTTTTAAAAGAGGGATCCTCCTGTCCCTCCCTTCACTTTCTCACCCCTTTTCTCTGTACTTTGATAGAATGATCATTCTGAAGAATGTGGGGGCTCAGGTGCTTCAGTGGGTTAGATCCAAAAATACCAGATGCAACCTTAGGTGAAGTTAAATGAGGGTTCCCAGCAGAAGATGAGCTGCCTTGGTCAGTATATTACCAGACAGAGTGAGCCTCTGTGGTCATTAAACAGAGTCTTGCTTGCAGTTATTTATTTATTTATTATCATACTTACCCCTAGCAGTTTTGGACAAAAATTATAGTTTTCACGGCACCTCCAGCTTTCACTGAAATGTCAAAATGGGGCTCAGCTGGTAATGAACACCTGTAGTCTCCCCACAAATGTCTAGTTGTGGATCAGTTCTGAGTTATGAAAAATAAATTTTAAAGTTCAGATGAAACAGTAACTTGGAGCCATACTGTATCCAAGAAAGAAGGACATGGATGTCTGTTGTTCAGAAAAACTGACTCTGGGGATAAAAATATTGTACCACTTAGAGTCTGTTGAAATCTGATCTGTATCTGCTTTGCATCCATGACCGACACAGATGGGCCAGAGCACAGCTGTAAGAGGACCTGAAAACAAGGACATGGTTGTGGCTGTGTGAGAGCAGTAGCTATGACTGTTTTTGGGAGAATGTAAGGTTGTCTTTCAGCATCCCTAGACTATGTGAACTGAGGTGTAATACCTCATGCTATGTAAAGCCTTTTGTGAAATCTGAATTAGTTAGTGATATTCTCTTGAGATGTAATAATGTACAGTTTTCATCTTCAGGTGGGTCTAAGATAATAAGATGTTTTCCATATAGAAATTTATTTCCTGTCAAGATCATCATACATAGAAAATGCATGCAATGCCTGGAATACTTAATGAATGGTTCTGCTAAATTTTGCCTTAAGCACATATTGACCTCTATCATTTTGTTTTGATTTCTTCTACCATGGCAAGACCTTCATAGTCTTCATGGAATTATTCTAGAGTCCTTTAGTCAGTTTTAGAATTGTTGTTTTTTCCTGCCTCAAGCTAGACTCTTCTCTTGGCCAAGGGTTTAACTGTCTAATCGAAAATTGTAATTATCTTATTTCCTGTTCTAATATATTCAAGAATTGCTTTCACAGAGTTGACAATCTGGAAACCTAAAATAAGAATTTCTGGGTTCTGTATTAAGAGATTTAGACTCATTAGACTTCCAATAAGAACAAAGGCTAGGAGGGATCCAAGATGGCGGCTAGTGTGCACCTTACCTGAGGGGCAAAGAACCTGAAACGCCGTAATTGGTGAGTGAAGGGGCTACTGAACCCAAAACAGAGTTATCTAAGCTTCCAGGGAGAAAGAGACTAACCATGAACTGAGTCCATGTAGAATCAGGTCACTGACAGACTCCCCCGGAGACTCAACTCCTAGGCACTTCCCCATATCCAACTGCTGATTCCCTCTTTGGAGGAGGCGGCCAGCAGAACCCACCGTAGACCACACTGCCTGTGCCCCAGCCCTAGGGACAGCGGCGGCTCCTACCAAACAAACCCCGGCTCAGGATCTGGGTCTGAGAATAGCAAACCCTTTTGGGCACTCCATTGAGACCACCGCCATAAGCCTGCCCTGGTGGAGTGGAAGAATAGAGAAGTGCACTGGGGGTTTTGCCACAGACCACAGCTCCAGCACAGCCAGCTGCTTCTAGTAAACAAACTCCAGCATGGGATGTGGGACTGAGGTCACTCAACTCTTCCTGACATTCTCCCAGGTCCAGTCACAATAAGGTCTAGCACCAAGCTCTAGCACCAGCAGCCCCTGGCAGAGAAACCAAGTCTCCAGATCTGGGACTGAGAATACCCAACCCTTCCTAGCTCTCCCCTGAGACCACAGCCCTCAGCTTTCCTTGGCGGAGGGGAAGGACAAAGAGGTGGCCTCTGGATTCTGCCACAGGCCACAGTGCCTGAGCTCCAGCACAGCCGGCAGCCCCTGGCAAAGAAATCCTGATTCTGGATCTGGGTCTGAGGTCAGTCAAACATTCCCGACACTCCTCCCCCCCCTCCCACCCCCCCCTCCCCCGGACCGGCTGCCTTAAGCTCTAGCACCGGGTGGCTTCTGGCAGAGATACCCGGGCCTGGTATCTGGGATCTGGGACCAAGGACACTCAACTCAACCCTTTCCTGTACTCTTCCAGGACCAGCTGCCATAAGCCTTCCCTGGCAGAGAGGAAGGACAGAGAGGCAGCCTGTAGAGTCTGCCACAGAACACACTGCCCAGGCCCCAGCATGGGCTGCACCCAGAACAGCACACAGTGCAGGTGAATACCAAGACCTGCTTCTACTGCACCACTGAGCTGACTGTTAGCCTACACTCGTACTTACCCCAGCAGGATCAAATCTGAGAGTAGAGAGCAAGGGGAACCCCTGTGCTTTCCAAATGGTCCTGCAAAGGAGTGACTGTGCCTTCAAGGGAGTGTTTGCAGAGTCCCAGATCCAGGGCCCCTCTATGCAAGCCACCAGACAACAGATCCCTATCACCAACATCCCTAGTGTGGGCATCATAGGGATTCTTGGGACAGTGATCCCAACACTAAAGCCTCTGCTCTGCAGGGCTACCAGTGAATCCCAGGCAAACAATTCCTGGATCCCAGACAGAGCTGCATACCAGTGGCCTGTTGACCACTGTGATAGTCAGGGAATCCACACATGCACACTGTGCCCACTAAAAGTGCCTGTAAATAGTGCCAGCATCACATTCCTCATTTAGGTAAAGCTGAAACCACGATGCACACAATCCTAAACCAGTGAACCTCTCTCATCTTCCTGAAGTCCAGAAACCAGAATAAGATGGTCCTAGCCTGAAGTACAGACTCCAGGAACAAACAACGAGGGTTACAGATAAGCAGGCAGCCAGAGGCAGACGTAAGAACACACCCAACAAAAATGGCTTCACCAGCAACCCCCCAAATCAATGGACACTTCAATTCACTAGATACACAAGAAAACGACTTTAAAACTATGTATTTCCAGCTATTAGAGGCTCACAAACAGAAAATGAACAAATCTCTCAGAGAAATGGCTACACAAATTGAGGCAAACAAAGAGGAAATGAAAAAGCTCTCAAAGAAATAACCACAGAAATAGAGACAAATAAAGAAGAAATGAAGAAAGATCTCAAGAAATACAGGCAAATACAGTCAGAGATGTAGATACACAATTAGTGACATACAGAGAGGAAACAGACAAAAAAACAGAAGCCATCATTGAAAAGCAGGACTCCACATTCAAACAGATGAAGGAAATGGTGCAAGACATGAAAACAGAATTAGAATCAATAAAGTATACACAAACAGAGAAAAACCTATAGCTGGAAAACATAGAGAAAATATCAGGAAGTACAAAGGTAAGCATCACCAAGAGAATATAAGAAACGGAAGAGAGATTCTCAGGTGCTGAAGATACGCTTTCAGGAATGGATACATCTCTCAAAGAAAAAATAAAATCAGAAAAGTTCCAAGAAATCAAGGACACCATGAAAAGATAAAGTCTAAGAATAATAGAAGTAGATGAAAAAGAAGACATCAGGCTCCAAGATCTGGAAAATATTTTTCAAGAAAATTATAGAAGAAAAAATTTGAAACTTAAAGAAAGAGATGTCCATAAGCATAAAAGAGGTCTACAGAACACCAAATAGACTAGAGCAGAAAAGAAATTCTTCATGTCACATCATAGTCAAAACACTGAACCTACAGAACAAAGAAAAAAAGTTAAAGCAGCAAGGGAAAAAGGCCAAGTACCATATAAAGGTAGAACTATCAGAACCACACTGGACTTCTCATCAGAAACTATGAAAGCCAGAAGGGCCTGGGCAGAAGTCATGCAGACCTTAAGGGACCACAGATGCCAACCCAGACTACCATACCCAGCAAAACTTTCAATCAACATAGATGAAGAATTCAAAATATTCCATGACAAAACTAAATTTAAACAATATCTACACAGTAACCCAGCTGTACAGAAGTTACTGGAAGGGAAATTACAACCCAACAAAAACAACTACATCCAAGGAAACATAGAACATAGATAACTACACAACAAAAAATCAAAAGAATACAAGCAATGAAACACAGCAAAACTACCAACCCCACATCAAAAGAAAGTAACATTCATTGGTCACTAGTATCTATCAACATCAATGGACTCAACTCCCCAATAAAAAGACACAGACTAACAGAATGGCTGCGGAAACAAGAGCCAACATTCTGTTGCATCCAAGAAACACACCTATGCAACAAAGATAAACACTACCTCAGAGTAAAGGGCTGGAAAAATGATTTTCAAGCAAATGGATCCAGAAAAAAAGCTGGAGTAGTGATCCTAATATCTAATAAAATACTTTCAGCCAAAATTAATCAAAAAAAATAAGGAGGGGCACTACATTCTCATCAAAGGAAAAGTCCATCAAGAGGACATCACAGTTCTGAACATCTATGCCCCAATCACAAGAGTGCCTACATTTATAAAGAAATATTATTAAAGCTTAAATCATACGTTGATCCTAATACCTTAATAGTGGGAGACTTCAACACCCCACTCTCACCAAGGGACAGATCAACTAGACAGAAACCAAATAGGGAAACAAAGGCACTTACAGAGTCCCTAAATCAAGTGGACCTAGTAGATGTCTACAGAGCTTTTTACCCAAACTCAAAAAAGTATGCCTTCTTTTCAGCACCTCGTGGAAACTTCTCCAAAATAGACCATATAGTTGGTCACAAAGCAAGCCTCAACAGATACAAGAAGATTAAAATAATCCCCTGTATTCTATCAAACCACCATAGACTAAAGCTGGACCTCAACAACAATGGAAATAACAAAAAGCCTACATGCACATGGAAATTGAACAACTTGCTACTCAGTGACAGCTGGGATAAGGAAGAAATAAAGAAATCAAAGACTTCCTAGAATTTCCAAATTTATGGGACACAATGAAAGCAGTGCTCAGAGGAAAATTCATAGCATTAAGTGCCTTCAAAATTTTTTTTTGAAACATTGCATACAAGCAACTTAAGAGCCCAACTGAAAACTCTAGAAAACAAAGAAGCAGATACACCCAAAAGGAGCAGATCGCTAGAAATAAACTCAGGGTTGAAATCAATCAATTAGAAACAAATAAAACTATTCAAACAATAAATTAAACAAAAAGCTGTTTATTTGAGAAAATCAACAAAATAGACAAACCCTTAGCTAAGCTAACTAAAAGGCAGAGAGAAGCTACCCAAATCAGTAAAATCAGAAATGAAGAGGGGGACATAACTACAGACATTGAGGAAATCCAAATAATCATTAGGTCATACTACAAAAGCCTATGCCACAAAATTTGGAAATTTAAATGAAATGGACAATTTCCTTGATAGATTCGATCTACCAAAATTAAGTCAAGATCAGGTAGAAAGACTGAATAGCCCTATATCTCCTAAGGAATATGAAGCAGTCATCAACAGTCTCCCATCCAAAAAAAAAAAAAAAAAAAAAAAAAAAAAGCCTTGGGCCAGATAGTTTCAGAGCAGAATTCTACCAGACCTTCAAAGAAGTGCTAACATCAATATTCCCCAAATTATTCCACAAAATAGAAACAGAAGGAACATTACCAAACTCGTTCTATGAAGCCACAGTCACCTTGATACCTAAATCACAGAAAGACCCAACAAAAAAGAGAACTTCAGACCTATCTCTCTTATGAACATTGATGCAAAAATATTCAATAAAATACTGGCAAACCGAATCCAAGAACACATAAAAGATATCATCCACCATGACCAAGTAGACTTCATCCCCAGCAAGCAAGGATAGTTCAATATACAGGAATCCATCAATGTAATCCACCATATAAACAAACTGAAAGAGAAAAGCCACATGATCATCTCCTTAGGTACTGAAAAAGCATTTGACAAAATCCAACACCCATACATGTTTAAAGTCTTGGAGAGATCAGGGATACAAGGCATGTACCTATGCATAATAAAGGCAATATACAGCAAGCCTATAGCCAACATCAAACTCAATGAAGAGAAACTCAAACCAATCCCACTGAAATCAGGAACAATGCAAGACTGCCCACTCTCTCCATATCTCTTCAGTTTAGTACTTGAATTCCTAGCTTGAGCAATAAGACAACTAAAGGAGATCAAGGGAATACAAACTGGAAAGGAAGAGGACAAAGTTTCACTATTTGCAGATGATATGATAGTATACATGAGTGACCCCACAAAATTCAACCAGAGAACTCCTTCAGCTGATGAACACCTTCAGCAAACTGGCTGGAAACAAAATTAACTTAAAAAAAAATATCAGCAGCTCTCCTGTATACCAAAGAGAAAAGGGCCGAGAAAGAAATTAGGGAAACAACACCCTTAACAATAGCCACTAATAACATAAAGTACCTTGGGGTGACTCCAACCAAGCGAGTGAAAGACCTGTTTGAAAAAAACTTCAAGTCTCTGAAGAAAGAAATTGAAGAAGATATCAGAAGATGGAAAGATCTTCTGTGCTCATGGATCGGTAGGAACTACATAGTTAAAATGGCCATTCTGCCAAAAACAATCTACAGGCTCAATGCAATTCCCATCAAAATACCAACACAATTATTTACAGACCTTGAGAGAAAAATTCTCAACTTCATATGGAGAAACAAAAAACCCAGAATTTCCAAAACGATCCTGCACAACAACAGATCATCTGGAGGCATCTCCATCCCTGATCTCAAGCTGTACTACAGAGCAATAGTAATAAAAACTGCATGGTATTGGCATAGAAACAGAATGGTGGATCAATAGAACCAAATAGAAAACCGAAAAATAAACTCACACACCTATGGATACTTGATTTTTGACAAATAAGTCAAAACCATTCAATGGAAAAAAGACAGCATCTTCAACAAATGGTGCTGGTCCAACTTGATGTCTACATGCAGAAAAATGAAGATAGATCCATATTTATCACGATGCATAAAACTAAAGTCCAAGTGGATCAAAGATCTCAAAATAAAACCAGACACTCTAAATTGCTTAGAAGAAAAAGTAAGGAAGAGCCTAGAACTCATCAGCACAGGTGACAACTTCCTGAACAGAACACCAACAACACAGGCTCTAAGATCAACACTCAATAAATAGAACCTCATGAAAATGAAAAGCTCTGTAAAGCAAAAGATATTGTTGTCAGAACAAAACGACAACCTACAGACTGGGAAAGGATCTTCACCAACCCTATATCTGACAGAGGGCTGATATGCAGAATATATAAAGAACTAAAGAAGTTAAAAAGCAACAAATCAAGCAATCTTGTTAAAAAATGGGGTACAGAGAATTCTCAGTAGAGAAATACAGAATGGCAGAGAAACACATAAAGAAATGCTCAATGTCATCCATCAGAGAGATGCAAATCAAAACGACCCTGAGATTTCACTTAACACCCATCAGAATGGCTAATATCAAAATCTCAAATGACAACACATGCTGGAACGGTTGTGGAGAAAAGGGGAACACTCCTCACTGCTGGTGAGAATGCAAACTTGTACAACCACTTTGGAAATCAATGTGGCACTTTCTCAGACAATTAGGAATAGTGCTTCCTCAAGATCCAGCTATACCACTCCTAGGCATATATCCAAAAGATGCTCAAGTACACAACAAAAACATTTGCTCAACCATGTTTGTAGTAGCTTTATTCGTAATAGAACCTGGAAACAACCCTCAGCTGAGGAATAGATACAGAAATTGTGGTACATTCACACAATGTAATACTACTCAGCAATTAAAAACAAGGAAATCATGAAATTTGCAGGCAAATGATAGGGCCTAGAAAAGATCATCTGGAGTGAGGTATTCCAAAATCAGAAAGACACACATCGTATATACTTACTTACATAGACATATAAACATAGTGAAATCTATACACCTAAAGAAGATAAGCAAGAAACAGGACCTGGGGTAAGATGATCAATCCTCACTTAGAAAGACAAATGGAATGGACATTGGATGTAGGAGAAAACAAGAAACAGGACAGGAGCCTACCACTGAGGGTCTCTGAAAGACTCTACCTAGCAGTGTATCAAAGCAGATACTGAGACTCATAACCAAACCTTCAGTAGAGTGCAGGGAATCATATGAATGAAGGGGAGTTAATATGACCTGGAGAGGACAGGAGCTCCACAGTGAGCAAATATATCAGGGCACAGGGGCCTGTTATGAGACTATTTCTCCAACTAAGGACCATGTATGGATATAACCTAGAACCTCTGTTCAGAGGTAGCCCTTGGTAGCTCAGTATCCAAGTGGGTACCCTAGTAAGGGGAACAGGGACTATTTCTGACATGAACTCAATGGCGGGCTCTTGAGCTCCTCCCAAGGGAGGAGCAGTCCTACTATGCCACAGAGGAGGATTTTGCTGCCAGTCCTGAAGATACCTGATAAACCAGGATCAAATGAAAGGGGAGGCGGTCCTCTCCTATCAGTGGACTTGGAAAGGGAGAGGGAGGAGATGACGGAGGGAGGGTGAGATTGGGAGGGAAAGAGGGATACAAAGTTAATAAACTCTAGCTAATATTAAAACAATAAAAATAAAGAATAAAGGATAGTTCTATCTTCTTGTGCTCTTGGGTTATTTGTATTTACTTTTTACAAGTTTAAAAATGTGGAAAAAACTTATCTCGAAGAGTTATAGCCACATTTCAGTTTATTAATCCTTGCAAGGTTATCTGTATGCTTATCATTTAGTAAATGATAAATATATTATTGTTACTATTGTATAAGTAACACTTTAGGGTAGAATGCTTGTGAGGAACACAATTTTGCTGGGTTTTATGGGTCAAGAGCTCTATGTCAGAGTGCATATAAACTTTATCAGTAATTACAATGCTTGGTTCAGCTTTCTGTTGTTATGGACAAAAGTGGTGGTTTGTTGATTTAATTTGTTTTGATTAAATTATATCAATTAAATGAAAAACAATATCTCATGACCTTGTTGGGGACCATAGGGAAATATGTAGAGTTCATGTGACACAGGACTAATTAGGGATATTTTGGAACAGATGACCTTGCTTCCACCTTTGGAGAAAAACCAACTTGAATTATAAATTGCACATCCCTTATCTTGACATGTTTGTTGTAAAATTCTCATTACCTTTATTGTCTGTCATTTCTTTTTTTCTAATTTTCCTTCATTCTCTAGTAATCTTAAATAATAAACAGTTTGGAGTTAATGAGTTAGGGATGAAACAGCTCTTTTAATCATTGGATGTGAATTTCTGTGATTCCTGAATCTAAAGCTGAAGGTCGATTTGGCCAATACAATTAACAATGATGGAGGATAAGGATGTAAATTTTTTAAGATTTAATTTATTATTTTAAGTTATGTGTATGGGGTGCATGTGAGTGCATGAGTTGGGGGTGTCAGAAGTGTTAGATCCCACAGGGCTGGTGTTATAGGTACTCACAAGTTGTTTGAAGTGGGACTTCAACCATCTCTCCAGCCCAGAAATGAAATTTAAAGCAGTAAAGTTTTAGGAAAATAGGCATTGGAATCTTGTGATCTGACTATATTAGCATAAAGTAGGGAAGGGCATAGGATTTTAATATGAGTGGGAGGAGATGGATAAGGGATGCCATCTGGACTAAGGCTATTTGAAGGATTCAAAACAGGCAGGCTGACAGTCCAAGGCTGACATAAATTGCTTGCCTTAGTTTTCTTGATTGGGATTTTATTGGGTCCTTATTCAGGTTCAAGGAGTCTGTTTTAGTAGGTCTGGGGTGGTACTTATAAAGATTTCCAAATGATTTTCATGATCACCAGACTTGGGAACTGTAGTAGCTTGGGCAATTGTTTCTCAAAGTCCCTGTGGTTAAAGGCTTAACCCCAACTTTTTGAGTGTGATTGGAAGTCAGTGGAAATTTTTTAAAAAAAATTTATTAATTACACTTTATTCACATTGTATCCCTCTTGTATCACCCTCCCTCCTCCCCTCCCAATCCCACCCTCCCTGTTCCCCTCCAGTGTCCCCCTCCTAGTCCACCGACAAGGGAGGTCCTCCTCCCCTTCTTTTTGATCCTGGTCTATCAGGTCTCAGCAGGACTGGCTGCATTGTCTTCCTCTGTGGCCTGGCAAGGCTACTCCCCCATCAGGCAGAGGTGATCAAGGAGCAGGCCAATCAATTCCTGTCAGAGACAGTCCCTGGCCCCATTACTATGGAGCCCACTTGTATATTGAACTGCCAGAGGCTACCTCTGTGCGGGGGTTCCAGGCCATCTCCATGAGTGGTTCTTGGCTGGAGTATCAGTTTCAGAAAAGACCCCTGTGCTCAGAGTTTTTGGATCTGTTGCTGTGCTTGTGGAGCTCCTGTCCTCTCCAGGTCTTACTACCTCCCACTTCTTTCATATGATTCCCTGCACAAAGTTTGGCTCTGAGTCTCAGCATCTGCCTCGATGTCCTGCAGAGTAGAGCTTTTCAGAGGCCCTCTGTGGCAGGCTCCTGTCCTGTTCCCTGTTTTCTCCCTCCTCCTATGTCCATTATCTTTGCCTTTCTGAATGGGTATTGAACATCTTAGCCAGAGCCTTCTTTTCTGATTACCTTCCTTAGGTGTACAGATTTTAGTATGTTTATCCTATATTATATGTCTAGTATCCACTTATGAGTGAGTGTATACCATGTGTGTCTTTCTGCTTCTGGGATACCTCACTCAGGATGATCTTTTCCAGTTCCCACCATTTACCTGTAAATTTCATGATTTCCTTGCTTTTTATCGCTGAGTAATATTCTATTGTGTAGATGTACCACAATTTCTGTATCCATTCCTCAACTGAGGGGCATCTAGGCTGTTTCCAGCTTCTGCAATTACAAATAACGCTGCTACAAACATGGTTGAGCAGATTTTCTTTTTGAATACTTGAACGTTGAAGAAGCGTTATTCTTAATTGTCTGAGAAAGCACCACATTGATTTCCAAAGTGGTTGTATAAGTTTACATTCCCACCAGCAGTGGAGGAGTGTTCCCCTTTCTCCACATCCTCTCCAGCATGTGTTGTCACTTGTTATTCATTTTAGCCATTCTGATGGGTGTACGGTGAAATCTCAGAGTTGTTTTGATTTGCCTTTCCCTGATGCCTAAGGATGTTGAATATTTCTTTAAGTCTTTCTCTGCCATTCGATATTCCTCTATTGAGAATTCTCTGTTTAGCTTTGTTCCACATTTTTTTAATTGGATTACTTGATTTATTGCTGTTTAACTTCTTGAGTTCTTTATATATACTGGATATTAACCCTCTGTCAGATATAGGGTTACTGAAGATCCTTTTCCAATTTGTAGGCAGTCTTTTTTTTTTTTTTTTTGACAACAGTGTTCTTTGCTTTACAGAAGCTTTTCATTTTCATGAGGTCCCATTTATTGATTGTTGATCTTAGAGCCTATGCTGTTGGTGTTCTATTCAGGAAGTTGTCTCCTGTGCCAGTGAGTTCCAGGCTCTTCCCCACTTTTTCTCCTAACAGGTTTAGTGTGTCTGATTTTATGTTGAGGTCTTTGATCCAGCTGGTCTTTCATTTTGTGTAGGATTATAAATATGGATCTATTTTCATTTTTCTACATATAGACATCCAGTTCGACTAACACTATTTGTTGAAGATGCTGTCTTTTGTCCATTGTATGATTTTGCCTTCTATATCTGAGGGTAAAGGGCTGGAAGACAGTTTTCCAAGCAAATGGTCCCAAGAAGCAAGCAGGAGTTGCCATTCTAATATTCTGATAAAATAGACTTTCAACCAAAATTAATAAAAAGAGATGCAGAAGGACACTTCATACTCATCAATGGAAAATTCCACCAGGGAGACATCACAATCCTGAACATCTATGCCCCAAATACAAAGGCACCAACGTTTGTAAAATAAATATTAATAAAACTTAAACCACTTATATATCCCCATACATAAATAGTGGGAGACTTCAGTACCCCACTCTCAACAAAGGGCAAGTCAACAAAACAGAAATTAAACAAAGATACCATAATTCTAGCAGAGGTCATGAATCAATGGACCTAACAGACATCTTTCACCCAAACACAAAAGAATTTACCTTCTTCTCAGCACCTCATGGAACCTTCTCCAAAATAAACCATATGGTTGGTCACAAAGCAAGCCTCAACAGATAGAAGAAGATTGAAATAATCCCTTGTATCATATCTGATCACCATGGACTAAAGCTAGACCTCAACAACAACAGAAATAGCAAAAAGCCTATAGACACATAGAAACTGAACAACTTGCTACTAAATGACAGCTGGGTCAGGGAAGAAATAAAGACAAAATTAAATTCTTCCTAGAATTCAGTGGAAACATTTAAGACATAGGCATTTAGAGACATTTAGACTCTTGGGAGGATGGGGACTGTGTTTATGTTTGTTCATTTTTCCTTTAGTTTTTTAGCTATGGATTAAGCACACATTTTTATCTTTTTAAATAAAATATATTGCATATTGTGCATGCCATTCCTTCATATTATTCTTGCTTTTAAATTTCCATATACTGCTTTTCACATGCTCCAGAACAATGAGCCAGCAAATTATGGACTGCAATCGCCGGGAAAGCCAAAATAAAAATTTTCTGTGAGACTGTCTCTTACACTCTTGCTGTTTCCTCCTCTGCAGGGTTCCCCAAACCCTGATGGAAGGATTTTATGAAGACATCCCATTTAGGGATGAGTGTTCCAGATGTAACTTCACCCCATGTATTGGGTGCCTACCAACCTCTAGATAATTATATGAACAGGTGCCGTGATCTACAGCCGTAATTGTGTCTTGCAGCTGCAAAGGCATTTTTCCCCTTAGAAAGTAAGTGCACATTAGAACATATCCTATATTCTATATAAAATCAGTGCTTTTGTGATTCTTTTTTTTTATTAATTTATTTATTTTTATATCAATCACAGGTTAGGTACTTTGCATCCCAGGCGTAGCTTCCTCCCTCTGATTTTGCTGATTTGGACCGTTTCTCTCTGCCTTTTTGTTAGTTTGGCTAGGGGCTTGTCTATCTTGTTGATTTTCTCAAAGAACCAGCTCTTGGTTTCATTGATTCGTTGAATAGTTTTATTCGTTTCTAATTGATTGATTTCAGCTCTGATTTTGATTATTTCCAGCTGACTGCTCCTCTTGGGTGTATCTGCTTCTTTTTTTTCTAGAGCTTTTAGTTGGGCCATTAAGTTGCTTGTATGGGATGTTTCAAATTTCTTCTTGAAGGCACTTAGTGCTATGAACTTTCCTCTTAGCACTGCCTTCATTGTGTCCCATAAGTTTGGGTATGTTGTGCTTTCATTTTCATTGAATTCTAGGAAGTCTTTAATTTCTTTCTTAATTT
>JAQQSO010000139.1:0-10022 GCA_028658305.1 Pachyuromys duprasi | reverse complement strand
AGACCATGTATGGATATAACCTAGAGCCCTGCTTGAATCCAAGTGAGTACCCTAGTAAGGGGAACAGGGACTATTTCGGACATGAACTCAATAGCTAGCTCTTCGACCCCCTCACCCATGAGGGAGGAGCAGCCTTGCTAGGCCACAGAAGAGGACATTGCAGCAAGTCCTGAAGAGACCTGATAAGCTAGAGTTAGATGGAAGGGGAGGAGGTCTTTTCCTATCAGCGGACTTGGAAAGGGGCAGGAAGGAGATGAGAGAGGGTTTGGGGGAATAGAGAGGGAATATGGGAGGGGGCTATGGCTGGGATACAAAGTATACATAACCTGTGATTAATATAAAATAAAAATGTTAAAAAATTCAATAAGAAAGGATAGCAGCAGAACCAAAATATCTGGGCACAGGGGTCTTTTCTGAGACTGACACTCCAACAAAGGAACATTCAAGAATATAGCCTAGAACCCCTGCTCAGATATAGCCCCATGGCAGCTCAGTATCCAAGTGGGTTTCCATGTAAGGGGAACAGGGACAGTCTCTGACATGAGCTCATTGGCTAGCTCTTTGATCACCTTCCCTGGATCGGGCAGCTGCCTTGCCAGGCCACAGAAGAGGTCAATGCAGCCAGTTTGGATGAGATAGTATAAGATATAGTCAGATCAAAGGGGAGTAGGACTTGGAGAGGGGCAGAGGAGGAGATGATGGACGGAGGGGAGAGGGAGGGGGCTCCAGCCGGAACACAAAGTGAATAAACTGTAACGAATATATAAAAAATAAAATCAAATAAGTGATTTTATTTTAAAAAGAAAGTCAATATAATATAAGCCCAACTTTGAAAGGGCAGGAACAATTAAGCACAAATAAGAAAAACAACAACCCCAACTTACCTGGTTAGCATGACCTGCATTGTGCTTCCCACCGGTTCTTAATTTACTTCATGTTTGTGGGTTTTTTTTTTTTTTTTTTTTGGTTTGGTTTGTTTTAGTTGCCTTTGTTCTCATAGCTTCAACATCATGTTTCTCTTGATGGAGGTCCTGACTTCCCAATTTATACCACGTGTCACAGAGGGAAAAGATCAGTCTTATTTCTACAATTGTAAATTAATAAAATAGCCTTCATTTTAAGGCCCTTAAGAGATAACTGAAGCTGGAATAAATGATTTGAAGTTTAATTCTGACACTGAAAATTTCAAATGTGTGGTGGTTGAGCAAGTAATATACAGTGTGATAATAATAAGCTAAGAGCATACATTTAGTAAAGAATACAGTAATTTCATAATGTCACACTAAACTTGTTTATGTTGACTATAGATCAAATTTGTATATGATATATCTTCATGCTTGGGTTTCACTTTCCTGGAATTGTATATTTTATACCACTATATACTATACATAATATATCTTTGTGCATGGTATAAATATATATTTACCTATGTGTGCTTATCCTTTGACTTTGATATTAAGGAGACAACAGACTAGATATCCACAAAGATATGTTCGAGTCATTCTTCAAATTCAGAAAATAAAATTCTGGTTGAAAATGTAAAATATGTGTTCTTTATCATCAAATTTAACCATATAGAAAAATAGCTTTTATTCTCCTGATGTAACTGTCATCTGGGAGGCTTATTGCTTCAGTCTACTAACCTAGGCCTAGTCCTGGAATTTCTAACCTCTGTACAATCTTATCTAGTCCTAGAATATTTTCTAATTCTGAGACTTACTGATGAATAAGCTCACTCTTTCCGCCTCTTTTTGATCTCTGGCTCATTAGTTCAACTCAGCTGTTCTGGCTTTCCTAGATGACTGCTTCAAATTGACTTCTGTCAGCAACTGAATTGCTCTGCTTGGCCTTATGATAACTTTGGCACTCTGTTTTAATCTTCTGGCTCATTCTCATTCTTTGGTTCATTCTGTCTTCACCTGTATCCAACTTATTCTCCCTTCAAACTGTCTCTGTAAAACTCTTCTGGTAAAATTCCCCTTTTCCCCCCTCATGCATTTTTCACTATTAAGTTACCTCTCCTCTTTGTTCTCATGAATGTAGGGCCTATCCTATTCTCTCAAATCTTTCTTTGATTCTTCACTTTGTCTCTCCTTTAGACATCATTTTCAAACATGGATGTTCTTCTACCAAGTAACTTTACCTTCATTGTTCGGGATTAAATTGTATACTAAGGATGCGTTTGTATTTCACCTGAGAAGCCATGGTACTTGATTAAAGTCATTCTACAACCATACAATCCTAAGATTTATTTGTAGATGTATTTAAATGACAAAGTGAGAGGCAAAACTTAGCTGTCAATAAATATTCCTGGTTTTTAGTTACATCAATTGTTACAACAATCATTGTATCTTCTAAAATTTTTCATATCACATAGTCAGCACAACATAAGTATAAGTTGAATTTTATAATGGATTCTAAGTCAGAACAATATTTAAACAATTTTGTAAATTATTTTAATTTATTCTACTTTTGCAAAATTTCTTTTTTAGCTTATTTTATTTTATTTATCTACTTTTTATATTTTTAATATTAATCACAGGTTATTTACTTTGTATAGCAGCCATAACTCCCTCCCTCATTCCCTCCTAATCCCACACCCCCTCCCACATCTCTTCCTTGCCCCTTTCCAAGTCCTCTGATAGGGGAGGTGTCCTCCCCTTCTATCTGTCCCTAGCTTCAGGTATTTTCAGGACTGGCTGCATTGTCCTCCTCTGTGACCTAGCAAGGCTGATCCTCCTTTGGGGGCGGGGGGAATCAAAGAGCCAGCCATTGAGTTCAGGTGACTACTGAATTTACATCTTTTCCACCCGTCATTCTTCTCTAGTGTTTTCATCTCACTCATTCTCAAATTCATGACATTATTTTTGTGAACATCTGGACAAACAAGTATGTGTGTACATAATGGTATTCATGCAGAGTACCTTGCAGAGGATATCTTAGATTTCTGCTTTTTATAATCTTATGCCCAATCTTTTATGACAGTCACATGTGGATTTTTAAGACATTGTTAAGTACATAGAGCTCAAGCTATTCTGTAAATTCTTTGCATTCTACATTATCCTGGAATGCCTGTCCTCTTTCCTTATCCGACTGAGATCTGGAGTCACAAGCAAGAGCCACTATATAAGCTGAACATTTTCATATAACATTTAGTCCAAAGTGCAGCATAAAGCATGGATGTAATATGTAGGTGTGCTCCCAAGAAAGACTTTCTGATTTAACTCTTAGCATGACCCTTTGAAGTACATTTCTTCAGAATTCCCCATTAGTAGCCTCCTAAGTTGTTACAAGAGAGTGGCTTCCCAGTGCAAGACTTATCAAGTAACTGGTCCAAGGGGAATATGTGCAAGGCCCACCATCTCTGCTCAGGCATGATCACACATGCTTAAGTTATTCCTCCACTATCTTGACTATTTATGCATTGAGATTATGCAAAACATAGCAGCTAGAAAGTATTGCAGTGATTTTAGAGATTGCTGTCAAGGTGTATGGCTTAAATCTCAGCAAAGAATTCTGGAAATCATGAAAACTGACTAGTTGGATGCTTATCTGAAACAGAAGAAAGCAAAACACCATGTTATGTTTGGGTGAAAATTTAGGAATTACCATATCATCCATAGTAATATAGGAATAAGATATTTGAAAGTTCACAATTTTGGAGTGGATATAGGAAGTAATCTAACAAATTGCCATGTTCTGTGTGAAAATATGAATAATTTTTAATTTACAAAACTATGCAGAAGAGAGCAATATTCTTAAAATGCTAATGAAGCTATCCTTTCTAAATAAGTCTGAAGGTTGAAATCTAATCATTAAAAACAGCTGATAATAATACTCATGATGCATCCTTAAATAAAAGAAAACAAAAACTAGGGAGTACTTATTATTATATAATCCTAAAAAATGATGTATTATGGTGGAAGTAATGTAACTTTGATTCATAGATATTTAATGTGGCAAACACGTGCAAGACACACTTACAAGAAAGATAACAGACAGTCAGCTTATAAGGGAACTGCTTAATCCTGTCTGATGGGGATTAAGAAGTAAGTAAGAGTAAGAAGACCAGGAGGAAGACAGAAATCATCAAATTAAAAATGTGTGAACTCTTCCTAAGATTCTGAATGAAAATCACTTTCAGATTCATAATCTATAGCCAACACTGATGAGTCTTCTTAAAAACATTCTGACTGTGAAGAAAAATATGTTATGAATTATCAGACAGCTTTTCCACTGAGAAATGTGGTGAAATTACTCTAGCAACTGAAAAGGGAATTGTATTTTGAGTCAGTTAAACACAGGTACACAGACCATTGATAAATGAATTGTTATTGTTATAAAAAACTTATGCTCAAAGTGCAATTTACTGTTGATTCACTGGAACACAAAAATACATCTCATTTTTCTAATTCCTGATTTTGTAATTGCAATTGACTTTGTGAGCATTTCACATAACTCCCCTATTGATTGCTTTAACATAACTCACACCTTTGGTCATTTGTCATTCATCTTTCATTGATTCCTTGAGATGAAGGATAAGATCTCTTGTAATTCAGAAGGAAATGTGGAAACACTAAGCTCACCACACTACCAAGGCCATAATTACAAGGCATCATATATGCAGGGGCAAATGATATAAATTAGTAAGGATTTGAATACTGCAGAGATGATGATCTCTCCTGTACGTCTATATAATTTATAAATTAAGCTCCTGAAAGAAATGGATGAATCTTGAGTCATGAAGAGAACTTTCACCAGTTAAAACAAGTAGTAGCCCCAAATTTAGCTAGCTAATTCTGTACATTTTGCCAGAAGAGATTACGTGCTGTTGGATGTAAGGATCATTCTTTAAACACAGTCCATTTTGTTATTTATTATTACTTATTTATTTATTATTGTTAGGATAATAAACGGCTCCTGTTTACAAGGAACATGTAAAAACACATTCCAAGTGTATCCCTAGGGTATCTATTGGGTCTTATGAGTTTCATCATTTCAATTAGTTTAATTTTATTTATTACAATTTATTCACTTTGTAGCCCTTCTGTAGCCCCCTCCCTTGTCCCCTTCCAATCCCACACTCCCTACCTCTTCTCCCTCTATACCCTTTCCCTTGTCCCCTGATAGGGGAGGACTTCCTCCCCTTCTATATGGCATGAGCCTATCAGGTCTCATCAAGCCTGGCTTCATCATCTTCCTCTGTGGCCTGGTAAGGCTGCTCCCCCAGGGAAAGGTGATCAAACCGATGGCCACTGAGTTCATGCCAGAGACAATTCCATCATATTATAGCACTAAGAGAACTGGAACATGTTTGTATCCCTCACTGTGTCATACTGACCCACTACTACTAATAAGCACACTGGAGGCCCCAGTAGGACAAATTCACTCCAGACAGTAGAAGATCAACCATGTGAAAATAAGACCTGGTACATCATATTTAGTAGAAACAGAAACCATGTCTATTTACAAATGACAGAATCAAAACGATAAGGAAATATGCATTCATTGATCTCAGTGTTAGAAATTTATACCCCAACTTTCACTTCAAGTAATAGTTTTATAAATAAGCCAAAATAAAAAAAAATGAAAGCACAATATTTGCATAATTTGTTCTTCCAAAAAGAAACACTGAGATTTTCTTTCTTTGTTTTCTAAATTGGTCTCTACGAAACTACACATTTTAATGACAATTTAGGCTTCCCTAGCAGCTAAATTTGATTGCACATGATATTAATCAGTGGATAAAATCAGCTCCAAATTTCATGTAAATTAAAACATTTTGATGGAATTACATTGCTAAAATTTAAGATTTTCCAGAATAAAATAAAGTATTAAAATCTTTGGGAAATTAGCATAGTGAATTATTCTAACATCTTTGGTATTAAATAATTTGATGGGATCATTTATTCACCACAGAAGTGATAAACTAATGTGTGCATAATACCTGCTTAAAAAAAACTTTAATATTGGGTGAACAGTTAGGCTAATCACCTTCCAGAAAACAAAACAAAATCAAAACAAAAATGACATTCGCAATTTAGATTGGAAGCAATCCCCAAATAATTAATATTTCCAACATAACAGCTTTTACCAACTCTAATTTCCCAATTGTGTTCTCCTACTTCTAAGAAAAATGCAACAAAAATTAAAAATCAACTCAAAATTATATGTTCTTCCCCATCTTCATTTACTTTTATTAATACTTTCAACTCTTTAAAAAGGTATTTAATCACTTACAGCCTGATCCCAGTCCCATTCCCTCTCCTCCTTCAGTCCCACCTTCTTTCCACCCTCCACTTATTGCCACCTCTTGTTCTTAGAGAAGTGGAGGTTCCCAATGGGTATCAACACACTGTGGCACCTCAAGTCACAGTTGGCCTAAGGGAATCCTCTCCCACTGAGGCATGACAGGCAAACAAGCTAAAGCAAAGGGATCCAGAGGCAAGCAACAGGGTCAGACACAGCCCCTACTCCCATTGTTAGGAGACCCATTGTTGACCCAGCTGCACATGTGTATACACAATTAGGGAGTCTAGAGCTAGCCAATGCCTGCTTACTGGTTGGCGGTTCAGTCTCTGTGAGCACTGATGGACCCTAGTTAGTTTACTCTGCAGGTCTCTTGTGGTTTCCTTAACCCTTCATCTCCCTTTATTCTTTCCTCCTACTCTACCACAAGACTCCCTAAGCTTGGTCTATTGTTTGGCTGTGGGTTTCTGCATCTGTTACCATCAGCTGCTAGATGAAGCTTCTCAGAATACAATTACTATGATAAGCCTCTGAAGCAAACCTAGCCAAACATAATTAATAGTGGAAGGTGTTGGTTCTCTCTCATGGGGTGGGCCAGTCACTGATGTGCCACACCTTCAATCTCTGTTCCATCTTAATCCCTACACTTTTTTTAGGACAAATTTTGGTTTGAAGATTTTATGTGTAGCTTGGTGTCCCTCCTTCCTGTGGAAGTCCTACCTGGCAATAGGAGATGATGACTTCAGGTTCCTTTAACTACCACTGCTAGGAGTCTCAGCTAGGGTCACTGCCAGAGACCGCCAAGAGCCTCTCCTGTCCCAGAGATGCCCCACAACATTTCCGTTCTCTCTCTTGATTCCTCCCCCTCCACCACAGCTCTTCCACACTTGATCCTCACTCCTGTTAACCTCCCCATCCCTTCTACTACCCAGTTTCATCCCTCCATTTACTTCAGGTATCTATTTTATTTCGTCTTCTGATGGAGATTCAAGCATCCTCCTATGGGCCCTCGTTGGCTTCTTTGGGTCTGTGGATTGTAGCATAGTTATCCTGTTATGTATGGGTAATATACACTTATAAGTGAGTGCATATTATGTTCGTCTTTCTGGGTCTGGGTTACCTCACTGAGGATGGTTTATTCTACTTCTGCCTAATTTTCTGAAAACTGCATAACGTTTATATTTTTAATAGCTGAGTATAATTCCAATGTGTAAATTTACCATATTTTCTTAATCTATTCTTCAGTTGAGGGACATCTAGGTTGTTTCAAATTTCTGGCTATTGTGAATAAAACTTCAGGCATCCTTGTGGTATGGTGTTATTTACTCTCAATACTTTACTATCACATTTCTATCACATTTTTCTTTCCTTGTTTTACATAAAAATGCATTTTAAAGATGCTTTAGGGTCGCTGCTAACTACAATGAAAATAGAATACCTGCCCACCAACACCAAGTTTTTTAATATTTTATGTTTTAATATTAGTTACAGTTTATTAACTTTGTATCCCTGCTGTATCCTGCTCCTTCATTCCCTCCCAATCCCACCCTCCCTCCCTCCTCTCCTCCTTGCCCCTTTCCAAGTCCACTGCTAGCGGTGGACCTCCTCCCACCTGACCCTTCATCTGACCCTGGTTTATCAGGTATCTTCAGGACTGGCTGCAAAGTCCTCCTCTGTGGCCTAGCAGGACTGTTCCTCCCTTGGGGGGAGGGGCCGCTGAAGAGCCAGCCATTGAGATCATGTCAGAAATAGTCCCTGTTTCCCATAATAGGGTACTCATTGGATACTGAGCTACCATGGGCTACATCCGAGCAGGGGTTCTAGTTTATATCCATACATGGTCGTTGGTTGGAGAAACAGTCTCATAAAAGACCCCTGTACCCAGATATATTTGGTCCTTGTGAAGCTCCTGTCCTCTCCAGATCATATTACAACATCAAGTATTTATGAAAATATTAATAAACTAAGCAGTACCCCAACTTTAAGTAGAAACATAAATTTCCAATTATTTTAGCATTGCTTACCTGTGAAATTGTTATACAATCAACATTTTGGCACATTAAGTAATCCAAAATTGCCTAATTCATTAATACTTTCACAAATACCAGATGGTGTTGGTAGGTGGGTATTCTATTTTTGTTTTAGTCAGGAATGACCCTAAATTGTCTTTTAAATATATATGTGGAGAGCTGTTTTTTTTTTTTGTCATGCTACTAAAAAACATGTTAACACCCTGGCCTTCACCTGGAGATAGGAATAGGCAGGAAGTTTTTGCCAAGTTTATTTCCTCTTGTTTGTGTAAGGATCACACAGACAGGTGGTCGCGGTAAACAAGTTTGACTTCTCCATGAACCCCTTCATTGTATGAAGGTGCTTAGCTCTATAAACAGGGATTATTGGAATAAAACCAGTGTGTGTCAGTTCTACTAGCTGCTCTCTCGAACAGAGCCTATATTCAGTGTGTTGGTTTACTAATTTTTCATTTAATCCTCACTCCCTACTCAAGAACTGTTTTACTCTGCTTGTGGGCACCACAAATATATTTCATATAAAAAAAGGGAAAAGTATAACAGTAAATTGTTGCGAGTACAGACACAAAACATATGCAAATTAACTACACAAATACATCCAGATTTTAGATAATTTATTTAAACTGTGAATTCTAAGGGCATTCTTATATATCTATGCAGTTTTGAAAGAATTTTCATTCTAATACCTTACACAAATTTAAAGATTTATAAATTTTTGAAGAACATGTTTATCACTTATAATATGAACATGAAAATTGTTGTAGGTTTTCATTTTAATAAATATGTTGGCGGAGATCCAAGATGGCTGCCAGGAGAGGACACTGTGTCTGAGGACTAGGTCAGCAGAAACAACGCAGCAACTAGGAGACTGAACTCTGGGACCTAAAATGCCAGCATTTGTGATTGCCAGGTAAGCAGAACTCCTATGATGAGAAAATCAAGTGGGAAAACCCTAGGGACACCAAGTTATTCCCCAGAAAAAACTCCGGTTGACCAGCTGTGCACAGCTCTGATTGGAGCAAGTAGCTGCACTGGGCGCCAGCAGCCACCATACTAAACTGGACCACACAGTGTCTGGGGCAGACTGAGGACAACCCGGGCACCTTATTTTCTGACGTGCACACTGCGGGTACACAGGGCTCGAATCTGCCAGCAAAACCCTCAGTCAGTGTGTGAGTCTGCAGGCCAGTCTGGGAGGTCCAGGGATCTGCTTCACCCAGCGCCTGTACAGCAGGAACACTCCAATCACCACTAGAACCACCTCAGACTGAGAGGGACTGGGGAACGATTATGAACAGACTGCACACTGTGGTTGCACACTGCTCGGGGCGCCAGCATCCACCTTGGTCCCTGTGTGTGTCCACGGGCCAGAGAAGGCCCTTGGCACCACTTCAAACAGGCAGGTGCACACCACTATACAACACCTGCAACCAAACCAGACCGACTGTGTGTGCTCCAAATATCATCTCAGACCATGGTTCACAGCCCCTGGCCCAGAAGGGGGTGCCAAGTCTCCAGTCCAAGGGAGAGCCCTTAGCAGCAAGCCCAGGGCAGAGCAAAAGCCTCCAGCTGATATCTCAAAAGACTGAGGAGATAAACCTCCAGACCAAAGGGATGACCAACCTGCAGTGCTCAGAGCTTCTAACACAGAGCACGAAGCCAGGGAACACAAAGCCCACAACAGAGTTCAACTGAGACACAACACACACTAACAAACCACTGGAAATCCCTGATCTTCTTGAA
>JAQQSO010000138.1:0-20107 GCA_028658305.1 Pachyuromys duprasi | reverse complement strand
TATATTTTCTTTGGTGTAGTTGTTTCTGTTGGACTGATGTTTTCCTTCTAGTACCTTCTGTAGGGCTGGGTTACTTTGTAGGTATTGCATGAATTTTGTTTTGTCATGGAAATTTTTGTTTTCTCCATCTATGATGATTGAAAGCTTTGCTGGGTATAGTAGTCTTGGTTGGCATCTGTGTTCCCTTAAGGACTGCATGACTTCTGACCAGGCCCTTCTGGCTTTCACAGTTTCTGAGGGGAAGTCTGGTATGATTCTGACCGGCCTACCTTCGTATGTTACTTGACCCTTTTCCCTTGCTGCCTTTAATATTTTTTCTTTGTTTTGTATGTTTAATGTTTTGACTATGATATGATGAGAGGTATTTCTTTTCTGATCTAGTCTATTTGGTGTTCTGTAGGCTTCTTGTATGTTCATGGACATTTCTTTCTTTAAGTTGGGAAAATTTTCTTCTATGATTTTCTTAAAAATATTTTCCATTCCTTGGAGCCTGGAGTCTTCTTTTTCATCTATTCCAATTATTCTAAGGTTTCGTCTTTTCATGGCATCCTTGATTTCTTGGGTGTTTTGTGCTTGGGACTTTTTCGATTTTCTTTTTTCCTTGATTGAGGAATTCATTTCGGCCAGTGAATCTTCAGCTCCCGAGATTCTCTCTTCCATGTCTTGTGTTCTATTGGTGATGCTTACTTTTGTGGTTCCTGTTCTTTTCTCTAAGTTCTCCAGTTCCAGGATCTTCTCCGTTTGTGTCTTCTTTATGGATTCTAATTCTGTTTTCATGCTTTGTATCGTTTCTTTCATCTGATTGACTGTGTCTCCTATTTTGGTTGTTTCCTCTCTGTCTATCTTTAATTGTTCCTGTATGTGGGCAGTTAAATCCTTCTTAATTTCCTTGAGGGCCTTTTTCATTTCCTCTTTTTGTCCTCCTTTTGTTCCTCTAATATCTGCATAATTATAGCTTTAATATAATTTTCCTATGTCTCTGCTGCATTAAAATCTCTATTGCTTTTGGGTGTTTCTGGTGGGGCCATGGTGTCCTGATTTTTGTTGGGTGAGTTCTTACGCTGATTTCTGGGCATTTGTTTGTATATATTCAAGGAGCTGTTTGTGCTTCAAGGCTGAACTTCAGACTGGAACTGTCAACCTCTTGTGTCAGGAGTATTCTTCAAGAAGATCAGGGAGTTCTAGTGGTTTGATAGTGTGTGTTGTTGCCTCAGTTGAACTCTGTTATGGGATCTATGTGCCTGGCTTCGTGCTCTGTGCTAGTGGCTGTGAGCACCACAGGCTGGTCTCCCCTATGGTCTGGAGGGTTGGCTCTTCACTCTGTGCCAGAGGCTGCGTGTCCCCCTTTGATATGTTTGCTGGGGGCGCTGCTCTGGTCAGGAGGCTCTGAGCTCTGCCCTGAGCTTGCTGCTAAAGGCTCTCTTCTGGACTGGATCCTTGGCACCTTGGTAAGGGGCTGTGCACCGTGATTTGAGATGGTATTTGGGGCACCTCGGTCTGGACCTGATACTATGAGTCCCAATCCGTGGTGGTGGCTGGGTGTGCCTAGGGGTGTGGGTCTGACCGGTGTAGCCCGCAGTATCTGGGTGAAACTCAGTCCGTCCGGGGTACCGTGTGCCCCAGCCCAAAATGGCGGTTTAGGCACCCAGCCCAGCTGTGCGTAGCCTGTCTCCCTCCAGAGTTTTTCCTGGGAATAGCTGAGTGTCCCTTGGACTTTTCCACTTGATTTCCCCACCGTTGGAATTCCGCCCACCTGGCAGTCGCAAACGCTGATGTGGTCCGAGATCTCAGTCTCCTGGTCGCTGTGCCTACACTACTGTTCTGCTCCTCAGACACAGTGTCCTCCTGGGGCAGCCATCTTGTATCTCTCACACCTGACTTTTCAATGGCAACTCTAAAAGCCAGATAGGCCTGGACAGATGTGCTGCAAATTCTAAGAGACCACACAGATGCCAGTCAAGGCTCCATATTCAACAAAACTTTCAAGCATGACAGATGAAGAAAATAACATATTCTGTGATAAAACCAAAATTTTACAAATCTAGCCCTAAAGAAGTTGCTAGAAGAAAAATCTCAACCTATGGAGATTAATATCCATGAAAACACAGGAAATATATAATCTCACACCAAAAAAAAATTGAAAGAAGAAAAGCGTACATACAAACACAAACACTTGTATACACACCATTATCACACACACAAAAATAATAGTAGCAGGAATCAAAAATCATTGGTCATTAATATCACTCAAAATCAATGATCTTAATTCCCCCAATAAAAAGACACAAACTAACAGAATGGATATAAAATCAAGGTTCATTTTTCTGCTGTGTCCAGGAAACACACCTCAACATCAAGGATATATATTACCTCAGAGCAAATGTTTGAATTGTGGTATCCAAAATAAACAGACTTAAGAAGCAAGCTAGAGTATCCATTTTAATATATAACAAAATGAGCTTTCAACCAAAACTAACCAAAATAGACAGCAAAGTAAACTACATGTACATCAGAGGAAAAAAAATGCACCAAACTGACATCTCAATTATTTATGTCTTTATTTATTTATTACCATTTGTTCAATTTGTATCCTGGCTGTAGACCCCTCCCTCATATCTTCCCAGTCCCAACCATCTTATCCCTTTATGCTCCTTCCCTAGTCCACTGAGTTAATTTCAGAGACAGCCCAAGCTCCCCTTATTAGGGAACCTTAGAGCACCAAGATCAACAATTCATAAATGGGACTTAATGAAACTGAAAAGTTTCTGTAAGGCAAAGGACACTGCCAATCAGACAAAGAAAAAGGCTCCATAATGGGAAAAGATTTTTATCAAATTCATATCAAATGGAAGACTAATATCCTATATCTGTGTGTGTTTGTGTGTGTATATAAATATATATGCATATATGTCAAGGAAAAGACACCAACAAACCAAATAATCCAATTTAAAAAATGGGAAACAGGTCTAAACAAAAAATTCTCAACAGAGGAATCTCAAATACAAAATGACCTTTCACAACTCTGTTTAGTCACACACTGTAATAAATGTAAAAGGAAAACTAAAAAAAAAAAAGACTCTAAGCATTTAGACTACTCTTGAGAAGTCTATCACCATTATACCACCATTAAGATAAATAAAAATTCTTAATACCACTGATTGTTATCAGACTGATTTGATTTCTCAGACACATTGTTTTTCTAATTTTGCAGTTCTAAGTCAAATGTTTTAGAATTTGTATACAATATTAATATAAAAATTATACTGTCATCATTATTGAATCCTAAGCATGACATATCCTCTATTATGTAGTTATATTTGGTAAATTGGAATATTGGCTTCTGGAGGGAAGACAGGTGCTTATAATACTCAGGAAACTCACAAAACACATTGCCTTCACAAGACATTGCCTAAGAACATATTATCAGTACACAGTTCGTAGAGGAAAACAGACTTTGACTGCAAGGTGAGAAGCAAGTTTCAGTGAGGGAGATTTAAACATTCATCATCCACTTGTCTTTGGGTTTTTCAATGAACACTATAAAGCCTATTTTATACCCAACACACACAATAATAAAGAAACACATGGTGTGTAGTCATATGTGGATTTTAGCCATAAACTACTGGATAAGCATACTATCAAGCACAGACCCAAAGGAGATAAGCAACATGGAGAATCCAAGGGAGGATGCATAAATCTCACTCAGAGGGGGAGACAGAATAGACAGAAGTAGTGGTTGAATAGAAGGAATAAGGGGAGAGAGGGGATGTAGAGAGTTAGGAGAGTGGAGACCAGACCTGGAGAGAGAAAGGGAAAGAGGACAGGCCCTTAGTGAAGAGAGAAACTGAGGGTGGCATATCTCTGTGACAAGCTCCTGGGAGGATATGAGGGGAATTCAAGCAGAGACTACCAGTAGCAGAGGCCATAGAAACTGAAGAGGACACCCTCTAACTAGATTAGTGTACTAGTAGAGGGAGGTTAACACCAACATATCCACAAAAGACTTCAACCCCAAACTTACCCTGCCTGCAAGATGTGCAGGGAAAGAGATGGAGCAATTACAGCAGAAATTGAGGGAACACCCAACGAATGCCCCACCCAGTCAAATACCCAAACACTGGGAGAGGGCCAGCCTCTGACACTATGAATGACACTCCGCTAAGCTTCCAGACAAAAGCCTGTCAAAGATGTCCTTTGAGAGATTCTACTCAGGGGCACCTCAAAGCAGATGCTGAAACTCACAGCCAAACATATGGCAATGAGTAAGGAGTCTTGTGGAAAAGTGGGAGGAGCAAGAAAAGGACCTCGAGGTGCCAGTAACTCCACAAGGAGACCAACATAGCCAACAAATCAGGGCCCAGAGATGCTTGCTGAAACTGTATCAACCAAGGTCCATGCAGGGGCTGACCTAGGCCTCCTACTAAAGTGTAACAGATGGGCAGCTAAGGCTTCATGTGTATATTCTAGTAAGGAAGAGGACACTGAGTTGGACACAGACTCTATTGCTCGTTTTTTTGATCACTTCCCCTTGGTGGGACTGTCTTGCCAGGCCACAAGGGAAGAGGACATGCTCAGAACTGATGCAACTTGATGAACTGGGTTGGATGGGAAAAACCGCTCCCCTTTGCTGAGGAATAGGCAAGGGTGTAGGGTAGAGGGAAGGAAGAAGGGAGGACCTGGGAGAGGAGGAGGAACAGGGGCTACAACCAGGAAGTAGAGTGAATAAAAAATAAAGAAATTCAAAAAAAGAAAGTGTAATACAAAGCAATTATTAATTGTATGTTACATGAATGAATTATATTCCTGTGTAATAAAGATAAGGCATTTGATGGACTTCTTACAGTACATACTAAAACTACAAGGGTAGTGACATGATAGATACTTCAAAAAGGCTGAACAAAACCCCTTACTCCTGTCATTCCTGAAAGAGAATCACTAATAAAAAATAGCAGATAAAATATTGCTTTGTAGCTCAGCAGGTTTACACCACAGTATTCTGACGTTTTCACTGGGGGATGTGCCAAAAAACAAAAACAAAAACAAAAAACAAACAACAACAACAAAAAACACATTATCTTGAAAACTTTGTAGACAAGCTCTCTAATATAAGCATCCTGAGTCCGTATTCTCATAGATTACTCTTTTGGGGGATCATAGGGAATCCTCTCCAGATGTTATCTGTTTCTTCACTTTCCATTTTTTTTCTCCATGTATTACTGCATTAAAAAATGCAACATGTATGAAAACTAACTGTGAATAATTAGTTGTATGGTCTGGCAGTAGTCATTTGACCATTTCCTTACCTACATGGCAGATAGATACAGAGGTAGACACTGATAGAAGAATGGAGATAGAAGAATGTTGGTTTTGGGAACCCAACACAAACTATATCATGTCTTTATCCTAATATGCTATTTCTTTTACAGAAGGAAACTGATTTATTTTAAGAAAACACTATCCATTCTGCAAGGGATAGTCTAGATACGGTTAAAACACAGCATCTGCCCCCCCAAATGTGTATAATTATTATTTTAAAAAGTCATAGACACAAACAATATTTCATGGACAAGAAAGTGACAATTTCAATTCTATTTCATAACAAAAATACATATTTACTGAAATAGTCGCAAACTCATGGGGAAGTGGAGAAACATGTAGAATAGACCTAAAACATGCTCTGATAGCCATAAAAGCAAAACCTAATCCCAGCAAATTACAGATTTCAATAATCAATTTCAATGCAAAATTTTTTAAAAAGTAACATATCAAATAATTGCTTGTGTTTTGATAGTTATACAATCCCCACAAATGTCTTTACATGTCTTTGAATGAATATGGAGGTAATAAACCCTTCAAATGAGGAAACATATGCAAATTATATCAGAAAAAAAAGGAAGAAGTGAATTGGAAATAAAGCATAGAACTCTAGGAATTTCATTGGCTGAAAAAAAGATTAGACATTGGGCACCAGGAAGAGGGGTCAGCTGTTAAAAGCTTTTAACACTCTTTCAGAAGACAAGGATTCCTTTCCCAGCACCTATATGGTGAATCTGAGCTCTCTGTAACTCCACTACTAGGGAATCTGACAACCTCTTCTATCCTCCCATAGGCTAATAAATACATATAGTATACATACACTCAGGGAGGTTAAATGTACTCACATAAATTTTAAATTAAATATACAAGTATTTTTGAAAGAAAGATAAAGAAAAAGTACTAAGGACTTTTATCCTCAGGAAAATCAAAATAGCTGACCAAGGTTTCAATCTAATACAGCAGTCAATGAACATGATGAAACTTAAAAAAACATTAGATCTGAGGATATCTCATATCCTCACAGTACTCACTTGCATGGTCTAAAAAGAAAAGTAATGTTATAGTATAAATTATATTAATGACATTGAATGCCAATAATAAATTTTTAAAACTACAATATAAGTAATGTGGTCAAAATAAGAAAACACACACACACATCAAACTGGTAGTGGTGAGGAAGAAGTAGAATAAATCAGCTTATGATTCTTTTCCAGGTTTTCTTCACAGCAACCTTTACATCCTTGTTTCTGAGGCTGTAAATAAGAGGATTCAACATAGGCACCAATAAAGTATAAAACACTGAGAAAAATTTAGCCTGGCCCACAGTTTCATCAGATGATGGCTTCACATAAACAAGGAGGCCAAATCCATAGAAGAGACTAACAGTTATGATGTGAGACCCACACGTGCTCAAGGCTTTGGACCAACCCTTACCTGATGACATATGAATAATGTTGAAAAGGATCAGAGCATAATCATGAGATTAAGATAATGAGACAACACAAAATGATAGCTGTACCCACCACAACAGAGCTCATAAGCTCATTGACATAGGTGCTACTGCAGGAGAGTGGTAAGAGAGGGAAAATGTCACACATGTAGTGGTTGATGATATTAGAATCACAAAAGCTGAGCCGGATCATACACCCGGTGTGAGCCAGGGCACTAGCAAAACCCATCAAGTAGGAACAAAATATCAACAGACAACAGATCTTAGGGGACATAACAACTTTGTACATCAGTGGCTTACAAATGGCAACATAGCGATCATAGGCCATGGCTGTCAGCACATAACTCTCAGAGTTCACAAAAAATAGGAAGAAAAATAGCTGAGCCATGCATCCTCCAAAGGAGATAGTGTTCTTCTCTGAAACAAAACTCATCAGCATTTTGGGGGTAAAAACCATTGAATAACAGAAATCAATGAAGGACAAATTGAAGAGGAAAAAGTACATAGGGGTGTGGAGGTTTGAGTTTAGGCAAATGAGATTCATTAAGCTCAAATTGCCCATCACAGTAGCTGTGTAGTTCACCAAGAAGAGAATAAATAAGGGCAGCTGAAGCTCAGGTTGATTTGTCAGCCCCATAAGAATGAACTCAGACACTGAAGAACCATTGTCCACAGTCATCTGCACCATGTGTGGCATCTGGAAGAGGAAGTGTAGAAAGCAATATTAACCCAGAGATCATCAACCACTGGATGAGAAAAGTTGAATTATTGCTCTACAAGTTTGAATGAGGTAACAGAGTCCTGAGGTGTCCCTATTTCCTTTCCCAGAAAGATATTTTGAGTATTGCATCCTTTTGTTCACCTAGTGTTTGCTCAGGATTAAGGCTGAAAAGAATAATGTATACATTTTTCTCAGAATTTGGGATTTATATGGCTGTGGATTTGAAGGTAAAATATCAAGATAAGATTATTCATTACTCACCTTGATTAATCTGGAGCCTTTCCTGGCATTGGAGTTTGTGATGTCTTCTTCCATACTGTGTTCAGAGAGCTAACATTGCTAATAATGAAACAGGTAACTGCAGTCAGTGCAAACAGTGAGTCTCACTTGATAGAAGAGGGTCCCTTGAGAAAAATGATATGGTTTCTCTTTGAGGATTTCACCAATATTCTTTTATCATACAAAGAGAGGGGGAAAGAAAGAAAGAAAGAAAGAAAGAAAGAAAGAAAGAAAGAAAGAAAGAAAGAAAGAAAGAAAAGAAATTTCTTGTATGAGACTCCAGTGTCTCAAGGTTAATATTTCTGGGAAAATTCCACAGAAGCACAGGAAAATATGCTCTTCTTTATGATACTCTCCATATCAAATGAGTCCCTTGAGATAGAAATTGTTCGGTTTGTACCATAGAACTGACATCAGTCCTTTAGAGACTCAACATTCTACTCAATTTATAATTTTCCAGCAGGAGTATGTAGTCCCCAGAGCAGAACTGTTAGTGGTCCCCTTTGCCATTCTATTCATCAGCTCTACAAGATGAAATGTCCAGGGACATGCTCATTTGCCATTTGTACTTTTCCTATGATTTCAGTAATAAACTTTTGACCACAAATTAATACTGTAAAAAAAAAACCCCACTTGTGGGAAGGGGATAAATGAGGATGAACAGGCTCTCACGTTAGTACAAGTTTACAATAGAACTTTGCACTTCTCAGCTATGAAACTACACAGTATGCTAGTACTAGTTTATTTACACTTGTATATTCTTATTAATTACTATAAAATATTCATTAAAATTGATAAATTCTGAATAAGTGGTAGTTCTCAGTTTTCATACAGAAATTCACGGGTGCAATTTGTACAGGCAATAATAATTTCAAATATATAAAACAAAACATCTATTATGTTTTGAGACAATTTACACAATATATCAGAAGTTTACTAGATAAAAGAAAATATACTAGTATGTGTTAGTCCCCTTAAAACTGTTCACATCTTTACTCAGATAAAGTTCTTTTTGCATTGACACATTTGGAGAAACTAAATTTTTGTTGTGCTGTTGCACTGTATAGTGGAGAAAAACAATGACAAAAAAAAAAACAGTTTAAAACAATTTGCTGCTTACCATCCCATGCCATGTTTTCCTCCTCACCACTATACACACATACACGGCAGCCTCAATATTTCTCTATAAATTACCAAATGTGCATTGCATGGTAATTGGGCTCAGAGAATGGGTGCTGAAGAATAATTACATAGGGAAGTTCTTTGAAGAAAATACATTGAAGACGGGAAGAATGTTGCTTAAGACCGATAATGAAAGAATCATGCACACTACCAACAAAAGCTAATTCACAAGATCTCATGCACCTATTTATAAAATCTAAAGTCATAACACTCTTAGAAAAAAGAGTGTTTGGTAAGAAAAATAATGGGACTTATAGATCTGGAAACAGTTTTAAATTATCTGTGTCTTTCTGAACAAATCTCATTAGTCTTTCCAGTACATTGAAAGTTTCGAGGGACCTTGGTCACATAAGAGAAAGAATTCATGATAGAAAAGTGAGAATGTTAGAGAAGATGTGCTAATGAAAAAATAAGTCAACTAATTTTCTCAAAGCATGGAGAACAGGCAAGACCTAAGAACGTCTTTGCAGTGTTGATTTACATTAAAGGTTGCCTTTGAGAGCACAAGAATTTGAAGAAAACACCATAAATGTATATATGTGTCTGTCTGTTTGTCTGTCTGTCTTGCTCTCTCTCTCTCTCTCTCTCTCTCTCTCTCTCTCTCTCTCTCTCACTCAGTGTGTGGTGTGTGTGTGTGTGTGTGTGTGTTTCTGTGTGTGTGTGTTTATCCTTTCTTCATTTGGGACAAGGGCACTTGATTGATGTGTCAGAAACTGTCATGGACCATTGCTAATGATATCTCTTACAGCACTCGTCATAGCTGCACAAGATTTTCCTCTGAGGTCTCCCACACAATAATTTTTTTATTAATATCAGGGTCAGTTTCATGTCCAATAATTTTTTAACTCAAAACCTAATCCCAAAGTGATCTGATCATTGACCCTCTGCATGAAAATATAAGAAAGAATCTCAGTGAGAAGATTATGTAAAAAGAGATTGCTTTTGATTTTTCCAGTGAGGGAATACTCTAAGAGTCTAGGCCATAGCTGGCTTTATTGAATTAACAATACAATGGTCTGCACACATGGAAACTGAACTACTCTCTACTCAATTACAACTGGTTCAGGGAGGAAAGAAAGAAATTAAATATTTCGTAGAATTCAATGAAAATGAAGGCACAACTTACCGAAAATTATGGGACACAATGAAAGCAATGCTAAGTGGAAAGTTCAAAGCACTAAGTGACTTCATAAAGAAATTCAAGACATCTCACACAAGCATCTTAACGGAACACCTGGAAGCACTAGAAAAAAAATGGAAACAGAGACATCCAAGGGAGTAGACAGCTGAAAATAATAAAACTCAGACCTGAAATCAACAAATTAGAAACGAAGGGAACAATTCTTTGAGAAAATCAGCAAGAGAGACAAACCCTTAGCCGAAATAACCAAAAGGTAGATGTCTTTCTACCAAATTAAAAAAAAATTTTTTAAATAATAAAAAATGTTTCCACCAAAAAAAAAAAGATAATACCAATCTATTACTTCCCTTCAAATACACTTAACGCCTTCACTTCATCTTCCTTCTGGCTTTATGTCCATTTACTTATAGTTATTAATAACCGCTGAGTCTGTTTATGCTGCTCATATGCATATGAATGTGTTGACTATCCACTAGGGCATTAGTAACCTATCAGTAGCCACTTGTCAAAGATAAGTATACTCCTTCCTCCAACAACCATCAGCTGCCAATAATTCCTTAGAGAGGAGTGTGACCTCAAGAGCACTTCCCCCATCCCAGACACACACTGAAATGAAAACGATCATTTAAATCTTATTTATTTTAGTAAAAAAGGACAGAAAAATGAAATGATCTGTGGACAGATTTAATTAATAGATCATACCCTGCATGTTTAGATCTCAACAACATACCAAAGTTTAACTAATCACAGATATAAAGGACAGTTCACTAAAATTTAGTTTCTTGCCAATAGCCAAGGAGATTTGTTAATACTTTCAATTAAATATCCTTATATAATGACTTATGCCACAAGAAGAAAGATATATAGTATTTATCTCAGGGAAGAACAAAAGTGATAGCTTTTCCTCTGCTCTAAGATAGTTTTTCATTTCACCTAGTTCTCATATCGCTTTCCACCTCTTTATTAAGTTCTTTTTTTTAATGTTGTAGATATGAGTGAGCTTATGCTCATGCACAAGCAAGCCATGGTGTCTGTGTGAAGAACAGAGAACAACTTGCAGAAGTGAGATGTCTTTCTACCATATGGCAAGTGACATTCCCTACCAAACCATTTCCTGGGCTTTGTAAAATTTGTAAAGAAAAATAAAAAAGCAGAAAAATAATATAAACAACGAAAGACCATCATTAAGATCATATATTTGAAAGTTACTTATTTAGACTTTCTGTAGTACACAGTCCTGTGCTGAAAAGCACCTAAAGATGGAGGAAGGAAGGCAGCAAGAATCAATGGAGCCATGTTCATACCTCAAATTATCTCACAAGATATTTTTTTGGTTATACATCTATTTCTTTCCTTGAATTTCATTGCTGTTGTGGATATTCTTTCTTGTCAACTTGTCCACATCTGGAATATCTAAAGCTCAAAAGTGCTTGTGTACACCTGTGAGGAATTTTTTGCCTAACTGGATCATTTGACGTAGGATGAACCACTTCTAATCTAGATCATCGATGGGAGAAGATCTATTGAGGTGGAAAGACGCACCTTTAATTGGGCTGTACATCCTGATGGAAGCCTATACAAAGGACAGTAGGAGGGAAGCTCTCTTTTTTTATATGGTTCTTCCTGCCCTCACTAGCAAGTCCATTCCTTCACTAGAGTTAGAGACAGCTTCTTGGGATTCCAGCATGTAATTAAGATCAGCTGAGACATATGGCCTTGTGGACTGAACAATTATTAGACTCTTGGGCCTTCTGGACATAAGCAGCCATTGTTGGAAAAGCTGGACCACAGCCTGTAAGTCATTCTAATAAATCCCATAAATCATATATGTGTATGTATATATATATATAAAAACATGGAGAGAGATTTAGTCTATAATTTCTGTTACCATAGAGAAACTTGACACTAGGTAGGGGTGTCACATGCCCTTAATTCCAGCACTTGGGAGGCAGAGGCAAGCCATATCTTTGAGATCAAGGCCAGCCAGGTGTACCTAGTGAATTCCAAGACAGCCAGGGCTACATAGAGAACCTTGATTAATATAAGCATTTAGTTAAATTTAGAGAGTAGATACTCTCTTTTCCACTGAGAAAATTTCATATTGATGTTTGCTAAAAATATTCTAGATATGTTTATGTGCATGTGTACAAGAATGGTATTACTTTGGTTAGAGTCACCACATGGATATAGGATAGAACTTCAAATGACAGTCTGAAAATTAATGTGCTTGTCTACTTTCTATGTAAGCAACCAGCTAAAAGCACCCCTTCTGGACAGTAGCTCCACACGGAGAACACCAGATCCAAAATACCTGGCCTGGGAGTGGGGGCCCTGAAGAGACTGATTCTCCAACTAAGAACTGTGCATGGAAAGGACCTAGAACCCCTGTTTAAAGGAAGCTCATTGGCTGCTCTGTTTCCAAGTGGGTTCCCTAGTAAGAGGTACAGGGGCTATCTCTGACATGAACTCAGTGGCTGGCTGTCTGGTCACCTCCTCCTGGGGGGGATGCAGTGCAGCCTTGCCAGGCCACAAAGGCGGAGGATGCGGCCAGCATTGATGAAACCTCATAAACTAGGGTCAGACAGAAGGGGAGGAGGTCCTCCCTCTTAGGGGACTAGGGAAAGAGCACAGAGGTAGGAGAGGGAGGGTGGTGAGACTGGGAGGACACGAGGGAGGGAGCTGTAGACGGGATACAAAGTGAATAAATTGTAATAAATATGTAAAATAATTTTTTAAAAAGCACCCTCATAATGCACAGGTGGGATTGAAATTTATGATGAAATGCAAAGATCACGAAAGACCTACCTGTTCAGCATTTATCGCCATGAAAGCAAGGAGATATAATTTATATACTTTTTTCCTTAGTGCATCCAGAATCAGGGCACAGAGTTTTGAAAAAGTGATTTCCATTCAGGAAGTCAGAGATCTCCATCTCAGTCTTTTCAGTGGGATGTTCTTAGTCAGCTTCTAGAACATCTATAAGGAATTTATAAAAAAAAAACACAACTAACACTTAGGACAGTGAATACACACTAAATGCTAATTTAAAACTTTGTAAATGATAAAAAGAATTTATCAACCTAAGAGTGAAAAGTCCTGGGAGAGGCTGAAGACAAGGCATCTGGGAGGGCTTAAGGGAGATAATTGTATTTCAAATAAAAACATATTTTAACATTTTTCAATAAAAATTTAATTTTCCTGATTCTTGAAGTTTTATTCATACAGATGTTTCACTTGTTTGGTTCGATTCACACCAAGGTACTTTATATTATTTGTGGCTATTGTGAAGGGTGTTGTTTCCCTAATTTCTTTCTTAGCCTGTTTGTCTTTAGTATACAGAAGGGCTTCATTTTTTGTTTTTGTTTTGTTTTGTTTTTTGAGTTAATTTTGTATCCAGCCACTTTGATAAAGGTGTTTACCAACTGAAGGAGTTCTCTGGTAGAATTTTTGAGGTCACTCATCAATAACATCATATCATCTGCAAATAGTGATACTTTGAGTTCTTCCTTTCCAATTTGTATCCTCTTGATCTCCTTTAGTTAACATATTGCTCTAGCTAGAACTTCAAGAACTAAGTTAAAGAGGAAGGAAGAACATGGGCAGCCTTGAATTGTTCCTGATTTCAGTGGGATTGATTTGAGTTCCTCTGCCTGGTTTTATCTATCTTGTTCATTTTCTTTCTTTTAATTAATTTTTTTACATTAATTACATTTTATTCCCTTTGCATCCCAGCTGTAGCCCTCATTCCTCCCAATCCCATCCTTTCTCCCTCATCCCCTCTCGTGCCTCTCTCCAAGTCCACTGATAGGGGAGGTCCTCCTTCCCTTCCATTTGACCTTAGCTTATCAGGTCACCTCAAGTCTGGCTGCAGTGTGCTCCTCGGTGACCTGACAAGACTGCTCCTCCCTTGCGGGGGTCGGGGAGAGGTTAAAAAGCCAGCCACTGAGTTCATGTCAGAGATAGTTCCTGTTTCCATTACTAGGAAAGACACTTGCAGACTGAGCTATCATGGGCCATATCTGAGCAGGGGTTCTAGGATATATCCATGAATGGACCTTGGTTGGAGTATCACTCTCAGAAAAGACCCCTGTGCCCAGATATTTTGGTTCTGTTAACTCTCTCAAAGAACCAGCTCTTGGTTTCATTTGCAAATCAACTTGGCGCTTTCTCAGAAAATTAGGACTAGCGCTACATCAAGATCCAGCTATACCACTCTCACTGCTCAACAGTACAACAAGGACATTTGCTCAACTATGTTCATAGCAGCTTTATTCATAATAGCCAGAGTCAGGAAACAACTAGGAATCCCTCAACTGAAGAATGGATACAGAAATTATCCATTATGTAACATATTTACATAATGGAATATTTTTCAGCAATTAAAAACAAGGAAATCAATGAAATTTGCAAGCAAATGGGTAGAACTAGAAAAGATTATTCTCAGTGCAGGAACCCAGAAGCAGAAAGACACACATGTTATATACTCACTTATAAATGGATATTAGCCATATAACAAAGGATTAAACATACTAAAATCTATAGTCCTAGAGAAGTTAAACAACAAGGATGACCCAAAGGAAAAGGCTGAACCCTCATTCAGAAAGGCAAGTAGGATAGACATCAGAGTAGTAAAAGACAGGGAACAGGACAGGAGCCTTCCACGAGGTGCCTCTGAAAGACTCTATCCATCAGGGTATCAAAGGAAATGCTGAGACTCATACCCAAACTTTGGGCAGAGTACAAAGGACCTTATGGAAGAAGGGGGAAATAGAAAGAGCTGGAGGACACAGGATGTCCACAAGGAAACCAACAGATCCAAAAAATGTGGGCTCAGGGGAGCCTGCAGAGAACAATACTCTAACCAAGAACCATACATAAAGAGGACCTAGACCCCCTGCTCAGCTGAAGTCCATGGGCTACTTAGTTTCCAGGTTGATTCCTTAGTAAGGATCAGGAACTGTCTCTGACATGAACTCAGTGGAAGGCTCTTTGATCACCTCTTCCTGAGGGTAGGAGTGTAGCCTTGCCAGGCCACAATGAAAGCCTGCCTTGATGAGACCTGATAGGCTATGATCAGATAAAAGGTGAGGAGGTTCTCCCCTTTCAGTGGACTAGGGAAGGGTCATAAGGGGAGAAGAGGGAAGGAGGGTAGAATTGGGAGGAGGTGAGGGAGGGGGCCACAGCCAGGATACAAAGTGAATAAACTGTAATAACAATAACAATTAATTTACATAATACAATAAATTTGCAAGGGAAATAAACCAAGTAACATATAAAGAGAGACTTCTCTTTTTCGGTATTTATTTATTTATTTTTATGAATTACAGTTCATTCACTTTGTATCCCAGCTGTAACCCCCTCCCTCAGCTCCTCCTAATCGCACCCTACCTCCTTCATCTCCTTTCATGCCCCTCCCCAAATCCACTTATAGGGGAGGTCATCCTCCCCTTCCATCTGACCTTAGCCTATCAGGTCTTACCAGGACTGGCTGCATTGTCTTCCTCTGTGTCCTGGCAAGGCTGCTCCCCCATCAGGGGGAGGTGATCAAAGAGCCAGACACTGAGTTCATGTCAGAGACAGTCCCTGTTCCCCTTACTAGGGTACCTATTTGGCTACTGAGCTGCCATGGGCTACATTTGTGCTGAAGTTCTAGATTATCTCCATGCATGGTCCTTGGTTGGGGTATCAGTCTCAGAATAGACCCCTGAGCCCAAACTTTTTGGTTCTGTTGCTCTGCTTCTGGCTGAAGAGACAGCTCAGTGGTTAAGAGCACTTGGCTGCTCTTCCAGAGGTCCTGTATTTAATTCTCAGCTCACAACTGTCTATACTGGAATCTGGTATCCTCTTCTGATGTGCACATGTAAGGCAGATAGGGCACTCAGATACATAAAATAAATCAGTAAGTCAGAAATATACTTGACTTCTCAATGGAAATTCTAAAAGCCAGATGGGCCTGGACAGATGTGCTGCTGATACTAAGAGACCACAACTGCCAGTTAAGACTATATATCAACAAAACTTTCAAGCATGACAGATGAAGAAAATAACATGTTCTGTGATAAAATCAAAATTTTAAATTATCTCTTTACAAATCCAGCCCTAAAGAAGTTGCTAGAAGAAAAATCTCAACCTGTGGATATTAAGTACGTCCATGAAAACACAGGAAATATATAATCTCACATCAAAACAAAAATCGAAAGAAAAAAAGCACACACACAAACACATGCACACACACTCATATATACACCGTTATCACACACAAAAAAATAATAACAGGAATCAGAAATCATTGGTCATTGATATCACTCAAAATCAATGATCTCAATTTCCCAATAAAAAGAAACAAACTAACAGAATGGATATGAAAATAAGTTTCATTTTTCTGCTGTGTCCAGGAAACATACCTCAACATGAAGGATAAACATTATCTCAGAGTAAATGTTTGAATTATGGTATCCAAAATAAACAGACTTAAGAAGCAAGCTAGTCTATCCATTTTAATATATTACAAAATGGGCTTCAAACCAAAACTAACCAAAATAGATAGGGAAGTACACTACATGTACATCAGAGGAAAAAATGCACCAAACTGTCATTTATTTATTTATTTATTTATTTATTTATTTATTTATTTATTTATTTCTATTTGTTCGATTTGTATCCTGGCTGTAGACCTCATATCTTCCCAGTCCCAACCATCTTCTGTCTTCTCCCTTTATGCCCCTTCCCTAATCCACTGAGTTCCTTTCAGAGGCAACCCTGGCTCCCCTTATTAGGGAGCCTCTTTGGAAACTGAGCAGCCTGTGGGCTTCCTCTGAGCAGGGGGTCTAGGCGCTCTCCATATACGGCCCTTGGTTGGAGTATTGGTGTCTGCAGGCCTCCCTGAGCCTAGGTGTTTTGGCTCTGTTGGTCTCCTTGTGGCGTTCCTGGCCCCTCCAGGTCTTTCTAAACCCCAACATCTGTGTTTCTCAGGTGAGAGGAGAATCCACGGGGATACTCAAAGGCCACCAGGCTAATACCGGGAAAAGTTCCCCAGGCTCCTGTACTTCACTGCAGCAACCCTAGGCCACCCGCCCAAACCCACCATCTGTGGATACCTGCCTGGAACCAGCAGTGGTGGAGCACGCACAGCTCTGACTGAGATTCTTCAATTATTAAAATGTATGCCTCAAACACAAAAGCACCCAAGTGTGTAAGAGAAACATTATTTAAATTTATATCACATATTGACTCTCACAGACCAAGAGTGGAAGATTCAGTTCCCCGCTCTCACCACCAATGCAGACCATCCAGAAAAGAATAAAACTAAGCGAAAAACATACAGGAGCTAACAGATGTTATAAATTAGATGAATCTAGTAGATATTGACAAAATATTTCACCAAAACAGAAAAGAATATGCTGTATTCTTCTTTGCATGTCATGAAACATTCTCAAAAGTTGACCACATACTGGGACACAAAGCAAGTCTAAATAGACATAAAAAAATTGGAATACCTCAGTGCATCCTATCAGACTACCATGAATTAAACCTGGTTATCAACAACAGAAACATTACAAACTCATGAAAGCTGAACAACTCTCTCCTGACTGAAAAATTAGTCAAAACTAAAATAGATATACTAAAGTTTTTTCTAAAATCCAGTACATGAAGACTTATGTGACACAATGACGGTGATGCTAAGAGGAAAGTTCATAGCCATAAACTCCTGTGAAAGAAAAGAAAGAAACAAAGAAAAGACATTATACTAAAATCACACCTGAAAGCTCTAGAACAACAACAGCACACTGAAGAGGATTAGACCGTAAAAATATTTCAAATTGAGGGCTGAAGTCAATAAAATAGAAATAATGAGAACAATACAAAGAATCAAACAGTTTGTACTTTGAGTAAACCAACAAGATAGACAAACCCTTATCTAAGCTACCTGAAAGACAGACAGAATATTCAAATTAATAAAATCAGAAACTAATTAATTAATTAATTAATTAAAATAATGAAATCAGAAACAAAAAGAGGGGCAGAACAACAGACATGGAGGAAATTCAGAGAATCAAAAGAACATACTTTAAAAAGGAGATGAGGGCGTGAGGGTTCAATTGGGAGGGGATGAGGGAGGGGCTACAATGGGGATACCAAGTGAATAAACTGTACTTTATTAAAAAAATTAATTAACAAAAAAGTAAAAAGCTGTACTCCATCAAATTCAAAATTCTGAAAAAAATAAGTAATTTTCTCAGTAGGTACAAATTACCAAATTTGTATCAACATACGTAAGCAATTTAAATAAACCTATAACCCCTATTGAAATAGAATCAGTCATTAACATTTACTCTTCCTCAAACAAAAATCCAAAGCCAGATGGTGCTGGCACAGAACCAATTCTATCAGACCTTCAAAGAATAGTTAATACCAATAATGTTCAAATTACACCACAAAATAAGAACGGAAGGGACACTCCGCAATTTATTTTATGAGGCCACAGTTTCCCTGATACACAAACCACATAGAGACTCTACAGTGAAAGATAATTACATACCAATCTACCTAATGAACATATATGCAAAATTAATCAATAATATACTTACAAACTAGATCTGAGGACACATGAGAAAAATCATCCACCACGTTCAAGTAGGCTTGATCATCTCAGAAACAGAAGGGTAGAACAATATAAGAAAATCAGTAAATGTAATCCACCATATAAACTCACTGCAAGTTTAAAAAAAAGAAATCACTTGATTTTCTCATTAGATGTAGAAAATCCCGGAGAGATTTAAAATACACGGGATTAAAAGATACCTAAACATACTAAAGGCAATTTACAGCAAGTCTTTAGGCAATACCAAATTAAGTAAAGTGAAACTTGAAGCAATGCCACTAAAATCAGGAACAAAACAAGATTGCCTGCAGGGAACCATAGAGTTGGCCTGGACTAGCTGCCTTGAGAGACATGCATTATTGCTTTTTTTCAAATTAGAGTCTATGGTTTCTAGAGCATTGTACACCTTCAGTTCCTGATGCTCTGATATGCTCCCTCAGGCAATGAAGCATTCAAGCCACTTTATATATATGTTCCCTTGTAAATCAAAGAAACATGAAAGCTTGACAGGACAATTAGTCTTAGATATTAATCTTGTGTACCCTGTAAAGCTTACAAACATCATTGTATCCTGACAATAGAACTGTATTGATCCTGGCAATTGTCACTGTATTCCAATTCTGATAAAGGAATGAAAAGTCTGATTGCACAAGTTTACATTCCCACCAACAATGGAGAAGGGTTCCCCTTTCTTCATATCGTCTCCAGCATATGTTGTCACTTGAGTTTTTGATCTTAGCCATTCTGATGGGTGTACAGTAAAATCTCAGGGTCGTTTTGATTTGCATCTCTTTGATGGTTAAGGACATAAGGACGTTGCACATATACTTCTTTAAGTGTTGTTCTACCATTCTAGATTCTTCTACAGAGAATTCTCTGTTTAGCTCCATACCCCATTTTTTAAATTTATTTATTTTCATATCAAGCACAGGTTAGGTACCTTGCATCCCAGGCATAGCCTCCTCCCTCATTCCCTCCCACCCTCCCACTCCTCATCTCCCTCCTCCCCGCCCCCTCCAAGTCCACCAACAGGGGAGGACCTCCTCCCCTTCCTTCCAACCCCCTCTCATCCTGTCTCCTCAGGGCTGGCTGCAATGTCCTCCCCTAGGATCTAGTCAGTCTGTCACTCCCTGGCTTGTATGGGGGAGGGTCAAAAAGTCAGCCATCAAGTTCATGACTGAAACAGTCCCTGTTTCCCTCACTAGAGTCTTCAGTCCGACACCGAGCTATCATGGGCCCCATCTGAGCAGGGGTTCCAGGACACATCCACACATGGTCCTTGATTGTAGAAACCGTCTCAAACAAGACCCCTGTGCCCTGCTCAATTTGGTCTTTGTGGAGCTCTTGTTCTCACCAAGTCTCACCAACCTCCCCCAGATCTATCATTACTTCTCGCCCTCTGCCAAAGTCTTGATC
>JAQQSO010000137.1:0-20131 GCA_028658305.1 Pachyuromys duprasi | reverse complement strand
TGTGAGCTCGCAGTGTGCAGTTCAGTGAAAGGCACCTGGTTCCTCCTGAGACTGCCAGCGAGACTGTGTGATTCAGTCTATAATGGCAGGTGCGGGCACCCAGCGAGGCTGCTCATTCAGATCAGAGCTGTGTGCCGCTGGTCACCAGGAAATTTTTCCAGGTAATAACTGGGTGTCCCTAGGGTTTTCCCACTTGATTTTCTCACCATAGGAGTTCTGCTCACCTGGCACTCACAATGCTGGCGTTTTAGGTCCCAGAGTTCAGTCTCCTGGTTGCTGTGTTGTTTCTGCTCTCCTACTCCTCAGACACAGTGTTCTCTCGTGGCAGCCATCTTGGATCTCCCGTCCTAGAACTTTTATGTGTGCTTTTAAATTACTAGTGAGAGACCAAAGAATTAAAAATTAGTTTTTTTGAGTTATTGGTTTAAAGTTTTAAGTACAAGCCTGAAGAAAGGCCAGACAGGTGGAGACATGTCCAGTCACCTTCAGGGAGATACCAGATTTTCTGCATTCTTTTCCTCCCCACTAGAGATACAGTTGCTAGAAAACTGGCCCAGATCTCCCCTCTCCCTTAGGACAGGCAAACAAGGGAAGTCAGACCAATAATGGTTTGGGGGCTTTCCTATAGCCAAAATGCAACATCCCCTTTTGTGTTTCAGAAAATGGATGTTTCCCAGGGAGGGATTCCCTTGCTTTGGATGTGCTGGGAGGGACTGGAATCTTTAAATCAACCACCTAACCTAAACTTGAGGGACTCTACTCTCAACTGCCATGGCAGTAAGGGTGTGAGCCCAAGCTATTGCTCGTAATAAAAAGATCCTGATGTGTTTTGCAACGGACTCAACTCCCGGTGGTCTCTTGGGGTTCTCACAATTTAGGCACAACACTAGTATAAGAAATCTCCAACTTCTTTATGCAGGCACTTAGGGCTATCAGTTTTCCCCTTAGCAACTGCTTTCAATGCATCCCACAAATTAAGATATGTTGTGCCTCCATTCTCAATTAATTCTACGAAGATTTTCCCTGACTGTGGTCATTGGGTAGGAGGCTGTTCAGATTCTATGAGTTAGTAAGCTTTATGTTATTTCTGTTGTTTTTGGGCTCCAGCTTTAATCTGTTTTGGTCTGATGAGATACAAGTGGTTATTTCAATCTTCTTGTATGTGTCAAGACTTGTTTTCTGGGTAGATGGTCGATTTTGGAGAAGCTTCCATGCAGTGCTGAGAAGAATATATGTTCTTTTCTGTTCAGGTGAAATATTCTATGGATATCTGTTAGGTTTATTTGATTCATGACACCTTTTAAATTCATTATTTCTCCACTTAGTTTCTGTGTTGATGATCTGTCCATTGGTGAGAGTTGGGTATTCAAGTCTCCGAATATTAATGTGTGGGGTTCAATGTATGATTTAAGCTGTAGTAATGTTTCCATTATGAAAGTGGGTACCCTTGTGTTTGGGGCATAGATATTCAGAATTAAGAAGTTATATTTGTGTGTTTTTCCTTTGATGAATATGAAGTGTCCTTCCCCATTCATTTTGATTAACTTTGGTTAAAAGATTATTTTATTAGATACTAGAATGGCTACTCCAGTTTGCTTCTTGGCTTTATTTACTTGGAAAATCTTTTTGTAGCTGTTTAATCTTGGATAATGCCTATCTTTATTGCTGAGGTGTGTTTCTTGTAATCAGCAGAAAGATGGGCCCAGCTTACATATCTATTCTGTTAGCCTGTGTATTTTTATTGTAGTGTTGAGGCCATTGTTGTTGAGGGATATTAATGACCAGTGGCTGTTAATTCCTTTTATTTTGATGTCTGTGGTAGTAGAGTGTGTGTGCTTCTATCTTTTTCAGTTTTTTTAAAATGTGAGTTTATTTAATGTCTTTTCCAGGATGTTTGTGTACCTAAATCTAATGAATTATTCTTTGCCCTGGTTTTTCCCAAGTTCTGCATGTTCATTGCTTCTGTATAATAGACAATCACTGAAACTTCTGGAAGACAATCTAAGTGAATTTTTATTACAATACTGCACAGCAAACAGAGAAAATTGAATAGATTTGAGTAGATATCTTTGTTTTTAAATTTTATTTGGCTAGATATACTGTGGGAATATTTTTGCATATGTTTTCACCTGACTCTCTAAACCTCTTTTCATATTTTTTTGCCAACTCTCTATCTATGTATACCAGTTAGACAACAGCCAGACGGCTTGATTTTGAATTTGACTTCATCATTTCAATTGTAGTCTGATTTGTGAAAAAATGACTTTTTCTAATCTCTCATACCTCACCAGTAAGAAGCATAAATTTTCATTAAATTGCATTAAGAATTAAGTAAGCAAATACATGTAAAGCATTAGGATATTGTTAAATATATTCAACATAGTGCTTGCTAATAATACTTCATTGTTATTATCATTAACATTTTATCTATTACCTCTGATGATATAGCCTCTGCTATTAATTTGCTTTCTCTGTAATATATTCGCAAAAGTATCTAACTAAAACTTTCTCTTTGCTAACATTTCAAAACTCTCTAAGAGTCATGAGAAATAACACATAAAATAATTCCTTTAGAATAATAATAACTGGGCAAAAATATTCATTAAACACAATTTTTTAAAATGGTGTTTCAAAAGTTGTTAGGGAGTTATATTGTTACACAAAATAGAGCTAGATTGTATTGGATCTAAAATAATCTGTTTTTATCTAATAAAAACGAATTATCTCTTAAATATCAGAAAATGGGAAAATTAAGTGAAAAGGTGTTGTCTTTACATTAAATAGTTTCAGTACTGAAAAAGTAATATATTAGCATTCATTTTCATCAGAGGAAGCCCGTGTCTTCTCATCTCAGTGTTCTGTACAGTCTGACCTAAGTTTAATTTACTAAATTAGATTCTTTTGTTCTAGGCATAGTATGAAGCTAGAAGTGTCAGAGGAGAGAGTCTCCATGATGACATTTTCTAAGGCTTTCTAAAGTATTCATGTTATATGACAAATATGTTTTACTCAAGATGATATAGAAATCATACCACCTCAGAGATTTTTTCTGTTTTTAATATAAGGAAAATGTCCAAAAAGAGTAAGTATAATGTAATACAAATAATACTTCTTTCTTAGGCTGTTTTGTTATAAGACACTATTGTTCAAATATATATATCATCAGCTTCAGAAAATTAAAAATAAAAATATTCAAGAGTAAGCTTTTATTGAAGCCTGACTTTGAATGATAAGTAAATAAAATTTTATTAATTGGCTGTTCATAAATAATAGGACATAGGGAAATTATCCACTCACATAGTCAAATATACCTGAATTGAAGCATGTTAAACCATTCACTTATGCAAATCTGGGCAAGTCATCTAAGCATTCTTGGTCTCAGTTTCTTCATCTGTGAAACAAAGTTAATGTTACATAGCACAAAAATGGAACTATACTAAAGATTCCCCAAATATATATAAACTATGAAGTATAATTTCTAGCACACAACAGATACACTAATTGTGCTGGATAGGAATATCATAATTTAAAATATCACTTAAATTTTCAAATATGGAAAAAGTTTCCAATGTATTGTATACATAAATCAGAAATGGCCCCTATTTTTATAGAAATGCATCAATGCCATTGGCAGAATATAAGTCTATATTGAGATTAACAGTTTTTACAGGCAAGAAGTACAAAAAAGTGCATCAGTAATACTTTTAAACATGTCTTATTCTTTATTTTAAAGTCAATTCAGTATTTGAAATTTATTTATTTATTTCTTCTGTCATATATCACAACCCAACCACAGTTTCCCTACCCTCTCCTACTCCCAGTAGCCTTTCACCCTTTCCCCCAAGATCTACTACTTCTCCATGTCCCCTTAGAAAAGGGCAGAATTTCCAAGGACATAATCAGAACATGCCATAACAAATTACAGTAAGGCTAGGCGCAAACCCTCATATCAAGACGGGACAAAGTTAAAAGTATTTATAATTTCTTTGAACCGTTGTTACAGATATTAATTCCTTAATTATTGTAGTGATATGGAAATTGTAGACTATAGAGTCAGGCAAACTTGGTCTAAATCCTGGCTGTGTCTCTTATTGATTCTATGAGGAATTAAGCCAGTTACATTCTCTTGAGATATATCTTCCTCATTTGTAAATTAAAAGTCTTCAAATATTAATTGATGTATATTGGAAAAATTAAGTGAAATCATGAACAAAACAGCACAATATTTAAAACATTATAAATTTAAAAAATAATAATTATTTTAAACCTCTAAATTACAAAATGTTTGACCGAAGTTCTTTTTAATTACATTCCTATATTTTGTATTAATTACAGTTTATTTACATTGTATCCCAGATGTAGCATCCTCCCTCATTCCCTCCCAATCCTATCCTCCCTGCCCCTCTCTAAGTTCACTGATAGGGGAGGACCTCCTCCACTTCCATCTGATCCGAGCTTATCAGGTCTCATCAGGACTGGCTGCAATATCCTCCTCTGTGGCCTAGTAAGGCTGCTCCTCCCTCTTGGCGGTGTGTGTGTGTGTGTGTGTGTGTGTGTGTGTGTGTGTATGTGTGTGTGTGTGAAATCAAAGGGCCTGTCACTTAGTTCATGTCAGAGACAGTCCCTATTCCCCTTACTAGGGTACCTACTTGAATACTGAGCTGCAATGGGCTACGTCTGAGCAGAGATTCTAGGTTATATCTATTTATGGTCCAATGTTGGAGGATCAGTCTTAGAAAAGATCCCTGTGCCTAGATATATTTGGCCCTTGTGGAGATCATATCCTCTCCACGTCTTACTAACTCTCCCTTCATTCATGTGATTCCCTATACTCTGCCCAAGGTGTGGTTATGAATCTCAGCATCTGCTTTGGTACACTGCTGGCTAGAGACTTTAAGAGGCCCTCTGTGGTAGGCTCCTGACCTGTTTCTTGTTTTCTCCTTGTCTATCCCACTTGTCTTTCTAAGTGAGGATTGATCATCTTACCTGGGTCCTCCTTCTTCTTTAGCTTCCTTAGGTATAAAGATTTTGGTATGTTTATACTATCTTATAAGTCTATTATCCACTTATAAGTGGATGCTATATACTGTGTGTGTCTTTCTGCTTCTGGAATATCTCACTCAGGATGATCTTTTCTAGATCCCGCCATTTGCCTGCTTGATTTTTTACAAAGAAGCCAAAACCATTCAATGGAAAAAAGACAGCATCTTCAACAAATGACGCAGGTCCAACTGGATGTCTACATGCAGAAAAATGAAAATAGATCTATATTTATCACCCTACAGAAAACTAAAGTCCAAGTGAATCAAAGACCTCAACATAAAACCGGACACACTAAATCGGATAGAAGAAAAAGTGGGCAAGAGCCTAGAACTCATTAGCATAGGTGACAACTTCCTGAACCTAACACCAAAAGCACAGGCTTTAAGATCATCAATCAATAAATGGGACCTCATGAAATTGAAAAGCTTCTGTAAAGCAGAAGATAGTATAGTCAGAACAAAACTACAACCTACATACTTGGAAAGGATCTTCACCAACCCTATATATGACTGAAATTTTAAACACAGCTGCAACCAGAATTATGAAGGTTATGGAGGACCTCCATTTTGCCAAATTCAGTGACAAGTTCTTAATTCTTGTTTAAATCCTCAACAATATTTTATAAAATTCACTATTTCCTCATTTGGGAAAATTTTTTCTTACAATTGATTTCAAGCTTACCTGGTATTCTTGTTGCCTCACTACCTGTTGCATGAGTATAAGTCTGCAGATTTTCTTTCAAAAATTGTCATAAATATCTATCACATTGTGTATTAAATTTTAAAACAACTAATTAAAGCTCTGAGTATAGCTCAGTGATAAAGAAATTGCCCAGCACATAAATATTATAGATTTAATTTCCATGTACATTTTCATTTTTAAATTAAATTTTAAATTTTAGGTAATTTTAAATATTTTAAATAATTTCTAAAACTTACATTGTTATAGATACGTAGATACTTAAGTTCAGATAAGAAGGAAATTATGCAAATAAGGAAGTGGGTAACCATTTGAATTCAGGGCGCTGACCTTTACTTCAGTCCTAATAGCATGCTGTATTGCCATTTGATGCTAGGCAACCTCTCCATACTTTCATTCCAACTCCCAGTTACTATTTGAGGCACTCAGTGCATTCATACTGTGGCTCCTGGCTGTAGTTCCTCATATAAAGTAAGGAGTAAGACATATCTGTTTTTGGCCCCAACTCTTAAGTCACAGAGCAAGGTTTGCTAGTTCACTGAGACTTTGATACCACCCAGTCCCTCAAGTAAGTCAGATAGTCAGCCAAGGATCTTTCCCTACTCATTTTTGTTTAGTTTGGTAACTCTGCCCTAGGCTGTGCCTTAGCAAACCATAATAATATTGTTTTATTAACTGGTCTTGTTGCCAAATTGTCTTCAAATTACTCTTGTTTTTTACTGGAGCAAAAATACTTATCAGTGGCAACAAAATATAGAAAATGATAATCTACCAAAAATTAGTTGCTAATGTACCTTCTGGTCCTCATGGACTTCTCCCAATCCAAAACAAAATGTTAAGAGGCCAAATCTTCTGGAGGAATTCCACAGATAACCACAGCTGCAGCCAGTTGTTCTTGCTCCCATAGCTAACCTACCACATATTATCAAATGAGAAATGCTAAGTAAACTCAGTAAGTCATACACAAAATTAAGACACAAAATAAATAAGAAGATCGTTTCAAAGAATTGTCAATAGGAGGTAGAAAGGATGTCAGAGAAGAATAAGGGATATAAACAGTTAAAATTAAAATAAAAAACCACAGTGTTCAGAAAATATTGTGGTTGTAAATATACCTGTGTATTTCTGTACCTTCAGCCAAACCAGTCCTCCAGCTGAAGAATGAACTATTCATGAATCTATTAGATCACTCAACTGGTTTATATAGGGAGATGATCAAACATATATTTAAAACCATATTTTTAATATTTAATTGAAGTATAATTATGTCATTTCTCCCTACCTCCAGCCAATCCAAGACAACCTTCATCAAACTCCTGTCACTCTCATTGATAGCCTCTTTTTCTTTAGCTTTATTTGTTCGTATATAAATTCAACCTGCTTAGTCTACTTTTGTTGTGTGTGTGTATACAACTTCAAGTCTGAGCACTTTGCACTGGATAACCAAAAAATGACTCATCCATGGGAAAGGGAGAAATCATCTCCCAGTAATCAATAGTTGTTACCTCTATTTCTTTATCTAGAGATGGGACCCCACAAAATTGCTCCTTCCATGTTAAGTGGCCGTGTTTACTAATATTCATACTACTGTGGTCTTATTTATTTAGCCATTCCAAGGAGAGACTAGGTCACATTTGAATTTCTTTTACTATAGCTTGTAAAGTCTTTATTTCTGGATATTACAGATAGAGCTGCTAAGAACATGGTTGGGCAAATGTCTTTGTTGCATATTTGAGCATATTTCAGATATATACCTAGGACTGGTCTAGCTAGATCTTCAGGTAGCACTATTCCTAATTTTCTGAGAAAGTGCCAGATTGCTTTCCAATGTGGTTGTACAAGTTTACAATCCCACCAGCAATGGAGGAGAGTTCCTCTTTCTCCACATCCCCTCCAGCATGTGTTGTCACTTGAGTTCTTCTATCTTAGCCATCCTGATTGGTATAAGGTGAAATCTCAGGGTCATTTAGATTTGAATTTCCCTGATGAGTAAGGATGTTGAGCATTTTTTTTTTCAGTGGTTCTCTGCCATTCTATATTCCGCTATTGAGAATTCTTGGTTTAGCTCTATACCTCTGCCTTTAAAAAAATTGTGTTCTATGATTTTCTGGTTTTTAACTTGTCAAGTTCTTTATTATTCTGAATATTAGCCCTCTGTCAGACATAGGGCTGGTGAAGATCATGTCCCAATCTGTAGGCTGTAACATGTTCTTAGCAGCTCTATTTATAGTAGCCACAATCTAGAAACAACATAGATATTCTTCAATGGAGGAATGGATAAAGAAATTGTGGTACATTCGCACAATGGAATGTTACTCAGCAATTAAACGAAAGGAAATCATGAAATTTGCAGGCAAATGGTGGGAACTAGAAAAGATCATCCTGGGTGAGGTAACCCAGAAGCAGAAAGACACACATGGTATATACTCAATCATAAGTGGTTATTAGACATATAGTATAGGATAAATGTACTAAAATCTATAGTCCGAAAGAAGCTAAACAACAAGAAAGAAGCTATGGAAGATGCTCAATCATCATTGGTAAGGACAAATGTGATAGATTTCAGAATCAGAAGAAGACAGGGAATAGGACAGGAGTCTACCACAGAGGGCCTCTGAAAGTCTCTACTGATCGAGGTGTTGAAGCAGAGGCTAAAATTCATTGCTAAACTTTGGACAGAGTGCATGGAATTTTTAAAATTATTTTTATGTTTTATATTGATTACAGTTTATTTACTTTGTATTTCAGCTGTAGCCCCACTCCTCATTCTCTTCAAACCCACCCTTCTTCCCTCGTCTCCTCCTTGCCCCTCTCTTAGTCCACTGATAGGGGATGACCTCTTCCTCTTCCATCTGACCCTAGCTTATCAGGTCTCATCAGGACTGGCTGCAATGTCCTCCTCTGTGGTTTAGCTAGGTTGTTCCTCTCACAGGGCGGGGCGGGGGGGGGTCAAAGAGCTAGTCCTATTCCCTTTACTAGGGCACCCACTTGGATACTGAACTGCCATGGGCTATGCCAAAGCAGGGGTTCTAGGTTATATCTATGCACAGTCCTTCGTTGTAGAATCAGTCCCACACAAGACCCCTGTGCCCAGATATATTTGGTTCTTGTGGAGCTCCTGTCCTTTCCAGGTCTTACTAACTAACCCCTTCTTTCATATGATACCCTTCACTCTGTCCAAAGTTTGGTTATGAGTCTCAGCATCTACTTTGAAACACTGTTAGGTAGGTAGAGACTTTCATAGACATTCTATGGTAGGCTCCTGTCCTGTTTCTTTTTTTTTTTCTCCTACTTCCAAAGTCCATCCCATTTGTCTTTCTGAGTGAGGACTGATCATCTTACCCTGGGTCCTCCTTCTTGTTTAGCTTCTTTAAGTGTACAAATTTTAGTATGTTTATCCAGTTTTTATCCACTTATAAATGGATACTATATACTGTGTGTGTCTTTCTGCTTCTGGGGTACCTCACTCAGGATGATCTTTTCTAGGTCGCATCATTTGCCTGCAAAGTTCATGATTTCCTTGTGTTTAATTGCCACGTAGTATTCAATTGTCTAAATGTAGCACAATTTCTGTATCCGTTCCTCCGTTGAGAGACATCTGGGTTGTTTTCAGGTTCTGGCTATTATGAATAAAGCTGATAAAAACATGGTTGAACAAATGTCTTTGTTGTGTACTTGAGCAACTTTTGGACATATGCCTAGGAGTGGTATAGCTGGATCTTGAGGAAGCATTATTCATAATTGTCTGAGAATGTGCCAGATTGATTTCCAATGTTGTTGTACAAGCTTACATTCCCACCAGCAGTGGAGGAGGGTTCCCTTTCTCCATAACCTCTCCAGCATGTGTTAAGATAGAATTTCATGAAAGAAGGGGGTGATAGAAAGACCTGGAGGGGACAGGAGCTCCCAAAAGGGACCAACAGAGTAAAAATAACTGGACCCTAGGGGGCCTGCACAGACTGATAACCCAATGAAGGGTGATGCATGGAGAGGTCCTAAAACTCCTGCTCAGATATAGCCCAGAGATTCAGCCTCCCTGTGGTTCCCTAGTAAAGCGAGCAGGGGCTTTCACTGGCATGGACTCAGTGGCAGGCTCTCTGTTCACTTCCCCATGGGGAGAGCAACTTTGACAGCCCACAGAAGGAGACAATGCAGCCAGTCCTGATGAGACCTGATAAGCTACAGTCAGATAGAAGAAAAGGAGGACCTCTCCTATATCAGTGGACTAGTGGAGCAGCATAAGGAGAGAAGAGGGAGAGAGGGTGGAATTGGGGAAAGAAGGGGTCATAGGATACAAAATGAATGAAAAATTAATAAATAAATTTAAAAAATCTTTCTTCTGTTCTATAAATATCTTCCCTGAACCATTGTTACTGGAACTGTGTTGTAACTCTCCCTTAGGACTGGGCTTCCCATGATCTATTGATCTCTGTATAGTGCCAGATGTGGTTTACTATAATCACCTCTATTTTCTGCAGAGAGAATTTTATTTGATGAAGGAAGGTAGGTACACATTACTGTGTTTATAAGGATGATATTAGAATGTAGTTAGGAATATTGGTGGTCTAACAAAGGAGTAGTAATGGATTATTTTCTAAAGCTGTGATCTCAATAGCCTTAGAAATTTGTCTAGGTTTCCAGCCTCAGGCATGATTTTCCTCATTGTGAATGGGCCTTAAGTACAATTACACAATTGTTTTCATAGACCTGTGATTGCCACTTATTTCACCTTTTTGTGCATCTTGCTATGCTGATGAGTGTCCTGATTCATAAGTGTTTTGTTGTATAGGACAGTTTTATTGCTTCCCTCATTTGGCTGCTTACAGAGAAATTTCTAGATTCATAAGATCATATTTTGACATCTGTTGGACTTTTAATTAATTGAATTCTGAATTATCTCTTAGATAATTTCAGAGATGCATAGAGTACATAATAACCACTGTCTCCACCTAACCCCTCCACCTCCCCCTTTGCCTTTAATCCATTGCACCTACTCACAGTATTTCTTATATTCATGTCTACCTCTTTATTTAGTGACCCACTGAGTTCAATCAGAGCCATCTGTGTGTTCATGGGTTTAGAGTGATCTGTTGGAGCCCGTATGCTCAGCAGTTGCTGTACAACTGAAGACAACGTTTCTTTCCCTCAATAAATGTGTAAATTGTCCCTCACCATTCCATAACTTATTTGTAAAAACACTCTTAGTTCTCAGCCCTTGGCCTATTCCTTTCATAACTGTCTCATAAGCATATATCAACTTTCTATCGTTACTTAATTACAACTGATAAAAATGTATACATATTCAGAGAAAAATATATTTTCTTATTTGTACTTTCTTAATTAATGTTCTGTTGCTCTTAAAAGACACCAAGACCAAAACAGCTTGTAAAATAAAGCATTTAATTGGGATGTCTTGCTTACAGCTACAGGGGGTTTGAGTCTCTGACCATCACAGTGGGAACCAATGCAAAAAACTGGCATAACACTGGAGCAGTAGGTGATAGCTTGCTCTGAGGTACAAGCAGCAGGCAGAGAATAGGTTTTGAAATCTCCAAACTTACCTCCAATGGCACACTTTTTCTAACAAGACCATATGTCCTCCAACTCAACCATATTTCCTGCACCCATTTTTTTCTAAATAGTCCACTAACTAGATACCAAACATTCAAATATATAAGCCTAGGAGGCCATTATCAAACCACCATATGAATATATTATAAAATAAGAAAAAATTCTGTTTACAGCCTGAGTGAACTTGGACTGCAGTATGTCAAACAAATAATAGAGGTACAGAGCCACAATTACAGCTTTGAAGTCCCTTAGATGCAGACTCTAAAAATTAACAGATAGTAGCATGGATTTTCCCAGGCACAGTGGTGGGGGGAAATGAAATGTTGGTTAAAGCGGACAAAAACTATAAGATGAATAAGTTGAAATCCCTAGTAGTAAAATAAGTGATAATAACTGATAATATTTTACTGAAATCTGGCTAGGGAAGTCACTTAATATTTTGGATTTTCTTATACCATATATTAAAACTATCCACAAATACTTTCAAAAACTATTTTGCAAACCTGATTTTTTCCCCTAATCCCCACCATTTTTATCTTAAGCCACCAACATTTTTATCTATACTCTGTAATAGTCTCATAGCTCTCCCTTACCTCATCTCTCCCTTGAAAGGTTTATGCACAGCACTGAAAATGACCGTTTAAATTTTTTTCACACTATCATTTCCAAATTCTATAATAGTAATGCAATTAATTTGGCATAAAATGTAAACTGTAAAGTATAAGTTACAAGCCTCATCTGGTTGTGGAAAATATATTCTTTCTTATCATCACCACTTTCTTCTTAGGCCATGTTGTGCTTCTCAATATTCCTAGAAAACCTCAGCTATTTTCCACCTTAGATTTTTTTGTTATTATTTTTGTCTGTAATGATATTTAGCATCAAAACTCTTTCACTCTATTCAAGAACCTCTTAAATGTTACTTTTTAAGGCTGTCATCACTCTAGATAAAATTTCTACTAACATTTCCTAACGCTTCTGTTTCTACATAGCACTGGTCAATTCCAGATTTTACATATGTATTTTATTATAATGTGAGATTTTTACAATATTAAATTTTTTTCAATTTTATCACTGTAGCTTTACTTTTTATCCTTATTATAAATAATTAATTCATATGTATCATCAAGATATAATCACAATTTTTGTCATACTGTTTTGTTTCATTTTAAGTATAACTGTCAAATGTTTGCTAAAAAATTTGTGATCATTTCTTATTTTCTACAATATGTTCTTTTTTTCATGGTGATTTTACTACAAAAGAAATAACAACTGGAGTCCAAGATGGTGACAACAAGCACACACCATATCTGAAGGGCACAGGATCTGAAACTCCAAAATTCGTGAGTGGTATAAGTAGTGACCCATGGAGAGGAAATGAACAAAAATATAGAGGCCATCATGGAAAGACAGGAATCCACATTCAAACAGATGAAGGAAATGGTGTAAGACATGAAAACAGAATTAGATTTAATAAAGTAAACACAAATAGAGAAAACCCTGAAGCTGGAGAAAATATCAAGTAACACAAAGGTAAGCATCATCAACAGAATACAAGGGATGGAAGAGAGACTCTCTGGTGCTGAAGATATAATTGCAGAATTGCTACATGTTTCAGAGAAAAAATAAATTCAGGGAAGTCCCAAATACAAAACATCTAAGAAATCAAGGAAGCTGTGAAAAGGCAAAATCTAAGAATAATAGGAACTGATTAAAAAGAAGATTCCAGGCTCCAAGGTCCAGAAACTATCTTCAGGAAAATCATAGATGAAAATTTTCCCAACGTAATGAAAGTTGTCCATAAACATACAAGAGGCCTATGGAACACCAAATAGACCACACCAGAAAAGAAACTCCTCATGTCATATAATAGCCAAAACACTAAATCTATAGAAAAAAGAAAAAAAAAAGAAAACTTTAAAAAGTGACAAGGATATAAGGCCAAGTAAAATATAATATAGAACTATAAGAATTACACCACAGTTCTCAACAGAAACTGTGAAAGCTGGAAGGGCCTGGGCAGGTGTCATGCAGACTCTAAGAGACCACAGATGCCAACACAGACTACTATGCCCAGCAAAGTTTTCAATCAGCATAGATGGAGAAAACAAAATATTTTGTGACAAAACTAAACTTAAACAATATCTACACAGCAGCCCAGCCCTATAGAAATTACTAAAAGGAAAAGTCCAATTTAACAAAATAAAATATAAAAAAGAAAACACAGGATTTAGATATCTTCACAACCGAAAATGAAAAGAAAAAAAAAAAAAACAGAAATACAATAATACCACCAACCCCACAATAAAAGGACAAATATTCATCGGTCAGTATTATATATCAACATCAATGGACTCAACTCTCCAAAAAAAAAAAAAAAAAAAAGCACAGTCTAACAGAATAGTTGCAGAAACACAAACCAACATTCTGCTACATCAAAGAAGCACACCTCTGCAACAAAAATAAACCCTCCTTCAAAGTAAAAGGCTGGAAAATGTTTTTTTCAAGCAAATGGACCCAGAAACCAAGCTGGAATAGTTATCCTAATGCCTCATAAAACAGACTTTCACTCAAAATGGATAAAAAAAAATGAGGAGGTACCCTCTATTCTTATCAAAGGAAAAATCAACTAGGAGGACATCACAATCCTGAACATCTATGCTCCAAATATAAGAGCACCTGAATTTGCAAATGACACATTATTAAAGCTTAAACCACACATCTATCCCTTAATAGTGGGAGATTTCAACACTCTATTCTCACCTACGGACAGATCATCTAGGCAGAAACTAAGAAAGAAAATAATGACACTTACAGAGGTCCTAAATCAAATGTACCTAATAAATGTCTACAAAACTTTTCAACTAAACTCAAAAGAGTATAACTTCTTCTCAGCACCACATGGAACCTTCTCAAAAAATTTGACACATAGTCGGATACAATGCAAGCCTCAACAGCTAAAAGATTGAAATAATTTCTTGTCTCCTATTATTCCACCATGGCCTAAGATTAGACCTCAACAACAACAGAAATAACAAAAAGCCAACATATACATGGAAAGTAAACAACTTTCTACTCAATGACAGCTTAGTCAGGGAAGAAATGAAAGAAAAGAAATTAAAGACTTCAAAATTCAATGAAAATGAAGGCAAAATTATCCAAACTTATGGGAGACACAGAAAGCAGTGCTAAGGGGAAAGTGCATAGCACTATGTGCTTCTAGAAAGAAGATTGAGACATTGCATAAAAGCAACACAATGACTTATCTAAAAGCCCGGGGAGGGGAAAGCAGAAATGCCAAAGACAAGTAGATGATTGGAAATAATCAAATTCAGAGCTGAATTCAACGAATTAGACACAAAGAAAATAATTGAAAGAATCAATGAGACCAAGAGCTTGTTCTTTGAAAAAGTCAACAAGATAGACAAACCCTAAGCCAAACTAAGGAAAAAGCAGAGAGAATCTATCAAATCAGCAAAATCAGAAGTGTAAAGTAGGACAAAACAACAGACAGTGAGCATATCTAAACAATCATTAGGTATTTCTACAAAAGGCTACATGCCACAAATTTTGAGAATCTAAATGAAATGGACAATTTTCTGGATAGATTACATTTACCCAAATTAAGTCAAGATTAGGTAAATAGATTAAATATTCCTATAGCCCCCAAGGAAATCGAAGCAGTCATCAAAAGTCTCCCTTCGAACATAAGCCCAATGCTAGGGGGTTTCAGAGCAGAATTCTACCAGACCTTCAAAGTAGAGCTAACTCCAATTCTCTTCAAAGTATTCCACTAAAAAAGAAAGAGAAGGAACATTACCAACTCATTCTATGAGGCCACATTCACCTTGATACCTAAACCACCAAAAGACCCAACAAAAAAGAAAGCTTCTGACCTCTTTTATGAACATTAATGCAAAAATATTCAATAAAATACTTGCAAACCAAATCCAAAAATTCATAAAAGATATCATCCACCATGACCAAGTAGGCTTCATTCTAGGCATACAGGGCTGGCTCAATATACAAAAATCCATCAGTGTAATCTAGCATATAAACAAACTGAAGGAGAAAAATCACATGATAATCTCCTTAGATGCTAAACATTTTTTGACAAAATCCAACACCCATTCATGTTCAAAGTCTTAGAGAGATCAGAGACACAAAGCACATACCTAAACATAGCAAAGACAATATACAGCAAACCTATAGAAAATATCAAACTAAATGGAGAGAAACTTACATCAATCACACTGAACTCAGGGACAAGGAAAGGCTACCTATTCTCTGTATCTCTTTAACATTGTACTTGAAATCCTAGCTTGAGCAGTAAGAAAACATAAGGATATCAAAGGGGATACAAATCATAAATGAAAAAGTCAAAGTATCACTATTTGCAGAAGATAAGATAGTATACATGAGTAAACCCGAATTTTTTACCAGAGAACTTCTTCAGCTGCTAAACAACTTTAGCAAATTGACTAAATACAAAATTAACTCAAAAAAATCAGTATTTTTTTGCTGCATACAAAAGAAAAAAGGGCTGAGAAATAAATTAAGGAAACAACACCATTCACAATAGCCACAAATAACAAAGTACTTGGATGTGATTCTAATCAAGCACGTGAAATACCTGCTTGATAAAAACTTCATGTCTCTAAATAAAGAAATTGAAGACGATATCTGTAGATGGAAAGAACTCCCATGCTCATGGATCGGTAGGATTAACATAGTGAAAATGGCCATCCTGCCAAAAGCCATACACAGATTCAATGTAATTCCCATCAAAATACCAACACAATTCTTTACAGATCTTGAAAGAACCATTTTCAGCCTCATATGGAAAAATTAAAAGCAAAGAATTGTTAAAACCATCCTGTAAAATAGCAGATCAACTAGAGGTATCTCCATCCCTGATCTCAAGCTGTACTACAAAGGACTAGTAATAAAAACTACATGGTTCTGGAATTGAATCAGAATATTGGATCAATGGAATCGAACAGAAGACCCAGAAGTAAACCCTCTCATCTATGGATACTTGATTTTTGACAAAGAATCTATAACCATACAATGGAAAAAAATAGCATCTTCAACAGATGGTGCTGCTGGACTAACTGGATGTCCATATGAAGATAAATAGAAATAGATCCATATTTATCTCCCTGCACAAAACTAAAGTCCAAGTAGATCAAAGACCTCAACATAAAACCAGACACACTAAAACTGTTAGAAGAAAAATTGGGGAAGAGCCTTGACCTCATTGGCACAGGTGACAACTTCCTGAACAGAGCACAAAAAGCACAGGCTCTAAGATCAACAATCAATAAATGGGAACTCATGAAACTGAAAATCTTCTGTAAAGCAAAGGGCACTATCATCACAACAAATTGACAACCTACAGAATGGGAAAGGATCTTATCAAATCTATATCAGACAGAGGGTTAATATCTGGAATATGTACTGAATTCAAGAAGTGAAAAAGCCACAAATCATGTAATCCAATTAAAAAGTAGTGTACATAGCTAAACAGAGAATTCTCAATAGTGGAATATCGAATGTCAGAGAAACACTTAAAGGAACTCTCAACACCCTTAGTCATCAGGGAAATGCAAACAAAACAATCATTGGATTTCACCTTACACCCATCAGAATGAAAATCAAAAACTCAAGTAATAATAAATGCTGGAGAAGATGTGGAGAAAGAGGAACCCTACTCCACTGTTAATGGGAATGTAAACTTTCCAACTACCTTTGATATCACTGTGATGCTTTTTCTGAAAATTAGGAATTGTGGTACCTCAAAATCCAGCTGTACCCCTCCTATGCATATATCCGAAATATGCTCAAGTATACAACAAGGACATTTGTTCAACCATGTTCATAGCAGCCTTATTCATAATAGTCAGCATCTGGAAACAACCCCAATGTCCCTCAATTGAGGAATGGACACAGAAATTGTGGTATATTTACACAATGGAATACTACTCAGCAATTAAAAACATGGAAATCCTGAAAAACACACACAGTATGTACTCACTTATAAGTGGATATTATATATATATAATATAGGGTAAACATATTACAATCTGTACACCTATAAAAGCTAAGCAAGAAGGAGGACCCTGGGTAAGATGATCAATCCTCATTCAGAAAGGCACATGAAATGGATATCGGAAGAGTGGGAACACAGCGAACATTACAGGAGCCTTCACAGAACACCTCTATAAGACTCTACCCAAGAGGATATCGAAGCAGATGTTGAGACTCATAGCCAAATCTGTGTAGTGTGCAGGGAATCTTATGAAAGGAGTGGGATATGAAAGACCTGGTGGGGCAGGAAATCCACAAGAAAAGCTATAGAACAAAAGAATCTGGTTCTAGCGGTCTTTTCTGCGACTGATACTCCAACCAAGGACCATGCATGGAGACAACCTAGAACACCTGCACAGATGTAGCCCATGGCAACTCAATCTTCAAGTGCATTCCCTAGTTATGTGAACAGGGACTTCTCTGACATGAACTCAGTGCCTGGCACTTTGATCATCTCCCCCTGATAAGGGAGCAGCCTCACCAGGCCACAGAGGAAGAAAATTCATCCAGTTCTTATGAGACTTGATAGCCTTGGGTCAGAAGGAAAGGAAGTAGGACTGCCACCATCACTTGACTTGGAGAGGGGCAAGGGAGGAAAAGAGGGAGTGAAGATGAGATTGTGACAGGATAAGATTTGGGGCTACAGCTGGGACACAAAGTGAATAAATTGTAATTAATTTAAAAAGACAAAAAAAGATTTATTCAAAAATGGAAAAAAATAAGCTAAACCACAAGAAGAACCCTAGAGAAGATGCTTAATTCTCATTGAGAAGGGAAAACAGGAGAGACACCAGAAGCAGTAATAGAGAGAGAACAGGAAAAAAGACCAGCAAAGCCATAAATAGCTCGGTGCAGTGGGGACTACAGAGACTAATTCTCAACCAAAGATGCATTGAGAGGACATAGACACCCTGTTCATATTTATCCCATAGACAGCTTTGTCTGGGCTACCTGCTCTTTGATCACATGCCCCTGGCCATACAGCATTACCAGGCCACAGAGAAAGAGGATCCAGGCAGTCCTGATGAAACTTGATAAGCTATGAGCAGATGACAAAGGAGGAGGACTCCCACTTTCAGTGGCCTACAAAAAGGGATGGGTGGAATAGGGAAGGAGAAGGGTCTGGGTGTGGTTGAGGCAGGGGACTTGAATCAGAATATTAAAATGAATAAATTGTGAAAAATAAATAAGTGAATACATGTGGGAAAATATAAATAGCATTTATGTCCTCATTAAAGTGATTATCTTTTGAAAGAGGGAGGGGTATTTGAATAGTTGATTACTCTTATAAACATTATGTAGAGGTATATTTGATGGAAAATTAAGGAATACATATACAATCTTGCATTATACAAAACAATTGCTGACTCTAATATAATTGCCCAGAAGAAGCTCACCTAGGAATGATATGATGCCTTTGTTTCATAATAGTCTTAAGGGACTCAGACTCTTATGAGTACTTTTTTCTCTAGGTTAGTATACTACTTGATCTTTAAATTTCAAGTTGGTAGCCAACCTATTATCTGAGTAGCAAAACAGAAAAAAAAAAGATATGGAAGAAAGTATTTCAATATATTACTTGAGGCAAGAACACTTGTTTAATTCTGTCACTTGAACTAGAACTAATGGGAAGACAAGTACCCAGTGAGAGCATGAGGCCTGGCTGGTGGAAGGATGTTTACTTGGCTTTGTTTGCTGATAAACATTTAGGTTTGTTACTCAACATAATAACTGTATTTATTTTAATGACTAAGAATAGAGGAAAATCCTCAAAGTTCTTACATTTCTTGGTGAAGATTCACTAGTGAGGGAAACAGGGACTCTTTCAGTCTTGAACTTGATGGCTGACTCTTTGACCCTCCCCCATACATGCTGGGGAGTGACAGACTGGCTAGATCCCAGTGGAGGACATTGCAGCCAGCCCTGAGGAGACAGGATGAGCTGGGGTTGGATGGAAGGGGAGGAGGTCCTCCCCAGTTGGTGGACTTGGAGCAGGCGGGGAGGAGATGAGGGAGGGTTGGGGAGGGTGGGAGGGAATGAGGGAGGGGGCTACGCTTGGGATGCAAAGTACCTAACCTGTGATTGATAACAAAAATAAATAAATAAATATTAAAAAAAGAATGAGAAATAATTGAGAGATCCTCATAATATATCAATTTAATATTGAATATTTTCCAGAATTATTATTTAATAATTTTTGAACATTGAAAGACTTACTTGAAAGAAGAATAATAGCTTGGTTTTTTAAAAGACTAAGATAGGGAAAAGGATGGTCAGCTCATTCACTATTCTTTCAAATATAAGAATTTTCCGAATTCTTATGTGACTCCCTCAGAATTAGTGTTTATTATGGACATATGCTCATTAGTGAAATTTTTATTCGATGTCTCTAAGACCCTGGAAAGGTCAACAATATATGTGTATTGTTCAAAGAATTGATTTATTTTATTTTTTCCTAAATCACCTTTTTATGGTGGGACCTGGAAACGTTCATCCTGAGTGAGGTATTCCAAAAGCAAAAAGACGTACATGGTGTATATTCACTTATATAGACCTATAAGATAGGATAAACAGACTGAAATCCACACACCTAAAAATGATAAACAAGAAAGAGGACCTGGGGTAAGAGGATTAATCCTCACTTAGAAAGTCAAATTGGATGGACATTGGATGTAGGAGAAAACAAGTAACAAGACAAGAGCCTACCACAGAGGGCCTCTGAAAGACT
>JAQQSO010000136.1:0-12592 GCA_028658305.1 Pachyuromys duprasi | reverse complement strand
ATGCTCCATGGCAGCTCAGTGACCAAGTGGGATTCCCTAGTAAGGAGAATAGGGACTGCTTCTGACATGAACTCAGTGACTGGTTCTTTGATCACCTACCTCTGACAGGGAAACAGCCTGGCCAGGCCACAAAGGAAGACAATGCAGCCAGTTCTGATGAGACCTGATAGGCTAGGGTCAGATGGAAGGGGAGGAGGACCTCCCCTATTTGTGGACTTGGAGAAGATTATGGGAGGAGATGAGGGAGGAAAGGTGGGATTGGGGGGGGGGTGAAGGAAAGGGTTACAGCTGGGACACAAAGTGAATAAATTGTAATTAATAAAAAATCAGATTTGTGTGGGCTTTTTTCTGTGTCTTTGATTCAATTCCATTGATCCACCAGACTCCTTCTATGCCAGTACCATGCCATTTTTATTACTCTTGCTTTATAGTGTAGCTTGAGATCAGGGATGGTGATATTTCTAGATTTTTAAAAATTTTACAAGATTGTTTCAGCATTCTGGGTTTGTTGTTTTTCCATGTGAAGTTGAGAATTGTCCTTTCAATGTCTGTAAATAATTGTGTTGATACTTTGATGAGAATTTCATTGAATCTGAGGATTGCTTTTATTAGGGTGGTCATTTTTGCTATGCTAATCCTACAGGTCCATAAGCATGGGAGAGATTTCCATCTTCTGATATCTTGTTCAATTTCTTACTTTAGAAAACTGAAGGTTTTTCTTTTCATACAAATCTTTCACTTGCTTGAGGACATCACCCAGCAAGGGATTGAAGCAGATGCAAAGACTCACAGCCAAACTTTGAACAGAGCGCAGAGATTCTTTTGGAAGATGGGATATAGAAGGACCCAGAGAGGACAGGAGCCCTACAAGGAGACCAACACAGCCAAAAATTCTGGGCCCAGGGGTGACTACAGAGACCGATGCATCAACCAAAGACCATGCATAGGGTGTACCAAGACACCACTGCTCAGATATAGCCCATAGACCGCTCAGTCTCCATGTGGGTTCCCTAATAAGAGAAGGGACAGTCTCTGACATGAACTCTGGTTGTCTGCACCTTGTTCATTTCTCCCTGGTAGGGTGAACTAGACAGCCTACAGAGGAAGAGGATCCAGGCAGTCCTGACTGGACCTGATAGGCTAGGGTCAGACACCCATAGGGGAGGAGGATTTCTTCTATCAGTGGACTAGGGTAGAAGAATAGAGGAGGAAGAGGGAGGGATGGGTGGGATTGGTAGGAGATGAAGGAGAGGGCTACAACTAGGATACAAGGTGAATGAATTGTTAAATAAAAGTAATAGTAATACTATTAATTCAAGGGGCTTGTTGTGCCCCAATGCAGAATATACCTGACAGTCTTCATGTAAAAGATGTTTTACAACTAGTCTTGGGAGTTATTTGTACAGAAATGAAGAAGATAGTATTGGTAGAAGAGACATTGGCCTACATTGGTTCTATGTATCTGCAGGTCCTTGTGGAGTTTTAAAGCTGGTATGTTCTTAAGAGCTCTAGCACACTGAGGCCCAGAAGCAAGTCTTTATAGTTTTTCACTTGCCAATTCCTAGCATTTGGCTGTTCTCATCCTTCAGTATCCTTTGCTTTTAAAGTCTACGTAATTATTTTTTCTTTTTTATCATGAAATTTTTTAATTTTTTATTAATTACATTTTATTAACTCTGTATTCCAGGTGAATTCCCCCTCCTTCATTCCCTCCTAATCCCACCCTCCCTCCCTCATCTACTACCTGCCCCTTTCCAAGTCCACTGATAGGGGAGGACCTCCTCCCCTTTCATCTGGCCCTAGTTTATCAGGTATCTTCAGGACTGGCTGCAAAGTCCTCCTCTGTGGCCTAGGAGGGCTGCTTCTCCCTTGCAGGGTGGGGACATCAAAGAGCACACCATTGAGTTCATGTCAGAAATAGTCCCTATTTCCCTTATTCTAGGCTACCCACTAGAATATTGAGCTACCATGGGCTACAGGCAAGCAGAGGTTCTAGGTTATACCCACCCATGGTCCTTGGTTGGAGAAACAGTCTCATATAGAACCCCTGTGCCCAGATATATTTGGTCCTTGTGAAGCTATATTTAAGCCCAGCACTTTGTCAGAGATGTAAAGACAGTGAGACATGCACCTTTCCTTCCACTTAGAATAAATTGAATTCAATAGATGGTCTGGTAAACTAAAAGAGTCTGTAGGTTTTTGGGGAGTGTTCTGAGTTTTATGAGGCAGAGAAAAAGGAAGTTTTATTTTTCTAATTTCTCCTGAATGCCTTTTCTTTTTCCAAAAATTTATTTTTTATTACTATTTATTCACTTTGTATCCTAGTTCTAGCCCCCTTCGTCATCCCCTCCCAATCCCTCTTCTTTGCCCCTCCCTCAGTCCACTGATATGGGAGGTCCTCCTCCCCTTCCATCTGACCCTAGCCTATCAGGTCTCATCAGGACTGGCTGTATTGTCTTCCTCAGTGGCCAGAGCTCCACAAGGAGACCATCAAGAACCAAAAAATCTTGGCCCAGGGGTCTTTGCAGAGAACAATATTACAACCCAAGTACCATTCATGGAGATAACCTAGACCGCCTGTTCAGAGGTAGCCTATGGCATCTCAGTATCCAAGTGGGTGTCCTTTTGAGGGGAGCAGGGACTGTCTGTGACAAGGATTCCTGCAGCACTCTTTAAGGATACTGATCTTTAACATGCATTTTACAGTCCTGTGCTTTCCATGTAGGGAAATGACTGTTTGGCATCTTTAGTGTGTAAATATGAAACTACTTGCACACCAAATTAAACAGCCACATAATCATTGAACAACTTATTATGTAAGACCTTCATTATATCTATGTGGCCAAAACAGCCTTACATGCTAAATGAATATTTCAATACTCTGAACAGATAAAATAGTATAAATATTAGAAAACATTAAGTATTATAATCACATGTTAGTGAACAAACCTTAAAATCTTTTAATTTTCTAATTATTTTGCCTAAAATATTTTAAATTAATTATCTTAAATAATGTACATATAAAAATCTTGTACCTCTCCCTTGTTTGATTTTCATCCCCATGAAGTGCATCCTCTATTTCTTGTCTCTGTTGAGACAACTCACATGCACTTTTAGTTATGTCTCTTCTCATTTTTAAAAATAAGCTTATTTTGAAAGATAATTATATCCTTGCACATTTTAAAGGTTGCATCTGTAAATTTAAATCCATGTGTTTACTTTTATTTGCTGGGTCTTCATGTTAACACCTTTATTTTGATATAAACTCAGATTACATGGACTCGAACCTTTTAACTTTAGTTAGATCTATGAAGGCAGTAAGAAAAATGATGTTTGTGTTCTCGTAGGGCTGTATGTCTCTGTACTTACAGAACAACTTAACCTGAAGTGTTCTCACGAGGGAGGGTTGGCTTAAGAAATCCTTCACTATCTTGTTTGCTCTTCTACATGAGGATTGAGCATCTTACCTAGGGTCCTCCTTGTTGTTTATCTCCATTAAGACCATAGATTTCAGTTTATTTATCTTATATTATATGGCTAATATCCACCTATAGGGAAGTATATACCCTGTGTGCCTTTTTGCTTCTGGGCTACCTCACTCAGGATGATCTTTGCTAGTTCCATCCATTTCCCTTCAAATTTTATGATTTCTGTGTTTTTACTAGCTGAGTAGTATTCTATTGTGTAAATGTACCACAATTTCTGTATCCATTCTTCAGTTGAGGGACATATAGGTTGTTTCCAGAGTCTGGCTACTATGAATAAAGCTTCTCTAAAGAGTTGAGCAAATGTCCTTGTATGAATGAGCATTTCTAAGCTCTATGCTCAGGAGTGCTATAGCTGGATCTTGAGGTAGCACTATTTGTAATTTTCTAAGAAGGCACCAGATTGATTTCCAAAGTGGTTGTACAAGTTTACTGCCACCATCAGTGGAGGAGGGTTCCCCTTTCTCTGTAACCTCTCCAGCATGTATCATCTCTTGAGTTTTTGATCTTAGTCTTTCTGATGAGTGCAAGGTGGACTCTCAGGCTCATTTTGATTTGAATTTACTGGATGACTAATAGCAAACATTTGGGCAGAGTGCAGGGAATCTTATGGAAGAAGGGAAAGATAGAAAGTCCTGGAGGAGACAGGAGCTCTACAAGGAGACCAATGAAGCCAAAAAATCTGAACCCAGGAGGGTCCTGCAGAGACTAATGAATCATCCAAGGACCATTCATGGAGAGAGACATAGCCCCCTGCTCAGATGTAGCTAATGGGCAGCTTATTCAGGTATGGGTTCCCTAATAAGGGGGGCAGGGGCAGTCACCCACATGCGCTAGGTGGCCGGCTCTTTGATAACATAACCAATCCTTGGTGAGGTGGCCTTACTAGGCCAAAGAGAAAAATGACCCAGCCAGTCCTATGACACCTGATACGCTAGGGTCAGATAGTAGGGGAAGAGGACTTAGGGAGAGACATAGTTGAGGAAGAGGGAGGGAAGGTCGGATCAGGAGGACATGAAGGAGGGGTCTACATCTGGGATACAAAGTGAATACCTTGTAATAAATAATAATAATAATAATAATAATAATAATAATAATAATAATAAAAAGACACACAATCAAAAAAGGTATCCTTCACTGCCTTGTAGCGTTGATGTAAAACATCTTTGATCTTTATGTTTCCTCACATTTATAAAATTATTTTTTCTGTAATTTCTGTTCTTTTCTAAATAGACACTTTTTGTAACTATGAGGGATATTGAATATAAGCATGAAAAACAATAGATAGTCTTTATGAACTGAAAATAATCACTCTTTATTAATACCAGAACTGAGTGCATGGGTATAAAGCTGCAGCAGTCTCTAGGAACCTTTCATATCCTATTACATGAGTATTAGGAGGATAATTATAATTTATACACTTAAAATTCTTAAATTATAATAGAAGAAAATAAAAAATTAAACTTCTCAAGTTCTCTGTATTGTGTTTCTAGGAAAATATGCATGTGTGGTTGGAGTCATACGATGTCAGTTATTTCATTGGAAAACAAACCCATTCCTTTAATAATACCAAAATAAGTTAAAGTAACATTTCTCTGCAGTTATTGTTAATATATGATCACTCAAAATTATGCCAGAAAAATATAACAATTATAAAATTACTATAATTTTAGTTACTAAAATTTAATAAATAAATTATTCCTGTTTCATCTTTCTTTTTTACAAATAGATATATTTTTAGCATGTATATTGTAAATGGATATACATACTGAAAACAGAGGAATCAATTTTTTCACATTTTTGAATGTTTACAAATAAAGACATTAAAAAATCAATAAAATTGTCCTTCAAGAAGAGATCGCTCTCATATATTTCTAGAATTTCAACTGAGTATAAGGTATTACCTCTCATAGATGCTAACAGAACAATGTACAGACAAGCTCTTAGTCAGTTTCAGGAGATGCATTATATCATTTTAGAGAAAACATGAAAACATGCAGCTCCATGGTAGCAGGCACATACAGTTTGGGCTTTTCAGTAACTTCATCTGGGTAGAATTAGAAGTAGAGAGAAGAAATAGTTTGGATATGATTCTCAAGGTACAAAGCCAGTATCCAAACCCTCCAGCAAGAGTTCACCTGTTAACTTCCACAACTTTCTCAAAGTCACAATCTGGGGACTATGTGTTCAGATACAAGGATGTGTGAGAAACACTTCACATTAAGCTCCAATATCTGAATGACCTTTTTTCATTAAGAGAACATTTCAGAGGGACATTGTTATTTATGCTCAGTGATACATTCAAAGCAGGTGCAAAGATAACTTGAATCCCCAAGACAGTTCTGAGTGGTATAACTGCAATCCTTGGCTTACCAGAACATACATGGGCAAAGCGATAATAAATTCAGTTAAAAATATTTTTTTTCTTTTGCATAATAGCATCCAAGGATGCACAGGAGAATTTTCATGCAACAGCTGTTGCCTTGTGAAAAACATCACAGGTATCCTGAATTTAAAGATGCAACACTGTGGTACAGGAAAAGCACCAATATATGCTCTGAATAATCTTATCCAATGAGCACTTCTAGGAAGACTCAAGAAGTATGCTTTATACGAAACCAAAGATCAAGTTATCATTGGCTTGAAGGAAAGTGAACTTCAAAAAACAAACAAACAAACAAACAAACAAAAACTTCTGAAAGGAGATACTGTTTATGCCATGGATTCCAAAGTAGTTTCCATGGAACATACTGAAATGGATTAATAGACCAAATCAAGGTGGCAGAGAGTGTGGATAACCTACATAGCACACAAGTCAGACTTTGTAATTATGGTTTCCTTTTTCTTTTTTTTTCTCAGCTTTTAAAAGTCCATGATAATATGAATTTTTTTTGTTTGTTTGTTTTTTGGTTTTTTTAAAGACCAAAACAAATTTTACTTAATTCACATCTTTCTGCTGAGGCCATTCCCTCTTTACACCTCAGTTTACATTAGAAATTAGAAGCATATTTTCTGTTACCAAACTATATCATCATACTAACATGCCCATGAATGAGGTTTACATAGCAAAGGCACACTCCTTCTGGTGAGTGTCACATGCCTGTGACATCAACAGGATGAATACTCAAGCAGGAAGATCACCAGATCAAGGCCAGCCTGGCCTATATAGCCAGACTCTAATTTCGTATCAAATAACATAACAAAAACCCTCAGAGAAACAAACCTCTGATGTCTCTGTTTTATAAGGTTCCTAGTTGGACATCAAAGTTCTCATAATACAATAAATTATATTTGAAGGCTGGGTTTCTGCTCTAGCAAGATGTAGCTGTGTATTCATACTTGGCCCTTACAGTTAGGGTCAGGGTCACTGCATACAGGACTCATGGGTGGTGCTCCAGAGCAGGAGGTGAAGTGCTGAGAGTGTATACTGTGTTTGCTCCCTAGTGTGAGCTGACCTTCAAGCAGGCTGAGACTCAGGTCCACCCTAATGACGCCCTCAGGAACAGAGGTCTTTACTCTCAAGTTCATGACTCTGGCTGAGAAAATCGTACATCCTCATTTTAGAACACTTCCAATTGGAGTTTGGAGAGATGGTTCACTAGTTAAGAACAGACACTGTGCTCGGTGGAGATGGTGCATACCTTTAGTGCCAGTGCTTGGGATGGAGAGACAGGCTGAGTTTGAGGCCAGCCTGATCTACAGAGTAGGTTCAAGCATGCCCAGGACTAAATAGAGAAACCATGCCTCAAAATAGTTTTTAAAAAGACAAAGAAAGAAGAAGAAGAAGAAGAAGAAGAAGAAGAAGAAGAAGAAGAAGAAGAAGAAGACGACGAAGACGAAGAAGAAGAGATACTGTTCTTGCAGAGGACCTTGCACTCCCATGGAGGTGGGGAAGTTGTGTGCTCACAACAGCCTGTAAATATGTAACTATAATTCTGAAGGATTTCTTCTGGTGCCTTCAGGCACTCCTCTCTCTCTCTCTCTCTCTCTCTCTCTCTCTCTCTCTCTCTCTCTCTCTCTCTCTCTCTCTCTCTCTCTCTCTCTCTCTCTCTCTCTCTTCTTTGCTTTGCTTTTCAAGACAAGGTTTTGGCTTGTCTGTGTGGCCTTGGCTGTCCTGGACTTGATTTGCAGACCAGGCTGGCCTTGAACTTATGATGATCATCCTGCCTCTGCCTCCCCAAGTGTTGCCATTCTGGGCATGTACCACTGCACCAGGCTCAGCATTATTCTTAATTACAACACTGTTCAGTTAGGTAGGGCCTATACTCAGATATGTCACTATTGCATTTTTATTTGTTTGCTTCTTTTTTAAGTACTGAGAATTGGAACTAGGGCTTCCTATCTGCTAAGCCAGTACTTGAAAACTGTGCTACCCCAGCAGTCCTTGTTGTGAGCCTCACTAAATGACCCTGTCTGGCTTTTATTTAAAAAAATATTTGTTACAGTTTATTTACTTTGTATCCAAGCGGTAGCCCCCTCCCCCATTCCCTCCCAATAACACTGTCCCTCCTTCATCTCCCCCCTGCCCTTTTCTAAGTCTACTTATAGGGGAGGTCCTTCTCCCCTTCCATCTGACCCTAGTTTATCAGGTGTCATTAGGACTGGCTACAATGTCCTCCTCTGTGGCCTACCAAGACTGCTCCTACCTTGGGGGGTGGGAGGTCAAAGAGCCAGCATTGACTTCATGTCAGAAATAGTCCCTGTTTCCCTTATTAGGGACTCTCTTGGATACTGAGATGCCATGGGCTACATCACAGGAAGGGTTCTAGGTTATATCCATACATGGTCCTTGGTTGGAGAGACAGTCTCATAAAGACCCATGGGCCATGATATTTTGGTCCTTGTGGAGCTCCTGTCCTCTCCAGTTCATACCAACTCCCCCTTCTTTCATATGATTCCTTGCACTCTGCCACAGGTTTGGTCATGAATCTCAGCATCTGCTTTGATACATTGCTAGGTAGAGACTTTTAGAGGCCCTCTGTGGTAGGCTCCTATGCTGTTTCCTGTTTTCTCCTACTTCCAATGTCCATCCCCTTTGTCCTTCTAAGTAAGGAGTGATCATCTTGCCCTATGTCCTCTTTCTTGTTTATCTTCTTTAGGTGTACCGATTTTAGTATGTTTATAGGTCTAGTACCCACTTATAAGTGAGTACATACCATGTATGTCTTTCTGCTCCTGGGATACCTCACTCAGGATGATCTTTTCTATATGACACCATTTGCCTGTAAATTCCATGATTTCGTTTTTAATTGCTGGCTAGTATTCCATTGTGTAAAAGTACCACAATTTCTGCATCCATTCCTCAACTGAGGGACATCTGGGTTGTTTCCAGGTTCTGGCTATTACAAATATAGCTGCTATGAACATGGTTGAACAAATGTCCTTGTTGTGTACTTGAGGAACTTTTGGATATATGCCCAGGAGTGGTATAGCTGGATCTTGAGGAATCACTATTCCTAATTTTCTGAGAAAGCACCAGATTTATTTCCAAAGTGGTTGTACAAGTTTACATTCCCACCAGCAATAGAGGAGGGTTCCCCTTCCTCCAAAATCTCTCCAGCATGTGTGGTCACTTGAGTTTTTTGGCTTAGCCATTCTGAAGGGGGTAAGGTTTGATTTGCATCTCTCTGATGGCTAAGAACATTGACCATCTCTTTATGTCTTTCTCTGCCCTTCTATATTCCTCTACAGAGAATTCTTTTAGAGCTCTGTACTCCATTTTTTTTTAATTGGATTGCTTGATTTATTGCTTTTTAACTTCTTTAGTTCTTTATATATTCTGGATATCAGCCCTCTGTCATATATAGAGTTGGTGAAGATCCTTTCCCAGTATGTAGGCTGTTGTTTTGTTCTGATGACAGCGTCCTTAGCGTTGCAGAAACTTTTCAATTTTATGAGGTCCCATTTTTTCATTGTTGTTCTTAGAGCCTGTGCTGTTGGTGCTGTTGGTGCTATTGGTGCTGTTGTTTCAGAAGTTGTCTCCTGTGCCAATGAGTTCTAGGCTCTTCCCCACTTTTTCTTCTAGCCAATTTAATATTTCTGATTTTATGTTGAGATCTTGATCCACTTGAACTTTAGTGTTTGCAGAGTGGTAAATATGGATCTATTTTCATTTTTCTGCATGTAAACATCCAATTGGACCAGCACCATTCATTGAAGATGCTGTCTGTTTTCCATTAAATGATTTTGGCTTCTTTATCAAAAATCAAGTTTCCATAGGTGTGTGGATTTATTTTTGGGTCCCCTATTCTGTTACATTGAGCCACTATTCTGTTTCTATGCTAATACCATGCATTTTTTATAACTATTGCTCTGTAGTACAGCTTTAGGTCAGGGATGGAGGTACCCCAGATGATCTATTGTTGTACAGGACCATTTTGGAAATTCTGGATTTTTTGTTTCTTCATATAAAGTTGAGAATTTTTCAAGTTCTGTAAAGAATTGTATTGGTATTTTGATGGGAATTTTATTGAATCTGTAGATTGCTTTTGGCAGAATGGCCGTTTTCACTATGTTAATCCTATCAATCCGTGAGCATGGGAGATCTTTCCATTTTCTGATATCTTCTTTAATTTCTTTCTTAAGAGATTTGAAGTTTTTCTCAAACAGGTCTTTCCCCTGTTTGGTTAGAGTCACCCCAAGCTACTTTATGTTATTAGTGGCTATTGTGAAGGGTGTTGTTTCCCTAATTTCTTTCTCAGACCTTTTGTCTTTGGTATACAGGAGGGCTTCTGATTTTTTTTTTTTTGAGTAGATTTTCCATCCAGCCACTTTACTGAAGGTGTTTATCAGTTGAAGGAGTTATCTGGTATAATTTTGGGGGTCACTCATGCATACTATCATATCATCTGCAAACAGTGGTACTTTGACTTCTTTCTTTCCATTTTGTATCCCCTTGATCTCCTTTGGTTGTGTTATTTCTCTTGCTAGGACTTCAAGTACTATGTTGAAGAGATATGGAGACAATGGGCAGCCTTGGCTTGCCACTGATTTCAGTGGTATTGATTTAAGTTTCTCTCTGTTTAGTTTGATGTTGGCTATAGGCTTGGTGTATATTGCCTTTTCTATGTTTTGGTTTGTGCCTTGTATCCCTGATTTCTCTAATACTTTAAACATGAATGGATGTTGGGCTTTGTCAAGTGCTTTTTCAGCATCTAAGGAGATGATCATGTGGTTTTTCTCCTTCAGTTTGTTTATATGGTGGATCACATTGATGGATTTCCTTATAATGAACCACCCTTGCATGCCTTGGATGAAGTCTACTTTGTCATGGTGGATCATACCTTTGATGTGTTCTTGGATTCGGTTTGCAAATATTTCATTGAGTATGTTTGCATCAATGTTCATAAAAGAGATAGGTCTGATGTTGTTGGGTCTTTGTGTGGTTTAGGTATCAAGGTGACTGTGGCTTCATAGAATGAGTTTGGTAATTTTCCTTCTGTTTCTCTTTTGTGGAATTGTTTGAAGAGAATTGGATTTAACACTTCTTTGAATGTCTGGTAGAATTCTGCGCTGAAACCATCTGGCCCAACGCTTTTTTTTTTTTTGGAAGGGATATTGTTGATGACTGCTTCAATTTCAGTCATCAGGACTATTCAATCTTTCTACCTGATATTGACTTAATTTTGGTAGATAGAATCTATCAAGAAAATTGTCCATTTTTTAAAATTTTTCAAATTTTGTGGCATATAGGCTTTTTTAGTTATGTCCCCCTTTTCATTTTTGATTTTGCTGATTTGGATAGTTTCTCTTTGCCTTTTAGTTAGTTTGTCTAAGGGTTTGTCTATCTTGTTGATTTTCTCAAAGAACCAGCTCTTGGTTTCATTGATTCTTTGAATAGTTTTATTTGTTTCTAATTGATTGATTTCAGCCCTGAGTACTATGAATTTTTCTCTGAGCCCTGCTTTCAGTGTGTCCCATAAATTTGTAATATTAACTTTTACTTGGTCTTTCACCTCAAATTAGGACCAATTTTACTGTCTTAAATATTTCAATGATAACATTGTGAGTTATTTTGTGTCTTTTCAAGTTTAAAGATTTTTGGGAGACTTAATAATGTTTTAAATTTATTTTCCAATAGTAGGAAGTTAATGATTCCTTTGACAGGATACATAACTCTTAAAATGCTTGCACTTTCCATCTCATACCACATATTTACAATTTAACCACATATCTCGGTGAATATTTTACCTTGTCAATATCTTTCCATTGGTGTTGAGTTCCACAAAATTAGAACCATTTTTCCCATTTCTCAAAATATTCCAACATCTCAAAGTTAACTCAAAATCTGTTGAGTTTATTCACCAAGAATGTTATCTTATAATCACTGTGTGTAAAAACGATGGGAAGAGTCCATATTTTTTGGTGCCATTGAGAGAATACAAAATGAGCTGTCTAATTCACAACAAAATATCAGTATGCTCAATTAGAAAAAATGATACATTTCAATGACAAGACAGTATTTGTATAAATTCTGTAGATTTAAAACATGATTTTATAATGCTATTATTTAAATAGATATCTGGCTTAAGAGAGCTTACTGTTAAAAAATGTTTACTGTTTAAAAATGAGACTTTTTTGATCTGATGAATGATTGCCTGTCAGCAAGCCCTCTACATAGACACTTTTTTTGTTGGTTTTGAGACTAATTCTCTATTGCCCCCGGCTCATGTCAGTTTTAAGACCCCTCAAGCTCATTTTTTGAGATCACGTGCCACTTGTATAGTCTTGACACAATTGCTTTTAGGAATCACACATGATGACCTTGCAAGAGTACTGTAGCACCATGGCAAACTGTGTAGAGTAATCTTGTCTTAGGTTTAAAGCTAGCACAAGCACTAGCCAGTATTCAATCTGAGTAGCATTTCTCAACACTCCTCTCAGGATTGTATCCTTTACAAACATGCTGAGTAATAATTACTTAAGTCATGTACAACCATGAGAATAGTCTCTCTGTATGTCTCTGTCTGTCTCTCTGTCCCTTTCTCTCTCTCACACACATGTTGTTATTATACTAAGTGTCATAGAACCTAACTTTGTGGCTACAGACAAGGAGTTCTATTTATTTATTTATCTATCTATTTATTTATCTATCTATCTATTTATTT
>JAQQSO010000135.1:0-20141 GCA_028658305.1 Pachyuromys duprasi | reverse complement strand
GTTACAGATGTGCATAACTGTGATCCCAATGATAAAGGAGATGGAGACAGGTGGAGCCCTAGAAGCTCTTTGGTCAGCTAAAGTAAAGAGAGAGGGCGAAGGTGCCTATGGAATGACACTGAAGTTGTCCTCTGACCCCTACATGTGTGTGCGTGCATACACCAATTTAGCCCATGAGACTCCTTAGCTCAGTCAGAGCCTAAATTTTACCATTTTCTCACCCTCTCCTAGTTGTCCTGGTTTTTATAGACACACCTGACAGCCTTACCTCAGGGCCTACCCACATTAGCTTTGTGAACTTGACACAGCCTATAGCTGTCTGACAGGGAACCCTCAACTGAAGAATTGCTTAGATCAGATTAGCAGGTGCGTGTGCCTGCAGAGGCAGGAGGTCTTGAGTTGTAGAAAGCTAGAGGAACACAAGGCTATGAGTGCACTAGAGAGAGAGCAAGCAGCCTTCTCCTGTGATTCCTGCCTTGAGCCCCTACACTGACTTCCTCTAGCGACAGACTGTGACCTGGAAGTATAAGCCAAACTACTCCCTCTTGCCCCGCCGCCACATTGCTTTTGGTCAGTGTCTTACCACAGCACCAAAAGGGAAACCAGAACTGGGCCTTTGCCTTTGCAGATTCCTCTCAACCTTTGAAGGGTTCTCTTCATTCTCTCAGGAACCAGACCAGAGATCCTACCTCTTGAGATGGCTTTCCTGGCCTCCATCTCAGAAATCTCATCTCCATTTGCCTAGTTTTCCTTGAAAGCAGGTCTGAGGCTAGGCCCCCCTGTCAAGAACACAAGGCCTGAGCATTTGTCTCCAACAAACACCTCCATCTCAGCCAACACATAACCTGCCTTTATTGCTGACCAGAAAACTGGGGGCCTCATCCTGCAGAGGAATCTGTGACAAGTACCCAAGGATCCCAGTTCACTGTCCCCTACATCTTGTAAAGCTGATGTCCCACTCAGTAATTCCTGGCTGGGTGAAACATGCAGTTAATGTCTCTAGAGAAAAAAATGCATTCCGTGTCTCTCTCCTCCCCCTCTTCTTCCAGCTCCCTAGAGCATTCCACAGGAAATTGGATTTGAGCTTTCTCTTATGACTTAGCAAAGTCACTTGTTGATCAAAGCCCTCAGCAGCTCAATCTGCCCCCAATGGGGACTCCAGTCTGAGAAGCCAGCTTTAATCCGAAATCTCTTTGATCACTCTCTACCATGCGGGATGGGCCCGAGAGGAGGAGGGCTCCCGGGATTTTATCCTACTCACAGAGAAAATGCCACTTCCCTGGAAAACCAAGCTAGCCATGAGCTGAAATTCAGAGCTCTTGCTTACAGACCAAGCTGTGTCACTGAGCCTGCTGTAGCCAGTAAATGAGATCATGCACACAAAGGACTTATGGCAGACCCTGTCCAATGTGAGTACAGTAACTATGGATGGAAAGAAAGCTCATCACCAACAGGATCATGGAGGCGATAGAAGGAGGAGGAGGGTCAGTTGCAGGACAAGTCACACTGTGCTGGCCTGTGCCTTGCTCTCCTCCTTGTCTGAAACCATCTGCAGATAGCTTTGCCTGCTCCTTGATTTCTGGCCCTAAGACCCTGCATTTGCTCTTGATTCTGTCAGCTGCTCGCCAGATTTCCCAAGTGGCCAGCTGACAATCATCCTCCGGGTCCCTGCTGGACCATGAGCTCTTCACACCGATCCTTCTGAAAATGCTGTCTTCCACACCCATGTCTCACTGCAGCTTCATCGCAGCACACAGCCCTTTTTGGCACAGGTTTCTCGCCTCCGTCGTCGTTGGAGGCTCTAAACAGAGTATCCTCTAAGAGCCTTGGGGCAAGCGTCTTGTCTTCTTACACCCTGCCACTTCCGCCCAGGGAGAAAAGCAGGAATCCTGATCCTTCAGAAGGGATTACATCCTGTGTGCCCAGTGAGGTTCTCTTCCCATTCTCACTTATTTTGGCGTTTCTTTAATGAGCTGTTTGTTTCATGGCTGGCTGGCTCCTCAGTGTTCTGTTCTGTCACCAGCAACTGGAAGAGCCACTCAAGGAAGAGGGTAGCAGGTGCGAGCCTTCAGCATGCCTCTCCAGCAGGGCATCCTCACCTCTCCTTCAGAAGCCCTGTTGCAGAGCCAGGCTGGCTTGGCCAAGCTGACTGAAGGGGCATGAATTCCTTGAGGTATAGGTGAGGTCAGTCTGTTTCAAGCATTCTTTAAGCTTGTCAAGGCCTTGAGCAGATTCAAGCTCCCATTTCTTCCTCAGCTGGGCTTGGTGCATACCTGTAACCCTAGCACTTGGGAGTAGGACAATCAGAAGTTCGAGGCCAGCCTAGACTATAATGGAGGCCAGCTGGGACTAGATGAGATATTCTTTCTGTCTCTCTTTCTCTCTGTCTCTCTCTGTGTCTCTCTCTCTGTCTCTCTGTCTCTCTCTGTCTCTCTCTGTCTCTCTCTGTCTCTCTGTCTCTCTCTCTCTCTGTCTCTGTCTCTCTCTCTCTCTCTCTCTCTCTCTATCTCTATCTCTCTCTCTCTCTCTCTCTCTCTCTCTCTCTCAAACAAAGCAAAACAACCAAGTGGGGCTGGAGAGATAACTCAGCAGTTTAGGGCTTTTGCTGGTCTTCCAAAGGATTCAGTTCCCAGCACCCACATAGCAATTCGCAGCACTCCCAACCATCGGTAACTCCAGTTCCACGGGCTCTGACTCCCTCTTCTTGCCTTTGAGGGTACCAGATACATACACAGTGTGCATACAGATATGCAAGCGAAGCGCTCTGTCTTAGTTTGGGAAAGACACTGACCAAAAGCAACTTGGAAAGGAAGGGGTTTATTGGGTGTAAAGGTTATAGTCCCTCATCAAGGGAAGCCAGGTCAGGAACCCAGGGGCAGGAACTGAAGCAGAGATCATGAAGGAAAGATGCTTACTGGCTTGGTCTCCAGTTGGCTCAGCTTGCTTTCTTTTATTACCCAAGACCACCAGCCCAGGGCCCTAGATTCACAACCAAATGTGAACCACCATATGAGGGTTGGGAACTGAATGCATATGGTCCTCTGCAAGAACAACATCGGCTCTCAGTTGCTGAGCCATCTCTCCAGCCCCTAATAATTTCTCACTTTTGTACAAAGAAAGCAAAAGTTGAAGATGGGTAGTGGAGTATGGGGCAGAGGGGTCTCTCTAGGTGTCTGAGTCTCCCTGGAGAGAAGAGCTGCTCTTCAGGTGCCTCTGCAAGATGAGGAGCTTGGGCGCTATGATGTTGTTGGCTGTATGCTAGGGTCGCCATGCTCAGCCCTGCACCCCAGGCCAATAAGCCAAGCTCTCCAGAGCTCTGAGAATGCTGTCCTCAGGGTACCACTTTATTTCTATTGCAAGTTAGAGCCTAGGCTAACTTTTTTTTTTTCTACACAGTAGGTCATCTGACATTTCATTAGATGGTACCTGCCAGTAAACAGCAGTGAGGTCAGAGAGGTCAGCTTGGATCTAACAGCCAAGAATGAACCCTGAAATTGGGGTTAGTGCCTCTCATCTGAATTTACTGGTCAATAATTTGAGGGGCAAATGGCAGGTGGTAGTGCTTTCTGGTAATCCTAACACTTGACAGGTAGAGATGGGGGGGGGTGGGTTCAAGGTCATCCTTGGCTACTTAGGATGTTCTAGTCCAGCCTGAGCTACAAGAGATTAGGTCTCTAAAAAGCAACAAACCAAACAAAAAAAGAAAAGAATCTGACCCACTAGTGAGAGTCAGAGCCACAGAAAGTTAAGATTCACAGTTGGGAAACTGAGGCTCATGGAGAGGGCAGCTCCACTCCTTTCTACTATTGCAGTGTGGTTTCTTCCTCCTGGGTCCATTAACCAGGAAGTGCTAAAGACACCGCATCACCTCAGTCTGTCCTTCTGATTGCCTGAGTAAAATCCACCGAGTTTCCCCTGAGATCCACAAGTCATCTCTCAGCACAGAGGGCTGGGTCAGAAGTGACTCTACCCTCAACTGCTGTATTTGCGGATCAGAGCATCGTCTCTTCTTCGGTTACAGTGATCGGCCTAGGGATGAGCGCCAGAACTAATGGAAGGTACATTTGAGCTGTGAGATTCAGGTCCGTGGAGGGACAAATAATCCCTGGGCTCTAGCTGCCTAAAGTGTTGGACATGAGCCTGCTGGGGGGAGAGGGCATGTACTGGACTGGATCCACCTTTGCTCAGGCAAAGCTTCTCAGTGCTCAAGGGATGAGTGGAGGGAGATAGATCCACAGAAACCATGCTGGTGGGTCATACCTGTAACCGCAGGGCTTTGGATGCGGAGGCAGGGGGATTGTTTTGAATTCGAGGCCGTCCTCTGCTATTGGCCAGCCAGAACTTGGTGAGGGTTAGGGAGATGGGAGAAGGAGTCATATATCTGTTTGCTTTGAATTTACCCCCCAGAGGGAGGAGATTCTGAGGAAGACAGAAAGAATGGTGCCGAGATCTCTCCAGCGGAAAGACAGCCCTTTTGCTGTTAAGTTTTCCTCTGTAAGTAGCCAACACTCTAATCACCCTGCTTTTTACACACAAGCCTCCCTCTTTAGGCTCTGGTCCCAGCCCCTCTTCTTCCCCAAAGGCTCACTGATGGGTAACACACATTTCTAGCCCCGGGGTACAATGCTTCCCTTGTGGTTACCTGCTGCCTGTCCTGTTGTTCTGTTAAATTCTCTAGTTTCTTGGCATGGTGTACTAGAGCCACAGTCAAGTTAAGCCTCCTGAGAACACAGGAAAAAGGAGTGAAACCCATCCCCCAAACCACCACTGTCCCTAGGCCTCCACTCCACCTGACATTTCACATGGGAGCTAATAATGCTGGCTTTATTTTCTAGTACAATTTACATGTATCCTTAGCCTTCTGGGCACGCTTTGTAGGACCGATTTCAAATGCCTGCAAGAGCCTATGATTAAACCTCAGCTGTGTCCGGTGGCTGAATTATTCATTTCAGGGACTGCCCCTTCCTCTCTGGACTGGACTGGTCTAGATAGGAAAGGTGAGCTTGGACTTTCTCAGAAATCAAAGACCAGAGCTAGAGTAGCCAGTGTCTCACACATGTTAAATCTTTATCCACACCGACCCCTCCCAGGTTGGTTTTATTATTTCAGACAGTTATTAGTGATGTTGAGGAGTGTTTTTCTTCCCTGGGTTGGTTTCATCTTGTGTATGATGCCATGGATTCATTTGCTTATTCATTCAGCAGGTTTTCATAAGGAACCTGCCGCATACCACCATGAAATTCCTAGGCATCCTGTGACAGGCAAATGGATGGTACACCACCTCCGAGGGATCACAGTCCAGGGGGAGGGGAAGGCCCTGTGAAAATGAACACACAAGTATCAGCCAGTTGAGTAGGGAAAAGGAGAAAGGCCCTCCCAGATGGTAGGGGCAAATGTGGCATTGGAATGCAGGTCCAGCACTCAGCCAGTTGTACTAATGATTGACCATCCTGACTCCATCTTAAGATTAGAAGCCATCTTATTACAATGTCAAAATAGGTTCATTTGGTTTTTTCTGTAAAACTTAATTTTTACCAGGTCTTGACCGGCACCAGTGGTCCTCAACCTTCCTAACGCTTTTAATACAGCTCCTCATGTTGTGGTGACCTCAACCGTAAAGTTATTTCTGTTGCTACTTCATAACTGTAGTTTTACTACTGTTACGAGTTGTAATGTAAATGTCCGTGCTTTCCAATGGTCTTTTGTGGGTCTTGACCCACAGGTTGAGAACTAGTGCCCTATTTCCTGACCTCTACCCTCATAAGATAAGACGTTCTGTCAAATAATTTTGAAATGTTCAGCCACGTTCCTACGTTGATGAAAAAAAGAAAAAGAAATGAAAGGGAAAGGACATGACTGCTCCTAGGTATGGTGGAGGAGGTTTATTGTAGATGAAAGGGAGAGCATAGCCAGAGTCAGAGACATCTGGGAGAGTCTAGAGTGGACATGACCCTGACTGAGCTGGGCCATATGGGGAGAAGGAGAAGGAAAGGGAGAAGAGAAAAAAAGGGAAACCAGGTACAGCAGCCAGGAGGCCCAAAAGAGACTAGACAATAGACCAGGTAACCAAAGTGGTTGGATTATATAGGGAAGGACAGCTGGAGGAAGGGCAGCCCAGCCCCTAGGATGGAGAAGTGTAGGGTAGGAGTGGATATGCCCACCAGGAGGACCCTGTAATGGGTAGGGACTAGGGGATGCAGTGAGAACCTGGCAGCCATTGTCCACTTTGATAGGCACCTTAGCCATTTGTCCCAGGTTTGAAACACAACAGGACCAAAATTCCTCTGGAAATCTCCCCAACCCTTGAAACCCCTCCTAGTCTTGTAGCTTCAGAGGTTTTATAAAGCCCATCTTCTCCTGTGTTTTATGCTATTTCTTCAAACCCCACTTTAGGGAGATAGCCCTGTTTGACAGGAAAAACAACAACAGCAAACCCATGCTTATTTCAACTAAAAGAATTTGAGTAATGGTCTTTAGTTCTGTGGGATTAACACCAAGATGCCAGCTTCAGCTGCAGTTCTAGGGATACAGGGCTTGCTAGGCTGTCTCTCTCTTTTTCTCACTCTGACTTGCTAACTCTTCTCAGTCTATACACCACACCACCCATGGCTGATTGAACCATGTCTAATCTGCAGAGCAGAGTGACAAATTGATTTCTGTTCTTCTAAGCATATGCCACAGGAGAAGAACATGAGTTATGTCTGCCTGGTTCATCCATTCCCTGGTTTACCAACACAAGCTGTGGGTCGGCCCATGACCTAGGTACCAGGACACAAAGATAAATGATGCGATATTTTATTGGAGGTAGTAAGGCTGCTATGAGAACCCAGAGAAAGGCTCTGATTCTGCTAAGAGCCAAGGAGAAGAGGTCACAGGGTCAGTGATGCCTGGGTGAGTGTTGAAAGAGGCGTGGAGATTTTCTGGAAAGGTAGAGAAGGGGCTGGGTGTTTCTTGAAGATAAGCAAAGTACAAGGGTTAGCAGTCATAGAGGCAGGGAAACTATGCACAGGGGTACAGGCATTTCCAGGAAACCTTCAGCAAAGTGCCCTCGAATAGCCTGCGGGCTCAAATGCTGCCCATCCACAGGGCCTGCCCCTGTGCTTGGCCCTGGGGGCATCCTGAGGGCATGGCATCAGGCTCCTGGGCACAGAGGCAGAATTACTCAAGGACAAAGCAGTGGATTACTGAGGGAGTGAAGAGTGTGTGACAGTGAACACAAACAGAAAACGAGGGAGCAAGGAGCTGGACAAGAGAGAGAGGCACTCTGATTAGGGCAGGAAGGGAAGCTGCTCTGGGCCAAGCCACCTACAAACTGAAATCTCTAATCAGTGTGTATGTGTGTGTTTGCACATGGGACAGGAACTGACTATAAAGCCCAGGCCAGCCTAGAATTCAAAATCCTCCTGCCTCCGCATCCTGAATGCTAGAATTACAAGTATGTATCACTACGCCCAACTTTATGATATATAATGATGATCTGGCGGCAGGGGAGGGACACTTTGCATGGGCCTGTCATGGTGGTTCCCCTGAGGAACTATTCCTTGCAACAGATCTGGCATAAAGGAGGTTTATTGAGGGGGGAAGGTGGAGAGTGAGCCATGAGGGCAGAGAGAGAGAGAGGGCAGGAAGAAAGAGAAAGGGGATGCAGAGAGAGAGCAGGGGATGGTTCAGGGTCCTCATATCCGGCACACAACTGGCACACCTAACACACCAGGCAGCGTCAGGTGATGACGCAAACAATTGCTAGGACCCTGAAGGCAGGCCAGCTGAATAGCCTGTACTCTAACACCCAGTTGCACATTTGTTTGTTGTATGTCCATGGTAGGGTCTCATACAGCCAGCCTAAGCTTGCCTTAAATTCATGGAGATGATGACCATGAAGTAAGTGTGTGTGTGTGTGTGTGTGTGTGTGTGTGTGTGTTGGAGTATTTATAGTGTAATGACAAGTGTGTATACAGGCACACATGCCCATGTGAGCAAGTGGGAGCAAAAGACAGCAGGCGTCCTGCTTTATCAGCCTTCACCTTGTTCCCTTGAAACAGGGTCTCTCCCTGACCTTTGAGCTAGGCTGGCAGCCAGCAAGCCCCAGGAATCCCCCTGTCTCTGTACCCAGCCTCTTAAATAGGCACTGGGGATTTGAACTCAGATCTTCATTCTTGCAAAACAACTGCTTATCCACTGAGCCACAGCACACCCCCCTATACCCCTACCCCTGACCTTCTAACCTTCCCCGCTACTGTGCCCTGAATATAGTGCTAGAGATGGAATCTAGGATTTAGTGCACACCGGGCAGTCACTCTATACCAACCGAGCCATGTCCCCAGCCCCTGCCTGTATATTTCACATTCTTATTTTAGTAATCTGACATGTGCATATGTCATAAAATTAAGTCACTTGGTTGTACTAAAAGGCACTCCTCCATATATCCTGGTCCCTGGAAGCCACTTACTTCTAACTGTTTTACTTTTAATGGTGGCGGACATTTGCTAGGTATATTTGTCACAGACCAAGCCCTGTGCTGAGCCCCTGCTGTACATTCCCTCGTCAAGGAGTTGCGGGAGCGTGTGAGGTGGGTACCATCACTATGTTCCATTGACAGATGGGTAACTAAGGCAGGGGGCAGTTAAGTGACCAGCCAAAGGTCCCACAGCTCACAAGCAGCTGACGTGTGATTTGAGCTCGGGCGCTCTCACTTCAGGCTCCCTCCTCCCGTGCCCTTAATCATGCAACTCCAGCGGTTTCTTCCGATGATTTATTAGCTCTGCTTCTTGATTTACCACTGCAGACATTAGCTATTGACATTGTAGTATGATTGATGGGGCTTTCTCTCACTGAATCCCCCTCCTCTGTCCATGGTTTTAGATGGTTACCAGTGATGTCGAGCCCCGATGTGGGGCTGTAATCTGTGCATCCAAACCTCTGCTCCTAGTTCCTTCTCGACAAGCAACTGTCATTTGCTTGTGTGAGATCCACCTGTGAGTTGAACGATGGACAGGCTGTCTCTGAATTTCCAGTTATCCATCCCCATCCACTATAATGCCGCTTCTGTGTCAGACGCATGCCCGGCGCTTGAGAAATTGTCTCTGTGCTAGAGCAAACACAGAGGACCGCTCAGCTGGGAGGCAGGCTTGGCAAATGCAGTCTGCAGTCTCAGAGGCGCAGTGTCCTCTGAGGAGGGAAGAAGGCACGAGGAAATGGACACTCAAGGAGACGCCCTTCCGATCGACAGTCAGAAAGTGCTTCACCTTGGAGCTGGACAATTAATGCCCAGAACAATCTCGATGTAAATTAAGGTTGCCTGGCCTCTAGCATCTGGCCTGGTCCAGCCACTCTCCATGGTCCTGTGAGGACCTCACAGCACACAGGCTCTGTCCGGCTTTGTCTCCCAGCAGACACTGGGATTGCCAGGCTGGGTTTCACAGGCTGGAAAACCTACTGCTGTTCCTGTGAAGGGAGAAGCATTAGGGGTTCTGTATCTACTGACTCTGCCTGTCACCCTCCACCATCTCCGGATTAGCTGCCACTCCTCTGAGTGTTTTTTATGCATATTTTTAAAAACTCTGTGTGTATGTTAGGGTTCCTGTGCACTGTGCAGGTGCATGTGGGAGGCAAGTGTGTGCCAGGGTGTGGACAAAGTTCAACCCCGTGTGTTGTTTCTCTGGAACCATCAGCTTGATATCTGAAATAAAGTCTCTCACAGGGACCTGGGGCTCATTGATTCAGCCAGACTCTCTCCATCACCCCCCCCCACCCCCCCAGTGTTGGAATTCTAAGCATGCGCCACCAGAACTGGCTTTCAAAAACAAAGACAAAAATAATAATAAAAAAAAACCATGAACCAACCAACCAACCAAACAAACAAAAAACCCCCAACAAAGCAAAAGAGGAGTTTGGAGGATCAAACATGTCCATGCATCAGGCACTTTGCCAGCTGAGCCATCTCCCCAGATCCTCTCTACATCATTCCTCATTCATCCTTTGCACTCCATGTCAGGTGACATAAAGCAGACGTTCCAAACCCCCAGGGAAGATCATATCCCTATATTGCTAAGTACCTGTCCCTTTATAGCAGTAACATTGCATCTGCTAGGGTCCTTGCTTGTGTCCTGTGGGTGACTAGAACTCCCACGGGGTGGAAAGCACCTCTGAGTTTTCCCACTACAGCCTCCTCCACACCCAGCACAGCAGTCCCCAGGATAAGCGAAGGAGAGAGTGAACCCATTAGTGAAGTGACCCAGCCTTTATACATGCTCCGGAACCTCCTTGCACTTAAAGAAGGGACTCAGGAGCCGTCTACCGCCAGCCTTCCCTGTCCGGTCTCACACAGCTCATCTTCTGAGAGTGTAGGACTGCCATCTCTGGTGACTCTCGGACACTTCTCAACTCTCAACACATTCTCATGCCCTCATCCCCAACCTCAGCTGTTAATGCTAGCACATCCTGCTTTTTCACATGGGTTCTGGGGACCACACTCCAGTCTTCATGTTTGCAAAGCAGGCACTCCCCAGCCCACAGCTTCAAATTTCTAAAAATCCAAATGTGACTTAGCATTTCCCTGCCTCCTCCCCACCCCTCACATACACATTCTCTTGTTTGCAGGGTGGGGTAACAGTCCAGGACTTCATTTCCTGTCCCCTGCCTCACTGGCTGTGAGAGGCAAAGCTTCTCACCTCATCAGGACCTGATGGCCTTGCAGGCACATACGCACACACACACAGAGGTTGAAAACAAAAGCCAAAGCCCACCACATATGCGATAAGATGCTCTGAGGAGTAGTGAGCTCTGGTCCAGGAAGGTGGGTAAGCAGATGTTGGCTCCATACCTGGTAGACACAGGAGATGAGGACTCAGACATTAACCCAGAGTTCACTGGACACCGTTTCCATAGCCCTTATCTCTCAGAACCATGCTGTTAGTTCATACCATTCAGTGGCATCCCTTGTGGAGTGGGGGAGTGTCCTGGTTCAAGTTTCACTTATGAGATGAAAACACGTGTTCTGTAAGGCCCGATGGGAGCTAGGGTGTGAAGAATTTTAGACCATCTTCTAATAGGACTATGCCAGGAGACCACACACACACACACACACACACACACACACTTTCCTCAGGAGAATGGCACCCTGCCTCCGCTCCTGGCTCTTTCTCAGCCTCCCCTAGTAGTACATAACTGACACAAAGAGCCAGAAGCTCAAGAGGGGCCTTGGAGCTACCATCCGCAGTAACTGTGCCTAACGCCCCGTGTAATCACCGCCATGCGTCTCTGTCAAGAGCTGCCTTCTGCTTCAGTGAGGTCCCTGGAAACTCCTCGTCAGACCTTCTGTGCAGGAAACAAATGGACAAGTTAGGACGGTAGCAAATCCCATTGTCCTTCTGCTGACAACAGCCCCATTTAGCAAAACAGCTCGGCAGGGACAAAAGAGGAGCAATCTCTGAGGTGAAGTGCTTCAGGATGTGGGGCGGGGATGGTCTGCCGTGGGATCTAACCATCGCCTTGAGAATCGGAGAGTTGACATACCAGTTGTTAAGGATCCGAGGCAGAAGTTGTGAGGAAAGGGGGCCATTTGCTTATGTGTCCTTTTCCCCAACCCATTTGTTTCCCATCAGCCAAGTGTGGACTGAGGTTTCTGAAGGGAGCCTGCAGACTGATGGACTCCTTAGAACTTCCTGGTTGTGGAGGGTGGGAATGTTGCAGGTCCAGAGCCAAAATCAGCTTGTGCCGCGGTTAGTCCTCTTAATAGCCATTTATCACCTTCCTCTGCATTTGACCTAAGATCCGTGGGACTATTAGGAAAGACTTTTGGAAAGCAGTAACTCAGCCAACCATCATCATCCCCAAAAATTCCATCAGAGGGCATCTGAGATCTACAGCAAGATTTCCCACTTTGTTGTAACCTCATGTCTCAACCTTGTATTTGACAGGTGTCTTGATTTGTGGCTGTCTTTTGTTTGGTAACTTTACAGGTTTGGGTCACTATATCCATGTTGGGACATGTCATTCAAGGTGATCTGAGTCCGATAAAATCTCTCTTATTCCCTTTGGGGAAAGAGAGAGAGAGCTGTGCTTCTCATGGACACAGTAGAGAGCGCCTTCTCCAGCACCAGGTTTGTGCACTGTCATCTAACCTGTCTTCTTGCCCAAGTTCTAAGTCTGTGAGTCTGGGCGCAGTGGTGCATATCTTTAATTCCAGCATTCGGGAGGTAGAAACAGGCAGATCTCAGTGAGTCTGAGGCTAGCCTGGTCTACAAGGTGAGTTCCAAGCTAGCCTGAGATACATAGTAAGACCCTGTCTGGAAAAAAAGAGTGGATAGGGTGTATCTCACCCCACTGTTATCCTTAGAGACCAAATTCTTTTGAGCCAGAGTGTTTACTCCTGGAGTTGCCTCTCTCCTCCATCTAAGGACACTACATCAGCGTCACTGAGCACCAGCCATTTTTGCGCCTGTAACAGCCACTTTAAGAACAGTAGTCTGGAGCCAGACATGGTGGGTTGTGCCCCTACATATGTGTATAGATGTACATAGGTGTACCCCTCCCCCAGAAAAAGAACAGAGGCCACATACTAAGAGATACACTAAGAGGGAATGCATACCCTCAAGTGTTCATAAAGATTTTGGTTCCACTTTTTGAGTGACATAAATGAAGTACAGGGTGGCCAAGTGACTTGTGAGGTGGCAATATCTGTAGCAATATTTATACCCAGGAATAAAATCACAGGGGACATCAGCTCTGACCATACCTGGAGGGGTGACTCTGGACTCAGGCTCCTCCCAGACATTAGAATTGTTCTTATAATTTCTTGGTACTATGGTACCTCCTTGCTGTAAAATGGAGGTCGCAAGGCAATCACACACTCTGTCTGTGCCTCCTAGTGCCCCAACAACTACTCTTTTTTTTATTTTTCAATAAATTTATTTATCTTGTTCTGTAATAGTATTTATTTACATACTTGAAATATAAACATGTGTTAGACTACCCTTTCAAAATACATAAGCATAAGTTTTTATATAAAATATTTATAAACTGTTGTCTTAATTGGGGTTTCCATTGCTGTGACAACTACTCTTTTTCATCACCAAAATACATCATGGCAAAAACTTTTGTGTGGTTAGTTAATTAGGAGGCGATCATTCCTCCCCTGCCTGGATGGGCTCAGGTTAGTCCCAGGGCTGCTCTAGGAGGGAAGCCGGTGTCAATGGTGTCAATCTGACAGTGAAGAAATGTCACACAGCTGTGCTGCTGGCCTTGGAGCCTGGGAAGGGCTGTAAGTTAAGGAATAAGAGCAGCCTCCACAAGGAGGAGAAACAGGAAGGAGATGCCCCTGAAGCTCCCCCAAAGAACGCGGGGAACCCATCTAGAACCTCCAGGCAGGCTGTTGGGTTTGAATGTGAAGTGGCCCCCTTTGCAGGCTCATGTGTCTGAACACTCGGTTCCCAGCTGGAGGGGCTGTTCTGGGAGACTGTGGAGCCTTTAGGGAAGTGGGCCTGGATGGAGGAAGTGAGTCTGGAACGTAAGCCTTGCGGGTTACATTAGGTTGTGTTTCCAGCCTGAGTTCTTTGTGTCCTGATTCTCCAGATGTGAGTGCCCACCGCTGCAGTCATGGGCACTTGGCTACCACGCCTTCCTTGCCACGGTGGACTTTGCACTTCAAACCTTGAACTGAAATGAACTCACCCTCCCCTCAGTTGCTCCTTGAGATATTTCATCACAGCAACAAGAAAACAATACACAGTGTTGCAAGATAATAAAACCTAAGCCTGAAATAGTTTATTACAGTGAGACCCTGTCTCAAAAACAAAGAAGTAACTGTAACAATAGTAATTACAGAAGAAGAGGCCATGAATTTGGGAGGAGGGGTGACACACAGGAGACTGGAAGGCAGAATGATGTTGGCACAGGACACAACTATGAATTTTAAAAATTGAAAAAATTTTAAAAATAGAAATAAACTAGAAAATAAATTCAGCTCAAATGCATTTGAGTTAGAAAAAGTAAAAGTGAAACAAAATAATAATAATAAAACATTAAAAGCCCAAATGTAACTAAATTCATTTTCTAGTGTGACGAGAAGTCTGCAGCCTGGGAGCTGTGGATGTCACCAGGGTTTGTCTCTGTCCCTTCTCGGCTTCCCTTTCTTCTCTCTTTGTTGACTGGATGGTTCATCTTCACTGTTGACTTGACTGGATTTAGAATCACCATGGAAACACACAACTGGGCATGTCTATTAAGGTATTTCCAGAGAGGCTTAACTGAGGAGGGAAAACCTGCCTTGAGTGTGGGCGGCGCCATTCCCTGGGCTTCTGCCCTGGACTTAATGAAAAGGAGAAGGTGAGCTGAGTGCCAGCGTTCCTCTGTCTCTGCTTCCTGAGTTCAGTTGCTATGTGACCAGCTGATTCACACTCCTGCCGTCATGACTTCCCAAGTCATAACTGACTGCACTCTCAAGCCCCAAGCCACCGCAATCTCTTCCTTCTCATTGCTTCTTATCAGGTCTTTGGTCACAGTTGCCAAGAAAAGTAACACATGTAACCAACTTTCTGTTCCAGCGGGTTCTGGCCATCTGGTAGACCTCAGAAAACCCAGGCTCATTTATGGCCAGCTTAGCCACTCCTAGGGAAGGAACATCTTTTCATCAGTTCTAGCAGATGTCTGGATTCTGGCTGGTTTCCTGTGCCCATTTCAGAATCAATCATGGGGGGGAGGGGGGTGGAACACTCTGGTTAGGCCTGTGTCACTTGCTTACGTGTGTGTGTGTGTGTGTGTGTGTGTGTGTGTGTGTGTGAGACAGGCTCTCTAGAGCCACATAGGCTGGTAATTGGGGAAGGACAATCCTCAAGAGCAAGAGTGGAGTCCTGTATGAAAGGATGGAAGAAAGGTTGAGCAGAGTTGGAGACCAGTTTCTTCCACTGAAACATTCCTTCAAGGAGGAGGAAGGTTACTAGATTTAAGAAGTAAACAAACCTCATAAGTTTAGGAGAGTTGAAACTGATAAGCTTCACCAGCTGCTTCCCAGAGATACAGGAAGCAGTAAACAGCTGCTGGACAAAGAGACTGATTAGGTGAGCTGCCAAAAGGAGATTCCTGGACCTAGGGAGCTGCCTGCAAGATGCGCAGGGAGCTCCAGGGTCTCAGCTTTCATGAGTCTGGGAGGGCTTTTCAGAGACAGATGCTTTTGAGTCATTTATGTTCCTGTAAGTGATCCCTCACCCATCCTCCTGTTAGTAAGCCCATTGGCCAAGTTGGACTTTGGTGCCGTCCATACAAATGCTCTGTCATGGATTGGGTCCCTTTCCCAGGATGAGCAGCCATATGTCTGTCATGTCTCCCCAGGAAAAGTCCCTCACACAACAGACAAAGTATAGCATTTTTTTTTTGTTCCTCAGACCACCTAAAATATAGGACATAGAAAGAAAATGATAATCCTGCCTTCTAATCCCAGAGACCTCCGATTCTGCCAAACAGTTCGGGACAAGGGTGGGCACTGAGTCTGCTACTAAAACTAGTGAGATTTCCCTCAAATGTGAGAGTATGGGAGAGAGGGGTGGGCAGAAGTTCCAATTTCTACCAAGGAAAAGCCCAGCATCTCAGGACTGGTAGGTTACTAGGTCTAACAACTCCATCCTCATCATGACACTGTCCCCTGTCACCTGATGGCTAGACACCCCCCACCCTTTTTTATAAACTCTGACCATTGAAAACTAATATTTCTGAGTTAAAATCTGTTGTCCTATAGAACCAATCTGTTCACACACCTTTGGAATATGCCAGAATAAAAGTCCAAACACCTCCAGTTACACCTTTACTTTTTTTTTTTTAAGACAAGGTTTTAAGTAACAGAGGTAAGCTTAAACTCTGGCCCCTTTGCCCCCACTTCTCAGGTACCGGATCACATGTGTGCACCACCAAGCCTGGCTGAGAAACTGATTCTCCTGGAGTACTTTCACTACAAGAATAGGAAAGCAAGATTAAATGGACAGGTGAAGCAAAGCATGGTGGCTCATGGGTAATCCCATGATAAGTGATAAGGCAGGAGGATTGCCTGGAGCTCAAGGCAAAACAAAAGTAAGCTGGGTTACAGGAGACCCTGTCTCAGTTGACCCCCACTCCCCCAAAGCAAGTATCTGAATGCACCGACACACCACAGCAAACTGAAGGGAAGTATGACCATGGCTGCTCTGCAAGTCCTAGGCACACAGCAGTTACCTGCCAGAGGTTCTTCTCAGGGGGTTTTGACAACTTGATTCATATGATGGACAGTTGATCTTAGGGGCCCGCTAGCAGACTGGGACCCGGGTGATTCCCAGCTGGGCGACTTCACCATTTCTTTGACTCTAGTTCAGCCCTAAGCCTCTCCAGTCAGAGGGAAAGCTAAGCTTTTTACTCTTTTCTGAGGTCACTGGATGGCTCCTGGCTTCCCCTATCTTCTTTTTTAAGTTGAGAGAACCACTGTGTGTTCCAGAAGTATCTGAGAGTCATCTCCTAGTCAAAGGCAACCGCCCACCCCGAGGTAGAATTCCAGTACAAAGCAAAGTGTGCTGGAGGATTGTACTCAGAAACTGTCTTCTTATTTGGAGATGAAATCCCCCCAGGCAGCTGCCCAATGACAGTGAGGAGGGAGGTGGTACACCAGGATCACTGCCAAGCGCACAGGCAGGACAGGACCCTGTCAACATGGCAAGATGTGTCTGCTTGTGGGTAATTATCCTCGGCATTTTCCCACACTCCAGACCTCATAAGGAGGCTTCAAAGACCGGTTCTCTGGGGACTGTTTTATCAAAAGGGATTTAACATGAGGAAAAGCGTCTAGATCAAACCCGGCTACTAATTGAAACAGCAAGATCTGGGGGAAAAAAATCTTAACAGGGAGTTTTTGAAGCTGCGGGGGAGGAGGGGAGAGGTTATGGAGATTATGCAGATTGACCGGACACCACGCACCACTCAGGCCCCAGTCCGTCTGCACTGTGCTGTGGGCTGGCCGCAGCAGTCAGCAGAGACTAAGGACTTGGAACCTAAACCTGCAGCTGGTGGGGCGCCATCTGCTGTCTTTTACAATCGAGTCACTCGTGTTTAACTCAGCCCATTCATCAATTTCTGTGAGTCACTGCACGGTGGGACTGAGTGAGCACCAGCCGCCACATAGGGAGTATCTTGAGGAGAGGGGAAGTGCTTCTTTTAGAAGCTGGTGATAGTCAAGCCCCCACTTGACCATCTTAACTGGAGGGGCCACTCCCTCATCTCCCCACCCCTGTAATGTTTTTTTCCAGGAAACCCCACAGGTTCAGTTGCTTGAAGGGTGTAGCTGCCTCCTTTCAGACGGGTTTGGTTTTCCTCTCAGGTTAAACTGGGACCAAGAGCCTGAAGCTTGGGGATGTCCCTCAGTTGGTACAGAGCTTGCCTGGCATGCATAAGGCCCTAGATTCCATCCCCAGTAAACTGGACATTATGGTGCATGCCAGCAATCTTGGGGTATAGGAATTGGAGGCCGGAGGATAAGGAGTTCAAGGTCATTCAGGTTACACTGAGAGTTCAAAACCTCCCTGGGACATGTAGACCTTGACTTAAAAAAAAAATAACAAAACCACCACCACCAAACAACTGTCTATTCAAGAACGGAAAGAATGTCTTCCTTCCCTATCTCTCCCAACATCCACACAGTGATCAGATCTTGGCCTTGACTGTCACAAGCTGTGTACCTGTGAGCAGGCAGCTCATCCATACTTTTCTTCAGCTTCCTTACACAGGAAACAGGATAATGGAAATCTTTGTTAAGAGAAAAAAAATGTGTGCAAGGGCAGGTTAGATGACTTGACAGGTAATGGTGCATGCCATCAACCCTGACAACCTGAATTTGACTCCCAGGAGCCACATGGCAGAGAGAACCAATTCCTGCAAATTGTCCTCTGACCTCCACTTATGTGACATGGCATGGATGGATGCATCACATGCAAAAATACACACACATAATACCATACACAATATATATGTAAAATAAACAAATAATAAACACAATGTAATTCTTTATGTTTTCAAAAAGAAAAGAAGAATGTATGTGAGAAACTTATGTTATTGCCAGGTGCATGGTGCATTATAATTAGAGTATGGGGGTTTCTTTTCAGAGGCGGGCTTACCATGTGTTACTGTATGTTAAAGTAGTTGTAGGCCTCTCTCTGCCTCTCCCGGATACATCATGAACTCCAGCAGAGCTGTCTGACCTTTTCTTATATCCCCAGCCTTCCTCAGTGACTTGGTCACTGTTTTTGTAATGACCTGAGGAATAAAGGACCCACCCCACAGTGCCAAGGGAGGAAGAGTGAGGGATACTGGAAAAAGCAGGTTCTCTTGGAGGCTGTTGTTGTCTTGTTTTTTTTTTGTCCCCTCCCCAAATATCTCCAGCAGCTGCCTGTGCTTGAACCCACCATAAAAAGTATCCTTAAAGTCAAGGCAAGCAGGAATCAGGGGAAGATCTACAACCCAGCCTCAACCTTGGCTCTGTGCTGTCGCAAGCCTGGGGAAGAGAAGGAGAAAGCAGGCAGGCAGGTGCAGGAGCCTGCAGGATGGCTAGAGGCAGGGTGAGCAATCAGAGGTGCTCTAGGTGGACATTTAAGAGACAGAGGCAGAGGCAGACAGCCAGGGACACCTATAGTTGACAGAAGCATGGTGGCAGCTGAAGGAGCAAAGGAGCGAGGAGAAGTGTTGGGCCTGGCAGGGAATTCTCTTAAGGCTGACAGGCTTCAGCTGGATGGTGATTTATGAGCAGTGAGCGGTTCCCCCACAGCAGAGCCTGCAGAGAGGCTGGCTGGAGTGGGGCTTGGCAGCTCTCAGAGCCAGGGAGATCATAGGAGTTCAGCCTCCCTGCCCATCTCGCGCTCTAAATAGAGACCTGTGAGAGCATGTTGGTGGCTCAAGCCTGGTCTCCAGGGCTAGCTTCAGCTACAGAGGGAGCACAAGGCTAGCCTGGACTCCTTGCCTCACACACCCCATCCCAAACATTGAGACCCACACAGGATGTTTTGGCTCAAGATTGACGGTGTTTAGCTGATCTCCACCCCTCTCTCCCCCCTTCCCTCTCCTCTTCCCTTCCTGCTTCCCCTTCTCTCCTCCCTTCTACTTCCTTCCTCCATCCCCATCCCTTTCCTTCCTCCTCTTCTTTCCTTTTGAATTATTCAGCATACAGAGAGTAGTACACGGCAGGCAAGACCACCCAGATGCAATAAGACATGATTCTTAACTTTTAAAGTGTCCTCAGTGGCAGTGTGTGAGAGGGAAGCAGCAGTCAGCAGGATGGTGGGTACTGTGTGGCAACTGCTTACCACATCAGTGTTTAATTTTGTTTCTGTGAGCTTCCTGGGTATGTGGGGAGGCAGAGACAGAATGAGCCAGGCAACAACCATCAAATTTGCAACTGAATCTGCTGGGGGGAGGGGGCGGGTTGAGTAGAATTGGAACATGGAATGGAAACTGAGGAGCTTGTTTCATCTGTATGTGAATGAGATGGTCTTTATTCCCCTTATTGGGGCAAGGGCAGTGAGGTAACTCAGTGAATGAAAGAGCTTGCTGCCAAGGCTGAGTATCTGAGTTCGATACCCAGAACTTCTATACGGCCAAACGAGAGGACAGGCTCCCAAAAGTTGTGTCTTCTGTCTTCCACGCAGGTTTTGTGACATGGGGAGGGGTACTCTGTGCCTCTGTCTTGTAATAAATTTGTAAACGAAAAGGAGGAATACCTAGTGGTGTTTCAGAGCAGCCATTCTTAAACGGTAGGCACCATTCTTGTAAGTTTCTCACACTGAAGGAAAGAGGCTGAAGGAACATTGCAGCGGGGTGTGATACAGTGAGATGCTTATTCTTCCACATTTATGCAAAAGCAGGAGCACCAGGGCTGGCCGGCCAAAGGTGCCCTCTCTCATAGCCCCGCATCTTTCTTCTCTCTGCCCACACACTGAGTAAGAGTGTGCTTACTCATGCAAGATTCGACATGCTCAGCAAGATTCGACGAGGCTCCTTCCTCCCGTGACTAACTGCTATGCCTCAGAGACTCAGAGTCAGGCTGGACAAGTGAGTGTTTATAACAATCCTCACACCTCCTATAATAGGTTGAAAACATGGGAGAACTGCGTGTGGGCTGGGGTGATTACATTAGATGC
>JAQQSO010000134.1:10229-20240 GCA_028658305.1 Pachyuromys duprasi | reverse complement strand
ATGCAAAGTACCTAACCTGTGATTGATAACAAAAAAATAAAAAAATAAAAAAAAGAAAACTAAAAAAAATAAAAATAAAAAAAAAAATAAATTAAAAATGTTAAAAAAAAATAGTTGTTTGGAAAGGGGACAATCCAGCCTAGCTCTTATGTTTGTATCAGATGGCTTCACAGAACGGTGATTATTTAGCTATTTTCAATCTATCTCCCTCCTTTAGTTTAGTGAAATTATTCACTGAACTAAAATTAGGCTAAAGTGAGACAGTCTTCCACCTGCGTTCCACGGCTGTAGTTTCCACTGTGCTCCCCCTCCTTAATGGTGTGATTGCCCATGATCCTGACTGGTGGCCTGGGAGGGAGAATGGCTGAGGTGTAGGAGACCTCAGGTGGTGGTGAGCTGGACAAACAGATTTCTCAGGAGGCAGGCTTTACTGAGCAGCTCATTTAACTGTGGAAACAAAGGCTATTTAAATCTTTGGGGAGTGGGTAGAGGTTTTCGGGGTGAGTGTACATCATGGCAGGGCCTAAGGTGCAGGGAAAGCCTTACTTGCTTGAAAAGGAATTCAAGGTGCTTGCGCTGGACATGACCTCATAAGAGGAAGCTTAACCTGTAACCTGGCCACCAGGCCACATGACCTCCTCAAGGGGGGCAAAAATGGAGGGTGAAAGGCTACATGTGCTGGGACATGCAGGCCCAGAGCAGGCTGGGAAGAGTCGTACTCCTTCAAGACTCTGGAGGAAATTTTGGGGGTTTGGAAATGCCTCAACCTCATTCTTGCTCCAGGCTGTCTCCCCCAATCAAATGGCTCCCTCATCCCCACAGTGGGTGTGACCCTCAAAAGCATAGAAGAGGAAGAGAAGGAAACCAACATTACTGTGGCACGTGGTCTGAACTTCTGGCCTTTCATCTGCTAAATGCAGAGGTCAGGGAGGTTACAACACTGACCAGAGCCACACAGGTAGCTGGGAGCAGAGATGACATGACTCAGGGTCAGTATCAGAAGCATTTTCTTCAAATTGGCCATTGGCTAAGGAGACCCAGGAAGAAGGAACACAGCGCAGTGAGCAGAAGTTTCAAAGCAGGATGCCTGCAGGTTACTCATCTGCCAGCCCAGAGAGAGAGCCAGAGGAGCTGAGAGGAGGAACTGTGTGCTCCGCATGAGTGATTTCCGAACAATTCCCTATCTGTGATCTGTGCAAGCAAAAGCAGAAAAGGAAACAAAGAGCACAAATGTTCCCCAAGGAGGCAGCTTTGAGCTGACAAACAAGGCAGAGAATGAATGACCAAAGACCTCCCATCATGCCCTGAAGCACAGCCCTGAGGCCTTGCAGAATTCCTGCAATGGTGAGCAGCATCTCCACAGTATACTTGTTGGCTCCCACTCCTCAGTGTGGCCATCAAGACTATTTCTAACAAGCTCATTCTACTGAGTAGAAGAATTTTCCCATTGAAACCTCATTTCAGACACTCACAGATGACTAGCAAGCCTGATATTTAGATTCACCCAACTCTCCCACCCACCTGCTGAAGCCTTTCTTTAGTGCTAGAAACAATGGAAAGCCTAGATTGACCTTATAGCTTCATTTGCTTTTAGCTGCATCTCCCACTGACTTTGCTGTAGATTACACTCCTGCCAAGTGAGTTATGATGACAACAGTTGCCCAGGTCATTCTTGCAGAAAACACCAGCTCTTCTTTGGGGCTTGAGGGTACACTGCATAGTACTGCAGGAGGATGAGAATGTTTGCATCTCTCTCCACATAGCATCTGTTTTCCTTGCTGTCTTGAACTTTTGGACATATTTCTGTCCCACCTTTCATGTAGATGTAGTATTCATTTTAAAATAGTTTGACTGGAACTGTCATATAAGATGGGTATGACCAGGGCTCACCAAACCACTCCTTTCTACTTTAAGGGTGATGAACCCAAGGTAAGCGATGCAGGCTGTAAACTCAAGGTAGGCAGAGGCTCAAGGACTGCAGTAAGTTCAGGGAGAGCTTTCTCTACACAGCGGGGTCCTTTCTCAAACACAAACAGCAGTAGAGTAACTAAGAGAGTGGCCAGTTCCAGGCCATTTCAGGAGATGTGCTGAGAGGGGTCCAGTCATGGGTCGTTCCGTCTACCCCACTTCTGTTACTCTAATCCTTCCCTATAAAACCCTTTATGTCTGCTGAGGTGGGCTTCCCCACATTCTTCGGTTTGCTTGTTTTCTAAGTATTAGGATTTTGGAACAAAACCTGCTTCTGGGTTGCCTAGCAACTTATGATGTCATGGAAGGTGTGGTTACCTTGCCCCTTAAAGGGATAACCCAACATCTGGTCTCTCTCTCTTGGTCTTTTCTCTCTTGGCCTCTCTTGGTCTCTTCTCTCTTGGCCTTCTCCCCTTTCTCTATCAGGGTGCCCCTCTGTCTTTCCTCTTTTCTCTCTTTCCCTACTCTCTCTTTCCCCTTTCATGTCCTGCTCTTCCTTCTCTCCCTCTCTTCATATCCACCTAATAAACCACTTTCATATAAGATCTGTCATACATCTAAGCGTCTTTAATTTTGTCCCATAACCTTACATTTGGTGTTTCCTCCCATTTGGGTCCCATAGCCTTGCTAGACCCTTTTGAACCCCTCTGGGACAAAATAAACTTGTGCGACAGATCTCTCTCTCTCTGCTCTATGCCTGTAAATCTTTACTTTTCCTCAACTATCTACTGTGCATAAGGCAGCGAAGGTAGCCTCCTAGCTCCCTGCAGTAGCCACTATCTGCTGCTCCAACTCGCTGCACTACTCTGAACTCCTGAGGCTGCGGTGATGCTGGGTGTGCTGTGCGGCAACCCACGGCGGCAGCCACAGCCTGCCCCTGCCCGTGTTCCCCGGAGACTCACACAGCACAAAAAATCAGCTTGGGAAAACTTGGGACACTGCTTCGGGTAAGAAATCTCTAAAAACCGCGCAACCGCCTGAGCTCCCTTGAACGAGATTTTAAATCTCCCTCAAAACTTCTGATGCCATGTTGGTTTTGGGAGGAAATAGGTGGAACCATAGCTTCACTATGGCTCCACACTATGACTCCACGTGTCATCGCTGCCATTTTGTCTCGGGGCAACTGGGCTCCGTCTTGCCATGGGCTCGCCCCTCCCCCACCAAGCCGCTTTTGTTCCTCATTCCGCATTCATACTCTGGCTTTTAAAATTCTGACTACCCTAAGGTGCTGTTTCCAAGCTTTAAAAAATCTTTTCTTCCTGATTCCTGTACACTCTGCTCTTAAAAGTATATATGTACATATTTAAATGCTTTAAATTCTTAATCTAATGATTTATGTAACTTTTCATTGGGTTTACATTTGCAAGGCTTCCTTAATCATAACTGTTTATTTTCTCTTTTAGACTAGGCCTCAACAATGAGCCTCATTTCAAATTGGTATGGATTTTTATAAAAACTCAAAGTTACGTTTTACTATCTATGAGTCAACCTTGCTTCAAAATAAATTTTGTATGATAATAAAATTTCAAAGTTATAAATATCTATTCAAGTTAAGTTGGTTTAAAATGTAAATCTAAATGCCTATGTCTTTTTCAATTCCTGGGCTGATAAAGGCTGTTGTTGTTTCTCCTGGTATGTGTTGCTGGTGATCCGGATTCACCACTAAGCTTTCTGGCTAATGGGTTTGTTATAATAAATTCAAATGTAATTTTTAAATGGCTTTATACTGTTCTGCTATGTTGTTGGTTTTAAAACTCATAACTCAGGTTCGTTACCACATACAGTATTTTACCAATATTCTAAATTAAGATCAATTAATTTTAGAGGTATTTATTTATGTTAAAACTTGGTCGTTGTGCTGTATCTCCACTATCCAAAGGATAAAATATGCTTGGTCTTATTTTCTAAAAATGGTATTATTAATCTATAGTACAGCCTTAGACTTCTGTAAGCAATACACTTTTTATATACTAAATCCTACAAAAAACTCTTGTGCTCTCACTTTAATGGACTATATTTATGCCTTCAAGGTACTAACTTAACAAGAACAAAACCTAAAGTCCTATTACTTAATGGTTAACAAATGCAAGTTAATAGTCATCTCATAGGTATCCAAATATATATTTATAGTCCTATAGATGCAAACATGGTCTCACTGCAATTTTTAATAAACAGCTGAGGATAGTCCTTGAGTCACCATATAGGAGTTGATAAAAAGTAATCTCCAGACCTTAGCTGCTCTCTGAGGCTGCTGGCATTCCCACACAAAAGAGAAGAGGTCTGCAGTGCCCCATCCTGCTGGGGTATAGCCAAAAGTTAGTTCTGTCAGGTGATTGTTTCAAATGCAGCCAAAGGGGATACTGGTCCTACAGCTGCCTCAACAAGCCACACACTTCCTGCTGGCAGACTGGCCTCTGGAAGTCAAAATGCTCCCATGCAGGTTTGTCTTCTGTTCCCAGCCATGGAGGTTCAACCAGCACAAGAGCCATAGACACTTCCAGCCTTCTAGCACTTTGGCCTGGCAGAGGACATATATGGCTCCTTGATTCAGTGACCTCCACCACTCTCGCCCAGCCCAGAGTAACATTACAGGTCTGTTTTGGCCTCACAATTGGGTCCCATGGACATATTGTCGACTTCTGTGTTGGAAGACTTCAGATGCTTTCCCAGTTCTCTTCATATGCAGGAGACCAGGTCTTAGGCCTAAGTTGTAGAGCTGCCATTGTCAGGCCTAGACGCAATATGCCTTGTTTCCAGACTATAAAAACAAAACAAAACAAAACAACAACAACAAAAAAAACCAGACCTAAATGCAACATTTTACCACCCCTTTATTTAGCTAAAGAACAATAAATGTCCATAGCAGTCTTGCCTATGTCTCATAGTAAATAACTAGATACAAAGGCCCTCCCTCTCAAAAAATATTGTTTGAGAGTCTAAGAAAACATCTTAAGATTGATAAACACCAGTTATACATACTTGAGAGTCTAAGAAAATGCCTTAAGATTGTAAACATAAGTTATGCATAATTGAGAGTCTAAGAAAGCGTCTTAAAGTTGGCAAATGCAAGTTATAAATGTTTAAATGTCTAAAAAATGTTTTAAGGTTGGTAAATACAAATTATAAAGGTTGCAAGGCCTGAGGTGATTTAAGATATCCCAAATAAGTAAAATTGCTTAATAGTTTCTCCTGTTCCTATGCTACTGTTATATTGACTGTCCAAAGCTTTGACCTTTATCAATAGAGCTATAATTTATTAATCGGACACTAATACAAAAACTCAAGACTGTAAGCCTCCATAATATGTATGCTTATACTAAAAGTTAAGATCAAGTGAGCTTCTACTTCACAAAAGGCTTGTGCCTTTTCAGAGCTCACCTTAAAGAATGCTTATGCTATTAACACAAATGTGTATGTCCACAATGTATATTTCAGTGCAGATTACAATTGTGATGCTAATATGTCTAAAGTTTTATCCTCTTTGTAAAACTTAAGAGTAATTCTTGTAAGCTGCAGAAAATCACCTAAATCCACCTCTCAGGTCAATTTGGCTCCAGATAAGTACTGCACTTATTGCCTATCTCAGAAGGTGGAATTTCTCCCCTTTCCTTGGTTTTGGGACTTCCCTTTCCTGGCTACCAGATTGCTATCTGTTGCATGTAACACTGGTTGGATTGATGAGCTCTCCTCATTGACCAGCCACTAAATTGGTGAGTTCACCTCATTTATCAGCATAAAATGCCTTTCTTGGTTGGGGAAGCTTGACCGCTGAGCTCTGGCAACTTCCTACTATCTTTTGCGATGGAGAGACCTCCACTCAGCTATAGTGTTCACTGGCTACCATTGACCCTCTCTGCTGACCTCCATTTTAGGGCCCCACTTTCCCTTGGGAGAGCCTCCCACTCACTCATGGTCTCTTCTCCCCCCACCCCCCCACCCCCCGCTCATACAGGAAAACCCTAGCCATAGGCAGACCATGCTCTTAGGCATCTGTGCCCTTGGTCTCTGGCCAAAAGCTGATGAGCTATTAGATCAGGTAGGACCTCTCATCTGAGTCACACCTTGCTTTTGGGATGCCTTTGGAAGGTCACTGACTTCTCTGCCTCCCAATGGGGAATGCCCAGATTCCCGTTTCTCCAGATTCTCCTCTGGGATGTCTCCTGGAGAACTTCAGGTTTCTACACCTAGTGCTTCCTAGCACTAGAGCCTCTAAGTTTACACACTTCTATAACCAAACCTTGCCTCAATGACAGATCCAAAACAAAGCCTTCTTAAATACTGCCAGTGATTGGGTAAATGAAGGTCCCCTCAGGTATATTGAGGTTCCCATGTTCAAGTCTCATTGATCCAAACTTTCCCCCTCTGTTTGCTCTCTCAAACGTTTTAAATATATACCTAAAGGATTTTCTCCACAACCTACTTAATTTTATCTGTTGCCTATGTATATGTTTCAGTGTCCTGCCAGACACAGATGTTTCTCACAGCCACAACAACGCCAAAGCAGCTACAAATGTTCCAGTCTGACCTCAAGGACTTCCAACAAAGTGGACCTGCACTTTCCCTCTCAACCATGGATGTTCTTGCAGACCCTGGACAGCATCAAAACAGCCTGTTCTTCCTGCAGTTGGGCAGGATTTCAGCCTTTTCACTTCCCTGAACTGCCCCCAGTGTCAGCAGAAAGTAGCCAGAAAAGAATCTATGCCCCTTATTCACTTATTATTAACAAAAGGCTGGAATGGTGTGCTTCAGGCCCAGGACAAGCAGTTCCAGGTTCTCCCGGTGTTTCTCAGTCCCTACCTGCTGCCTTGTACAGCTGGCAACTCTCTACTGACAACCCTCTACCCTAAATTTTCCAGGGCAGAGGCTTCCCTTCCTCCTCTTTACCATGTAATCTGACCATTTTGTTGCTATTTTTTCTCTCTCTCTTAACCCCTTGCATGACAACCAAGAGCCACTTCCAATGAACCTAAATTCATATACTTTAACTTACCTTATATGAGAAGCAGCCCAAGTTCCTCATTTTTTAATTATAGAAAAAGGGAGGAATGTTAGAATTTTGGAACAAAACCTGCTTCTGGGTTGCCTAGCACCTTATGATGTCATCATGTGTCACCGGCCAGGTGACCGCACCTGGAAGGCGTGGTTACCTTGCCCCTTAAAGGAACAACCTGACACATGGTCTCTCTCTTGGTCTTTTCACTCTTGGTCTCTCCTATCTTGGCCTTTTCCCCATTCTCTATCAAGGTGATCCCTCTTTCTTCCCCCTTTTCTCTCTTTCCCCCCATCATGTTCTGCTCTTCCTTCTCTCCCCTTCTTCATAGCCACCTAATAAACCTCTTTTATATATAAGATCTGTTGTACGTCTAATCATCTTTATTTAATTTTGTCCCATAACCTTACATCAAGTAAGTCTATTTTGATTATCTCAACATTTTGTCCTTAAGTAACTGGCCTATTCAAGTGGAGTAAATGAACTTTGATTTGTCAACAGTGTTAATGAATCGTGTTCAGACTATATTATCCTGACTGAAACAATGTAACTTTATAATAGCCCAATACCTGCATACATGCATGCATGTATGTATACACACACACACATACACAATCACATATACATAGTTACACACACAGGCATGTAGTCACACTCACACAATCACACATACACACATAGCTCAATGTACTCCTAAGAGGAATGTAGTTGCTACCAGTATAGCTCTTCACTCTGTGCTTCTAGACAAGAAAAAACAAACAACCCTTAGGGTGGGGTCCACAGTGTGGGAAACCCTTGTAATTCTCTAACTCCTGTAACCACCTAGGAAAGGTTCGCCATAATTATTTTTTTTAAATGTGTACCAGCTGAAATGTACCTGATTTGATTTCAGAAAAAAAAAGGTAAAAAAGAAAGAAAATTGAAGCAATACTTATTGATGAAGATGGATGGTGGAACAAATACAGGTCTAGGACATGTAATTTATTTTTATTTCCAAAATAAAAATGGAGGCAATGGCCAGAAGCCTCCCTGCTCCTTCCAGTGTGGGAGACAAAGCTGGGATTCTGCAAGATGAAAATATCTGCTTGAAATTACACAACTATAAGCCAGATATAAGTCAAAGTCCTCTGCTTGTACTATGTAATTACACACATATTTGTGTGAATGTGTGTGCATGGATGAGCTCTCCATGCTTTTACCTGCTGCACACAGTATCCAAGAACGATTGCAGTACAAAGACTGGCACAGATATCCAGGATACAAAGTGTTAACTAAGTACTAAAAAGCATCAGGAAAAACATTTTCATTTCTACCACCATTTCTATCCATTTGAAATCTCTTTTCTTTCAGGTCCTAGCCTTTTGGCCCCTCTCTTTGTTAATGTAATGATTGGAGAGACTTGATTGTTAATTAGAAAATATAGCACCATTATTCAAAGAGTTGTCATTGCCTAAGCTGTAATGGTCAAAGGACAGCCTTTAAAAATGTGCTTGACATGTCTATCTAATTTAATTGTATTTATTTCCATATTTCTAAAAATACTTTCCCTGCAAACAGCTTCTGGGCACAAATTCAAAACTACCTATCAGCCATGCCAACAGTCTCCCCCTCGGCTTGCACATTCAGGAAGACCCAAAAAGTCACTGAGTGTTGTCTCCAGCCTCTCCTATCTCAGATGTCGAGTTGTCACCTGGAATGGTAATAATCTAAGAAGTGGAGAGGTCCGTGGTTCTAAGACCACCCATAACAGTCTCTATGCTCAAGAAACCATAGTTTAGGGCTGTGGTTCCCACTCCAAATATCACCTTAGAGCCATACCACCATCACTGATAAAGCTGCAGGAGGCTACCTAACCAAACTGTAAGAATCCTGGAGTGCGAAACGGATAAGAAAGTGCCCAGGTCACCTCTCAGGAACATGTTGGACCTTGACCTTGACACAGAGGCTGTTCCATGAACTCAACTTTTCTTTACAATGTTTCTATGCATTTTCTCTCCAGTGAGAATACCAAAGTAGAGATACTAGGAAACAGAGGGGGAAGGGGGGAAAGGATGGGGAAGAGAAGGAGGGAAGAAAAGAGGGAGGGAAGGGGGAGGAAGAGGGAGAGAGAAAAAGAAAAGAAAAGAAAAAGATTCCTGGGGCTGAAGTGGGTGGGGATTTGAAAAAAAGATTCCAGAGCTGACTCCTAAACAATGGGGAGTGTTGCCAGGCAACCAAGAGGCAGGAAGATCCAGGCTGATGTGGTGAGAATAATGGAGGAAAAGCAGCATGCCAATAAATCTATTTGAGTCATCTTTATTAGTCCAGGGGATAGAGGATAAGACCCCAGATTGGGACAGTAGAGTAGAAAAAGTGACACAGAGATAAGACGTACTGAAGGAAACAAACCAAACAGCCAGACTGGATTCATAGGATGTAGGGGAGCTAGCATTCCTGGAAGAAGGCCTGGCCTGAAGCATCACCCCTGGAATAAGAATTTAGAAAAGGGGAGTGGGAGAAGGAGAAAGAGAAGGAGGCAGAGGGCTGGCTGGGGCACTATGTTTGCTGTGCCTGTGTGACATTTAGAGATGTGTTAGGCAGGTACTGATTTGAGTGGGAAGTTGGGAGTCGTCTAGAAGCCAGACCTTAGAGATGGGCAGATGACAAACAGGCAGTTTGTTGGTAAGGCAGCTTCCTGACTCTGAATGAGCCCAGAAATCATTTGAAATCATGTTAGCAGTAGGTATACCTCTTCAGCAGTACCAAAGGAAGAGGTGAGAATTTTTTGTTCTTTATTTCTTTTTTATTTATTTATTTTTATATCAATCACATGTTAGGTATTTTGCATCCCAGGCGTAGCCCCCACCCTCATTCTCTCCCACCCTCCCACTCCCTCCCTCATCTCCCTCCTCCCCGCCCCCTCCAAGTCCACCAACAGGGGAGGACCTCCTCCCCTTCCATCCAACCCCAGCTTATCCTGTCTCCTCAGGGCTGGCTGCAATGTCCTCCCCTGGGATCTAGCCAGTCTGTCACTCCCCGGCTTGTATGGGGGAGGGTCAAAGAGTCAGCCATCA
>JAQQSO010000134.1:0-10129 GCA_028658305.1 Pachyuromys duprasi | reverse complement strand
AAGAGGTGAGATTTTAATGTTTCCAGGTGATGCTGTTAGAGTTGGTCCAAATCACATTTTGGATATCAAGATAGTAGACTCATCCAGGTGCCTGAGGAAGACTATATATATATATGTGTGTGTGTGTGTGTGTGTGTGCGTGTGTGTGTGTGTGTATGTATGTATGTATGTATGTATGTATGTATGTATGTATATGGTGTCTTATGGGAGCAAGCCCATGAAGACACATATGAAATGTTCAGATATCTAAAACTAAGAAATTTGGACTTTACCAATGTGAACTCTGTTGGCCATTCATACCACGAAAAGCCTGCCCTTCTGTGGACTCCCTTTGTAAACTCTAAACTTTCTAACCTTTCAAAGCAGGAAAGTGGCTGAGCCTGCCTGAGGAGCTCCAGCACCCAGGCCCAGTCTTTCAGACATCCCTAAAGGTCCTAAAGGTCATTTTCTAATGGCTGTAACTGTCATTCTCAGCCCCCACATGGGAGAGTGCACAGACCCCACTTTACAGGAAAAATCCCACCAACCCTTGAAAGGAAACCCCACTAATCCCTGAGCTCCCAAAGCTCAGAACTTGAAATCCCACCAGTCCTCACCCTGGAAAGCTCCAACTCTTAAGAAATCCTATATAAGCTCTGTCTAATGTTCAGTTTCCTGGTGTCTTCTCCCAGGAGCAGAGGCAGCCAACCCTGGATTCATCCCTTCAAACCCTGGATTCATCCTTCCCAACAAATCTTTTATGAGATTTGCTGCCTGGTGTGAATCTCTCATCGGAAGAAGCAAAGAGGGGCAGAAGCTAAGAAGCAAAGAAACGGAGCAAGGTAGAGGCTGCTGAGCTCCTGCTTAGCTGGGGATACCCTCCCCTGGGAGCCACAATGCTACCAGAAGAGTGATGACGTGGAGCTGTTGTCACGGTAGCACTCCAGCTCAGCCAGGGATATCCTCCCTCAGGGCTGTAACCCATGGGGAGGCTTCCTACCAGAGCAGTGTGGTTTCTTGGCTCCCATATCTCAGGACACCCTTAAGTTAAGAGCAAAGCCTCAACACCTCTGCTGAAGAGGCATCCTCTCAGAGCTATGTGGTTCCTGGGCTCCTGAGTTCTGTCTGTACCAGCAGAAATGCCAATAGACTCACATGTGGAAGAACCAGAAGAAATCACAGTAAGAAGTTGGCCTTCCCTCTGAAAGGCTCTGCCCTGCAGACTATCAGAGCAGATGCTGAGACTTATGGCCAACATTTGGGCAGAGTGCAGGGAATCTTATGAAAGAAGTGGGAAATCGTAAGATCTGGAGAGGACAGGAGCTCCACAAGGAGAGCAACAGAACCAAAAAAATCTGAGCAAAGGGGTCTTTCCTGAGACTGACACTCCAACAAAGTACCATGCATGGAGATAACCTAGAACCCCTGCACAGATGTAGCCCATGGCAGTTCAGAGTCCAAGTGGGTTCCATAGTAATAGGAACAGGGACTGTCTCTGACAGGAACTGATTGGCCTGCTCTTTGATCACCCCCCTGAGGGGGGAGCAGGCTTACCAAACCACAGAGGAAGACAATGCAGCCAGTCCTGTTGAGACCTAATAGACTAGGATCAGAAGGAAGGAAAGGAAGACCTCCCCTATAAGTGGAGTTGGGGAGGGGCATACATGGAGAAGGGAGAGGAAGGGAAGGTTTGGGAGGGGAGGAGGGAGGAAACTATAGAGGCGATACCAAGTGAATGAAGTGTAATTCAATTTAAAAATGCCTAAAAAAAGAAATTGAAAAAAAAAAAAGAAGTTGGCCTTCTGCAAGCCAATGAGAGAGATCGCAAGAGACTCTAACCTTGCAGAGACCTTGATCTAGGATTTCCACTATGCAGAACTATAAGCCAGTATGTCTTACCAGTCAAACTGCCCCATTTGAGCTAATTACTGTAGCAGCTATAGCAAACACACAAGCTGTTTAATGATGGCTCCTTAAATTGAAGCCGTGCTGCTGCAGGAGTGGGGTCCCGTGTCTGTTTCGCGGACAGGAGCAGTACCATCCCCACAGGTCTTACCAGTCTCCCACCCTTCTGTGACTCTGTTGTCTGTGGTACAGAGATGCAAAGAACCAGTAATAGAGCTGCAAGAGAGAGAGATGAGAGGTCAGCTACAAGTGACCATTCTTTGGATGGTTTATTCCTCCTAGGTCTGAGCATTCTTAGAACAGAAATTACCCTGGGCCTGTGACTTTTTCTGTCCAGGAGACCTGGCATCTTCATTAGGGAGCAGTGTCATTTTTTCTAGTTGATTTATAAACAACCAGTATGACTGAGCCCACCAGCACGGCTTCTCAAAAAACGCATCACAACTCCAAATGCCTGTGTGCCCAATATGTTCGGAGAAAGAGTCTAAAACACAGAAGGGTTTTAGCAACTAAGCCTTGGCCTCAAAATAAATAAAGAGGTAGGTTCTACCTCTAAAGCTTCACAATTCATACTGTCTGAGATTCCTTCTGCTGAAAAGTGCTTCTTCCATCCAAGGCTTCTTATGATAATAGCTTCCCCTGAACAACATGTGTCCCACGTGTGGGGACACAGCCAATGCTGAGAGTCCATCTGTAGCAAGTAGAGTAAGTGAACTTTTCGATGCATGGGGAACTGGAGCCGCCCTTTCCCATTCATCAGTCCTGACTGCAATGTTAGTCAACAGTTCCCTAAACCCAATTCAAAGAAGACTATTGTCTTAGACCTAAGTTTTTTCATTCTACAATCAGTTCAACTGGCCTTTCTTTTTATCTGAAAATGTCAGGGAGAAACTTGGCCCTTTTGTGAGCGTTGTCTCCACAATCAAAGCTAATTGGTCAGAGTGGTGAACAAAGAGCTGTGAACTCACAAGCTGGACTCCCCCCAAACTGCAGGATTCCCGGGAATGAAAACACCATTGAGCTCAAGACTTCTAATTAAAATAGTTAAATGGTTAAAATAGTTAAAATAGCTTCTCTCTACCAGGCTTTGAAGGAAGCCTCTGAGAGAACCAATACAAGCCTCAAAATTATAAGAAACAATAGCAAATAGTGTGATTTCACAGGTCAATGTCCCTTGATAGCCTCCAATCTGCTAATCAGCCTCAGAAATCTTAAAAGCGTAATGCATGACCCATTGGAGAAAGGGGGAAGTGGAGGAGGAAGGTAGAGGGACACCAAGAAGCTGGAAAACACTGCCCCAGGCCTTTGAACGCCTTTCATGATGTCCCAGGCTGTATTTATTCACCAACAGGAGCTCTAGGAATCATCCAGCATTTGAGTGATTTAGTATATTGTGGCGACAGCTAACACAGTGAGCATAATAAATCCTTTGCCTCCAAGAAGCAAACACAAAACAACAACCCAAGATCTAAGACTTAGCTCCTCTACAGTCAGCCCATTGCCCATGGGGAGCTGAGAAGCATTCTGAGATAATACATTGTAAGGTGTTGAGGGCAGAGGGCAATGAGGCAAGACAAACCAGGCTGTTTCTTCCCAATGATGTAAGGAAATTAGGTCATTTGTACAGTATCAAACAAGTATCACAGCCACCAGGACAGTAACAGATGGCTATCCTTGGTGACACTGATGGAACATGTTAGACACAGAGGTATCAAAAGGTGACCAAATAGAAAATCTCTGAAACTTAGCTTCTGCATGGACCTGGGGATAATATCAGGCAACAAAAAAGCCACCAGCATGTTATAACCTTTCCTGCTGTAGAAGCTACTGATTTGAAGTAAAATAGCAAGATGAGAACAGCTTTGGAGAAACTTCTCAGGATGTTGGCCTTATATTATAGTCAATAGAAAGCCACCAGAAGGCTTCTCACCTATGTTTCCCTGGCCCTGAGAATTCATTAGATATTACACAAGTGACTTGGTTATGTGGCTTCTGCTTCTTCTATGGACATTAAAATGATCTGGGTATTATCCAGCAGACCTGTGTAGAAAATAGAAAACTGTAATGGGAAAGGCATGTGGAGATTTGAGAACTAGGAAAAAAATGGATTCAACTCTTAGATACCCTCCATAATACATAAGTTGGTTATGCCAGGGAGGGACAGGTGATGGGCAGCTGGTACTCTGCCTCCTTACTGAGCGCAGAACCTCACACCTCATCTTTGCCTCCATGGATATGGTGTTAACATCAGGATTATATGATGGAATGCAAAGGCCATTAGGAGTTCTGTAAAAAAGATTTATGTACACATTTTCAAAACAGGTGCTATTTGTTACATCTATTTTTCAGACAAAGAAAAGAAAGTTTTCAGAGTAAGGGAGTGGTGCAAGTTCATATAACACTAACAGAATCATTTGGAAGCCCTACCCTTACCAACCAGAAGGACTGCCCCAAAAGTCTTTATGAATTTTCATTGAAAAAGTAAGGGAGCACCCACATGATGAATAAATAGGTGAAAATGATGAATAAATAGGTGAAAAATACTTTCATCAGGGAGTGGCCCCAAGTTCTTATACTATCAAGAATCTATGGATCCTAATATTCTTTTATATAAGAATCAGTAAGCTAATTATGAGACCTATACCTGTCATTCCAAGACTCAAAGGGTTGTTGGATTTGAGACCACAGACAGTGAGGGAATAGAATGTGAACAACAGAAAGAGAAAGAGTGTGTGTGAGAGAGAAAGAGAGAGAGAGAGAAAGAGAGAGAGCCTGCCTCCCTAAAAAGAGAGTATATAAGGTATGTGTAAGAAAAAATTGTTTCTGTATATTAGCAATTGATGATTAACCCATTCTTAATTTAATAATAAAATATTAAGAATAATCAGGTGTGTGGGTGTGGTCTATCAGTAGTTGTACTTTATAGAATACAGCACTTCCATTTGCAAACAACGAAACTATTCTTTCCTCTTTTTTGTTTTTTCTTTTTTTTTTTTAGATCTATAATTGCTTTATTTACCATGGGCCCAGCAGATGTTTTCCTTACACTGTCTCACTGTCCTCATCATCAATCTCCCAGCCCCCACCCAATGCCATCCACCTTAATCCTCCTCATCTGCTCTACCTTCCATACAGAATCCCATGGCATTTTTTCTTTTTTAAATTAAATAATGTAAATTTTTTACATTAATTACATTTTATTCACTTTGTATCCCAACTGTAGCCCCCTGCCTCATTCCCTCCCAATCTCACCCTCATCTCCTCCCATGCCCCCTCTAAGTCCACTGAGAGGGGAGGTCCTCTTCTCCTTCCATTTCTTTATTGTTCTTTCAACACAGAGTTTCTCTGTGTAGCAATGGGTTCCCTGGAGCTCACTCTGTAGATCAGGCTAGACTTGAACTCAGAGATCCACCTGCCTCTACCTCCCAAATGCTGGAACTAAAGGTATGTGTCACTACCACCTGGCAACAAAACCATTTTTATCACTTAACACAGCAATTGGCCAAAAGCACAAAATAATAGCATTTGAATAAATGATACAATGATACTTTATAAAATTCATAACTCTTCTCTTCTTTTAAAGCAGGAATATAAGAAATCTACTTCTTATAAAACTAAAGTATATTTCACACTAATAGTTGGCAGCCACTTTGAAGTAAAATAAAATCAAGAATCAAGACAGCAAATTGTCTTTGTTGTTTTTGTTTTGCTGGCCTTGAACCCCTAATCTTCATCTACCTCCTAAGAGCTAGGATCACAAGAATGAACAGCTCAGTATAGCCAAATGCTTGTTTCTAATAGGGACCTGGGGTTTCAAAATTACTAACAACATATAAGAAGTTTAAAAAGTAATCAGCACGGAAGTATTTTGGGTTTTTTTTAAACATATAAAATTGTGGAAGAGACTTTTTGTTGCTTTTCTAATATGATACATTGTAGAAAATATGGCAGCTTCCATGACCTTTACTCTTATCTATTGGTTAGAAAAAGGCTACAGGTGCCCATTCAAGGAGGCAGAATGAACTGTCAAAGAGATTGATTATACAAGAATGTGACTCACTGGGAGGTCACCTCAGGATGCATCTGCTACAAATTAAAAAAAAAAAAAACAGTCTCATCAATAAATTTTACATTGTTTGAGGAATACTAAGCAAAGGAAAATAATGTAAAGTGAAAAGATAAACATTTAAAAGAAAATTATTTTTATATGCCAACTTGCATTCCTTTAAGAATACAAATGTATATATATAGAAAATGCCCACGTATAAAGGTTTGAAAGCTATTGACATTTGGGATGTTGGATGTAAGGTAAATAAGATTATCAAAAACAATGTGTACAGAGGTTTACTATTTACTTTCGTGTGTGTGAGAGAGACTGTCCTTGTGTTTATATGTGCACCATATAGACACGTGTGCATTAAGAGTCTGAGGAGGCCAGACCAGAGCCTAACAGTGTGGCTACAGATGGCTACACGCAGCCTGACATGGGTACTGAGAACCAAAGTGTGGTCACCTGCAGAAACGGCAAGTTCTCTTAACACTGAGCTGTCTTTCCAGCCCTGTAAAAGAGCTTTTAAAATTGTTATTTCCAGCAGCAATGAAAACATATCATGAAATGATTCTAACACAAACTGTGACCTACATAAAACTTCAAGACTCTAGGGAACAGGATATAAGAAGCCTTGTATGACAAGAGAGAAGCCACATGGCAGAGTTGAGAATTGTTAAAGCTTAAATTAATGTGTGGCTTGGCATATTTTTTTTTAAGATTTGCAATCTGCTTTTAACAAAATGAATCTCCAATTTACCTATAAAAATAAGAGATTGTTTATGAATTTTAAATGAGGAAGTGTAATGTATTTTATAATACCATAACATTTAAATAATGTGACATTTCTGCAAAAAAAAAGTATCAAGGAAATAACCCAGAAAAATAATCTCATTCTGCATCATCTTATAATTTATGATAAGGAGTTTATCACAAGCCAATTCCTAGACAAGCCAAGGAAAGTGAACAAGTGAGTTTGAAACAATCAGCTAACAATGCAGAGCATGATCTATTTAAATAATTACATCATTCTACACATCTAGAGACATTTCTGAAGAAGAATATATACAAATAAAAATTAAAAGCAGGTTCAATTCAATTCCATTCCTTTAGAGAGAAAAAGACTTTATTTTTTCAGGAATGGCAGAATTCACAGTGGAAAACAGAGGCAGACAGAGCAGGGGAACATGGGCAGACATGGGCAGACAGACTTAGGGAAACAGGCAAACAGACCAGGGGACGTGTAGGCGAGTAGTCTTTGTGAGCAAGCGGAGCCCTTGTGATGGATTCACATTTGCACAAAATTGGTTTGCATTTTGGAAAACACCCTACCAACTATCGTACCAATTAGAATGTTTTCAGTTTAAAAGGAAAGTAAGAATGATAACTAGCAGGCTAGGAAGAATAACTGAGAGATGAAAAGAACTGAAGAGAAATGTTTTATAGATCAGTCAAAAAAGGAAAGAAAGAAGTTTGCCAAAAATACAATGCATGGTCATTAAAGTAAGAGAAATTGTCAATTTTATTACAAGGTACCACATTTCTCTAATCAGTTATTTTTTAACTTAAAAAATATCAAGAATGACCATGCAGTTTTTATTACTATTGCTCTGTAGTACAGCCTGAAGAATGAGTCAAGACACTATTTTTTCTTTATTATTATTATTTTTTACAATTTATTCACTTTGTATCCCAGCTGTAGACCTCTACCTCATCTCCTCCCGGTCGCACCCTCCCATACACCTCCCCTGGTCTACTGATAGGGGAGGTCCTCTTCTCTTACTCTTACTGTCTGACCCTAGTCTATCAGGTCTCTTCAGAACTGTTTGAATCCTCTTTCTCTGTGGCTTAGTAAGGCCACTTCACCAGGAGAAGGTTATCAAAGAACAGGCACCCAAGTTCATGCCAGTGACTGCCCCTGCTCCCCTTACTAGGGTACCCCACATGGAGACTGAGCTGCCCTTAGGCTACATCTAAGCAGGGGATCTAGGTCCTCTCCATGCATGGTCCTTGGTTGATTCACTCGTCTTTGCAGGTCATCTGGACCCAGATTTTTGGGCTCTATTGCTCTCCTTGTGAAGCTCCTGCCCCTCCAGGTCTTTCTATCTCCCTCTTCTTCCATAAGATTCCCTGCACTCGGCCCAAAATTTGGCTATGAGTATCAGCATCTGCTTTGATACCCTGCTGGGTAGAGTCTTACTACTTGGCAATTAAAAACAAGGAAATCATGAAATTTGTAAGCAAATGGTGGGAACTATAAACGATCATCCTGAGTGAACTAACTCAGAAGCAGAAAGACACATGGTATATACTCAATTATAATTGGATATTAGACATTTAATATAGGATAAACATACTAAAATCTAAGTCCTAAAGAAGCAAAACAACAAGAAGGACCCTAGGGAAGATGCTTAATCCTTATTGAGAAGAGCAAAAACAATAGACATTGAAAGTAGGAAAAGACAGGGAACAAGACAAGAGCCTTCCACAGAGGGTCTCAAGACATTATTAACAGCATTTTGCTTTGTTTGTAGATGGGAGCCTAGGATGGCTGTCCTCTGAGAGGCTCCACCCAGCAATGGATAGAAACAGAAGCTAAGACTCACAGCCAAACATTATGTGAGCACAGGAAGCCTTGTGGAAGAGTTGGGAGAATAGAAGGAGTTAGAGGGGACAGGAACTCCACAAGATCAACAGAGAAAACTAACCATGGCCCAGGGGGGGATTGCATAGACTGAAGCACCAACCAAGAACCATGCATGGACTGGACCTAGACCCTCTACACATATGTACCTAATAGGCAGCTTGGTCTACATGTGGGTTCTCTAGAAAGAGGAATGGTATTTGTCTCTGACATGGTCTTTGTTATCTGCTTTTCAATCACTTCTCCCTGGTGGGACCACCTTGCTAGGATACCGAAAGAGTAGTACTCAATAGTGAATGTGCTGGGGATGAGTTAGTGGGTGGAGGGAGCTCTCCTTTTCTGAGAGGCAGAAGCGTGAGAGAAAGCTGGCTGTGCCCATCCTGTGGAGCCTCTATACAGAACATGACTCCTCTGGTACCATGAACTTGGTTTTTAGCTCCTATGGCTAAGAGAATGCGTACCTGTTGATATAAGCTCCAAGTTTACACTATTTTTATTTTTTGTAGCCTTGGAAAACAAATAAATAGTAACCTGCTCATGTTAATCAAGAAGCAACTTTTAAATGAAATAAAAGCCACTGGAGAGCAATTAAGAGTAATAATTTAGAAAAAAAAAGGAGTATATGTTCAAAACAGGCAGGGTCCGGGGGTTTTTGACATTATAAATGCTATGTGTGCCGACAATCCACCGAGGCACAGGCAAATCACTGGAAGTGGCAACAGCAACATGCTGAGAGTGGTCGCATTTGCTGAGTGATGTCAGCATGCTTCCTGCCTCCTTAAAGTCACCGTTTTCCTTTAATAATGACACTTTTATAGCCATCAGGCTCAACTGAATAATACCAAGGCTCAAAGCTAAAACTAGGCCTTGTCTGCTTTCTATAACGTCCTTGACCCTCAAGTGGATGGGTCTGAACAAAACTGGCCATCCATTAATAGAAAAGAGGGTAGAATATTAGATAGACAACAAAAAACTTCTTGAATCACGCAGGGTTACTATAAGAGAATTCTGAGAACTTGGAGGCTTACAAACAAAGAAGTTTCTTGCTTAATAGTTCTACAGAATGGGAAGTCCAAGATGAAGCCTCCAGTAGATATGGTGTCTGGTGCACTTCCTCATGCACGGATGTGTTCAGTATCCTCTCACATGGTAGAAGGCGTCTCATTTCAACTAATGGCACTAATTGCACTCACGAGGGTAAACGCTAACCACCTTCCAAAAGCCCTTACACCTCATATCACAACATTGGGGTTTAGAATTTTGACACATAAAATACAATCATTTGCTGGATGGAATGCCATGACCTCAGCACCCTTAAGTTTTGATAGACTGTGAACAGGAAGACAGTGGAGGTATTGTCGTTAATGGGGGGAGGGGTGGAGTATTTTCTCAAAAATATTGCTACGGAGATGAGCATTGGCTCACTGATGAAGCTAAGCATGAGGGCCACGTAAGTTAGTCACCTAAGAACTCATCTTAGGTTAATGGACAAATTAACTTTCATAGTTTTTACAAACCCTCAAAATTTTCCTACGGCTCTTCTTTTTTTTTTT
>JAQQSO010000133.1:0-20321 GCA_028658305.1 Pachyuromys duprasi | reverse complement strand
AATGAGGGAGGGGGCTACGCCTGGGATGCAAAGTACCTAACCTGTGATTGATATAAAAATAAATAAATTAAAAAAAAACAGCCATTCCCAACTTATTTGCATCAGTATATAATGTAGGTGCTTCAGGAATTGGTGTTCCTTTTACTATATGGGGGAGAATATAATTAGTCCTTTTTATAAACTGAAGTTGCTTGCTTTTGGGATATTTGTTGATAATTTCTCCCAGACAGTTATTATAAGCTCTTTGCTAAGCTTCATTGATTACCCATAATGAAGTAATCTCAGCATTACTATAATGGACTAAGATTTCTGATCTGTGCTGGGTCTGTTCCTGACAGTTGATATAGTCTTAGTCTTCTTTTTATAATTAAATCAGAAACCTTTTCTATATGTCTTTAATTTTTCACTTTGTGTGCTAAGAAGATCCATTCTAAAATACTATCTTCCCTTTGCATAATGATCCCAGTTGAGGAATGAGTTGAAGGCAAAATAACTAAAATACAGTACAGTTTGGGATCTATGTGATCCACATATGCAGCTTGCGGTCTCTTCTCTACTAAAGTTAACTCTTTCTCTGCTTCCTTTGTTAATGGTCTTGGGCCGTCTAAATCGGAATCTCCTTGTAACATTTGAAACAGATTAACTCTTGAGTAATCCAATGGTGGGCTGTAGCCAAATAATATTTCCCATTAATTTTTGAAAATCATTGCAACTCTTAATGTCTTCTGATCTGTACCTTCAGTGGTTTATTTTTTGGTTGACTTTTTTTTTTTTATATAACATAGATAGTGGATAAAATCTGTATTTTTTTCCTGAAGCAATCTGCAAACCCCAGTAAGACAAAAAAAATTTTTTTTGTTTTATTCACCAAACATTTTCTCTAAAGTATCTGTATCAGAATAAGCCAACAAAACATAATCCATGTAATGGCAAAGAATGGATTGAATAAATTGCCTACAAATTATTTCTAGCTCCTATTGAGCAAAATACTGACATAGAGTTGGAATGTTCAACATTTCTTGTGGAAGAACTTTCAACTGATACCTTTGAACAGGTTGAGCATATTGTAAGTAGGTGCTCTGATGGCAAATTTTTCCTTATCCTGCTCTTGCAAGGGGATAGTAATAGAGCAGTCTTTTAAGTCAATTGCTATCATAGGCTAGGCCTTAGGTAATAAAGAAAGTAAAGGAATTCCAGGCTGTTACAAACTCATTGGATGGGTTACTTTATTCACAGCTGTCAAATCTGTTGTTTTCCATTTTCCCAATTCTTCTTTCTTTTCTTTTATCCTTTTTGTTTTGTTTTGTTTTGTTTTGTGTTTCTTTTTCGAGACAGGGTTTCTTTGGGTAGCTGTGGCTGTCTTGGACTTGCTTGGTAGACCAGGCTGGCCTCAAACTCACAGGGATCCACCTGCCCTGCCTTTCTGAGTGCTGGGATTAAAGGCGTGCGCCTCCACGTCTGTCTCAAATTTCTTTATGACAAATGCAAGGGAATTCCATGGGCTGGTAAACTCTTTTAGATATTGAACCTCCAGCTGCTCACGTACCAGCTGCTCAAGTTCCTGTAATTTTGTTGTTGTTGTCATACAGGCTCTAAGTCAACCATTTTAAGGATAGAGCCATTGGTATAATTTTAACACTCCCTACAACCCTGTACATTTGGAAATTCAGTCCCTGTTGTATCCTGTTTTTGGACAACCTGCACGGTCTGTGATTGATCCGGATAACATTTCCCCCGATAACGTCTTCCCCAGAAACATCCTCCATTTCACCTCCTACTTCAGGGATTGTCTCTGGTATTGAAGGAATATTAATTTCAGCTCCCCACTGCTATAAATAAATCTCGTCCCCATAAATTTATGGCTATTTCTGCCACACAGGCCTTAACTTTCTTATTTGACTTTTGGTCCCACAGTTTAACCTCACACACTTTGTTTTATCTGAGATAACTTCCCAATTCCTAGAAACTGGATACAAACCTTTGAAGTAGCCATTCTGAAGGCCAAGATTTTTGGGAAATGATAGTTACATCAACTCCTGTATCCACAAACCTTCTATTTCAATGTCATTTGCAGGCAACTTTAATTTTGGCCGCTGGTCATTAACAAATGTTTACCAAAATACACATTGTTCTGTACTTCCAATCCCTCCTGATCTTTATATTGGAGCAGCCTTGTCCTTGATATAGGCAAACAGTAATAACTAAGCAATCCTACAACCTATGTTAAATTGCATATCTTTTTTTTTAAACATAAGCCATTATTTGAATTTCTCTTTTGAAATCTTTATCTGTAATTCCTGGATACACAATGAATCATTGGAAAGCCAAACTGCTCCCAAGACCATTCCTACTGTCCCTGAGGGCAAAGGACCATAAACTCCAGTAGTTATCTTATAACATTAAATTTTGGGGGATAGAGTAAGATGTTTATCTGTGGCCAAGTCTAGAGCAGCAGTGCCTGCTGAAGCATGCATTAGATCTGCAATACTTAGCTGTTGTTGAATATTAATGTTTATTATTGATTTACCTTTTAGTTAAACAGTGGTTATTCCTAAACCAGCTGTATACCCAAATCACCACACAGAGACTAGGATGTATTTAATTAACCTATAGGACAATGCTGGGCAATAGTGATTCCATCCAAATCTCCAAGCTCACACAGTTTCCTACCATTCAGATTTCCCACATTATACTTATTTTCAGTCTGGTTCATATTTCCTCCCGGTTCCTAGTCCTGTCCTGCCGATCTCTCTCTCCTCTCCTCCCACTCGCTTCCTTCTCTTCCTCTCCGGACCAGGATGTCCCACCTCATTCTCTCCATTGCTCAGCATTGTGGCTGGTTGTTTTATTGACAACACAGAGAACAAATGGTGGCATGTTTACACAAATTTGAGACAGGTGATGCTTAGAATAAACATCACAATGCAATGTCAGGATTGAAACTAGGTAGTGGGGCAGAGAAAACAGCATTTGAATGAACAAGAGTAAATTGTATACATTCCACAAGAACATTATACCAACACTTAGCTGAAGTTTTCTGTCTGTTATTTCCTGTTGACAAGAGGCAAATGGCTCATACTTTTCACTGCAGGGCCCTGAGCTAGCCCCACCGCCACCCCTTTTCATTTCCTGATGGCAGGAAACTGCCTTGGACCTCCACTCATCGGTGCCAGGCTTGAGTCTTGCTTTGTCCTGGTATGTTTGAACTATTGCACACGGGCCTAACAGCAGCAGTGAGTATAACGGGGGGGGGGGCGTGTAACTGGGAGACTTCGTCAGAGGACAGCTTGTTTATTAGGAGGGGCCAGGGGATATTTATACCCCAGAGAGAATGGCCAGTTGGATATATGTGGTGGTATGTTATTGTCTGGGGCAAGAACAATCAGGGTGCTTTATTTGCATTCTCGGGAACGGTAGGGGCCAGGGGAAGGAAACTTATTAGGTCACAAAGAAAAGAAAGCAAGTTCATCCTGGGATGTTTCAGTGGTCAGATAAATAGCAACCAGCCCTCATAGCCTTGAAGAGTCATGAGCTTATCAGTTGCTACATGCACAGGGCACATCCTCACCCAGAGGAATCCTATCTGCTGGGCTCTGTTGGTGCCAGAGCAAAGGAGAAGAGCCGCCAAACTCCTGCTGCTCTCAGGATGAGAAAGTCTGGGTTTTTATGCATGCTTTGCCCCTTAGTTTCAGGCCAGCTGTGCAGGAGGTCCAGAGCCAACCCTTGCCACATCGCCTGCGCACCCATGGAAGCTCAGGCCTTCTTTCTGGCTTATATTTAGAAAAACCATTGAACTTTTAGGCGCCTTGTTCACAATTTTATTTCAAATGTGCATATTTCTCACAGTTAAAGCACTGGGTAATAGGTTTCTCTGTCTACACAATAAGCCAACTCCAGCTATAAATCAAGAGCATAAAGGCAGGTTTATTAGAAGGCAGCTCTTTGGGTGGGGTCACCAGTTTCACAGGTGGAGGTCAATGAAATCACACATCTGGGCTAAAGCAAATGGGTTTTACAGAGTTTAGGTGAGGAGTGATGGTGTGCCAGGTAGGAGCTGGGATTGTGCCCATATATGGTCAAAAGCTGAGCCCCTGAGTGGGTACTCTTGGGTGGGATGCCAGAAACACAGAGGTGAGGGGTGATGATACATTAGCCCAGAATTTGCCTGCAGGCAGGGTTGAGGGAAAGAGAGTAGATGGGGTTTCCTGGCTGTACAGTGATGAGTACGGGTTCTATCCAAACAGTGGACTTTTTGAGACCTGAGACCTTTAATTCTATTTTGAGTAGCCTAATTGTTTTGAGTTCGGTTTACATAGGGCAGTGTATCCCATAAGACATCGTTGCCCCTTTAAAACACCTTAGATCCATCACTTCTTCAGGATGCCACCCTACTTCGTCACAACCTTGTGGATTATCCCATTAGCAGGCATAAGCTGTGTAACTACTGGGAATGCTGTTGGTGATTTTGTGAGGAAGGACTGCCTGACCTCAAAAGCTGCTGTGGATTTAACCCTGTCTCCTGAAAGGAGTGTCTCACCTGACCATCCTCCTGCTTTTTCATTTCTTTGATCTGACTGCCCTTTGATACAGTTCCTTCCCCTGTTTCTACCTGGTGGAAACTCCCTCTCTCTTGTTGAGTCACTAGGAATGAACTCATTTGTTCTCTTTTCTTGACGTTTTCCTTTTTTTTTTCTTCCCAAGCATCTCTATTTTTTCCAGGTGCTCAGCCAGCCCAAAATGAGGAAAAGGAGGGGGAAAATGTTGCTGCAAAACTATGCAAGGCCATGTCCCAATCATAGCCTCAGCAAACACCCTGTCAGCTTTTTGAAGCAAAATTTCTACTCCTCCTTTTTCTGCCTTCTTCTCTAGGTACTTGAAATCAAGCCTTCCCTTGTCTAGGCATAATGGTAGCTACTTACTGCCTTTTGTGTGTTTGTTTTTATGAGACAGTTTTTCTGGCTCTCCTAGACTCACTTTGTAGACCAGGCTGGCCTGGAACTCACAGAGATCCACCTGCCTCTGCTTCCCAAAGGCCTGTGCCACCACATCTGGCTTTTTGTGTTTTTATGTTACTTTGTGGATTCTTCTCCTGCCTTGTAACAATATCTTCTCTGCTCAGCTCAGCTTCTTCTGCTTCAATCTTTTCTTCTTCATTTTAACTACCTTCTGTTCGCTAACCCTATTCAATTTTCTTTCTTTCTGTACCAGTTCTCTTCTCTAACCCTACTCAATCTTCTTTCTGCACCAACTGTCTTCTCTAACCCTACTCTCTAGTCCTACCCAATCTTTCTTAGCTTCTACTGGCTTTTTATACCCTTTCCTGTTCCCAGGAGTTCCAAAGGCAACTGACACTGAAAGTCATAGGTTCAAGCAGTTCTAATGGGTACGTATTCCCAAAGGGGCAGCTGACAAGCAACTGGGGATTCTTTAAAGGTTCAGACACACAAAATAAATCACACTACATTACTTATTCTTTTATCTTTGGCTTTCTATGTACTTGAAGCTCACTCATTCAAACTTGATAGTGTGGATAATTGTGGATGATTCGCAGACAGTACAGAACAATGTCCAGACTGGCCTCAGCTTCCAGCAGTCCTCTCGGCTCCCCATCCCGACTGCTGACCTTTCAGACATGTATCACCATCCAAACTGAAAGGCTGATTTCTTAGCAGTGACCTCAAACCCTTAACCAAATGACTATGCTGGGGTCTTTGAGGAGCACAGTACCTGTACCCCTCAGCAGTATCACTTTTACTGCTGACAAGGGGCAAGCTAAAGAACACAGGTTCTTTCTATCTTTGAGCAAGTGACTTCCTAATATTTCTTTGTTTTGCTTTCAAGACAGAGTTTTTCTGTATAACAGCCTTGGCTGTATTGGAGCTTACTCTGTAGAGCAGGCTGGCCTCAAACTCATAGAGATCCTCCTGCCTCTGCCTCTCTGACCCCAAAATTCTGCAATTAAAGGTATGTACCACTACACCTGGCTAGTAAGATTATTTTCCCCCAAGATAGGATTTCTTTATGTAGCCTTGGCTGTCCTGGACTCACTTTCTAGTCCAGGGTGGCCTCAAACTCACAGAGATCCGCTTGCCTCTGCACCTCCCACCCCCAGGTGCACCACTGTACCTGGCTTCCTAGTATTTCTTAATGCTTCACACCCAGATGAGGCAGATGCACCTACAAACCTTCCTACACAGAACAGAGAGAAGAGAGGCCAGGGTACAGCCTACAGGTGTCTACTTTGTCCTTCCAAGTTCAGCAAATGTGGGAGACCAAGAGCCCCTTTGGAAAAAAAAAAGGTTTTCACATTTTGATCTTTTGCAGAACCTGCAGGAGGCATTTGGGTTCCGTTTTTAGCACCAACAAACAAAACGAATAAAAATGAAAAAAGAAATGCCAGCTCAATTAATTTGGATTTGAATAAGAATGATGATGGAAGGGTACTCGAAGGTTTAGAGTGATTGTTGCTCTTTCAGATGACCCCGGTTCAGTCACCAGCACCCACAAAAGGTGGCTGACAGCTGCCTTTAACTCCAGTTCGGCCTCCTTGGGCACCTGGACTCATAAGGCACATAGACATATACATAAATATGGGAATATGTATTTTGCCACTAGTGTGCGGGTGGGGAGTGTGGCTCAGCCACCCACCACCCACATGGCTTAGTGAGCCTGTCTTAGCCATAGTGCGCTCGTTTGGACATTGTGAGGAGTGATTGAAACCAGCATAGAAAAGAGACGCTGAGGATTGGAGAGATGGCTCAGCGGTTAAGAGCACTGACTGCTTTTTCAGAGGACCTGGGTTCAAGTTCCAGCACCCCCACCGCAGCTCACAACTGTCTGTGGCTGCAGCTCCAGGACAGCCAGGGCTACGCAGAGAAACCCTGTCTCAAAACAAACAGCAAAACCTAAAAGCAAAACAAAACACAATTAAAAACGAGAAAAGGAAGAAGGAAAGAAGAGAGAGAAAGAAAGAGAAGAAAAGAAAAAAGAAGACATGAGATGAAGGAGCTGCTAATTTTGGGTCCTCCAAAACTAGGACTGCTGGTCCTGGCCAAAGGGGGCGGCAGGTGAGTTGAACTTCCGAAGCTGTCCGGAGCGCTTCGCTACTCCCTTCCTTGCGCGCTAGAGGCCTCTACTGGCCACATTTGGGTCTGCCTCTCTGCCTCCCAAGGCTCCCCAGTCTCTTCTGGGTCTGGAAAGGCTGATAGCTGGTAGGATCCCCGGCTTCCTTGGGGACATAGCGAGCCACTGAAGCAGGCGGAGGGACTTCTAACTGCAGCTCGGGCTGCTGAGGGATGCAGCTGTGGATAGCAAGGGCCTTGCTGAAGTTTCCACTATAGCTCTATAGCGGCGACAGCAAGCAGGTGGACTTCTAGGCTAGAGGGTTCTTGGGTGGTTCTCAGCTGGTCAGATCAGCATCCAGCAACCAGGGTGGAATTCATTTTCCGCTACGCGCTCACTTCCCAAGTCCTGCCAACGTGCGCTTTTGGCTTGTTAGCGTCCCACTCTTCCTCTCCCCTCGAGCTGATTCTCACATTGGGGTTACAGCGGGTTAAAATGGGGCTCCCTATCTTATGGCTGGGGTTACTTCCCTATTCTGTTCTCAGGCCCTCGTACCCCGTACAGTTACAAACTGTAGAGCCTCTCTGTGGATGGCACGTGGCCTGTGAGTCATACAAAGGGATCCCTGCCCACTGCTGACCTGTCACTGAGGAATCCCTGTCTCATCAAGCCACACAACTGGTTTTGAAGCTTGTGAGTGTTGTGCGCTTGGCATGAGAGAGGACTGTCTTCACCAGAACCTCCTTGATTTGCCTTTAGAAGCAATCTCCTACTTCCTGCTCTCCTGGGGAGCGGGGTTCAGCTTGACTTCTCTGACAGAAATGCCATAAGTCCCTTCTAAAGCCTCAGGAACAACTCCCTGCCCATCACTGCCTTCGTGAATGTTCTAATTCACAAATCTCCTCCCTTTTGCACTAAGGAAAGAATGCAGAGCATGTGACCTATCTGTCCAGGTCGGATGTGTGTGGTTCAGGTCCCCGTGTTCTGTGTGGATTTCGGGCAAGGTTTTCTTGCTAGATTTCAAAGTTCAAGAAGATTCAGATTTGGCTCTTGGGTAGCTTGGATTTTCCATTAGGAGGCCTGCCGTGTCCCGCTTTGTCTCTTCCTTGTTTTTTTTAACGTTTTGATAGCATCAAGTTAGGCGGCACTGGGTAATCCCAAGTCACACTTCTCTCCGTTATTGACTAAAGCACCGTTTCCTGACAGTTTGGATGGAGCTGTGCTTGAGGAAAGCTTCTCTCACCAAGCCTGGGGACCTGAATGACAGCCAGGATCCACATGGTAGAAACTGAGAACCTCTGACTTCTGCAAGCACGCTGTGGCACTTCTGCATATGTAAGTAAATAAATGTAATTTAAAAGAATGTTAAAGGGGGGCTGAGCGCACTGGATGTTCTTCCAGAGGACCTGGGTTTGATTAGCACCCACAGGGCAGCTACCAGTGTTCTGAAACTCCAGTTCTAGGGGATTCCTTATGTTTTCCTTGGGCACTAGACATATATGCAGGCAAACACCCATACACATAAAATAGAAAAAACTATTTTTTTGAGACAGTGTCTTCACGTAGCTTTGTTCTGGAACTCTCTAATGTAGAAGAGGCTGGCCTTGAACTCACAGAGATCCAGCTGTCTATGCCTCCTGAGTCCTGGTTTTAAAGGTGTGGGTTACCACACCTGACTGAAAAGAAATAAATCTTAAAAATAAATAAGTAGAGGAATTTAAAAGAAAAGCAGGCAGGGAATGGGAAGAAATGGGTTAAAAAAGCCTTACCCCTACCTCTGTCTACTTAGAGATTCCTTCTCCCAAAGATTTGTGGGCTCTGACTCCGGCCTGCTCACTCCATCTTCTCTTCTGTGGGAGGAATTAATAGTAAGTGTTGACATTTATTTCACCTTTGACCTTCTAGTGTAGTCACAGAAGAACTTTGAGAAGTGAGCCACCTCCCTTTAAGCTGGTCTCGATGTGGAAACTGAGACGCCATCAGGATGCTGGAAGGCAGCGGCTCTTTCTTTGGCAGAAAACAGTATACACATAGTCCTAGGCTGCTCTTGTGAGTTCTTCCTTATTGCCTGAGCTCAGACACTGAACTCTCTCTTTCTCTCTCCATTTCTCTCCTAGATCCAACCTCCCCATGGAGTTCATTAGAGTTTGGTCCTTGAAACTTCACAGAGGGTTATCTATTTCTGTGACTTTTTCTTCCTTTCTTCCTTCTTCTTCCCTTCAGACAGACTCTCACTCTGCATGTATCCCAGGGTGGCCCTGAATTGAAGACCGTCCTGCCTTTGTCTCTTGGCTGCTGGAATTACAGAAGCAAGCCCCCTTATCTGGCTTTTTTCTCGGCTTAAATACCTACTCTTGTTAAACACCGTGTGGTGTCACTTTGGAGCTCCAGGGTGGCGTTTAAAAAGGAGTTAGGTTGGAAATGGCAGTCATTCATCCAACGACGTGTTTCATTTAAATGGGATGCAAACCTAGTGCAAAACTGAATTCTACACACTCCTCAAAACCTGATCCTCAAACATCTCAGCTAGCAGCCCCACCAGAACCCAGTGTCCTGATCGTGTTGATGGGTCCCAGGCTCTGCTTCCCTCACAAGGTGTCTCGATGCCTGTAGAATAAAGCTCAAACTTTTTCAAAAAGCCTAGAAAGCAACACAGGTGAGCATTGAACTTAGGTGGTGAAGCTGGACTGTTTTTTTGGCGGGTGGGGCGCTGCTAGTTCTGCTACTCTGTTGGGATGACCTTTCTGTGTACTGTGGAAAGGTTGTCTCTGTATTATTCAAATGCTGGTTTATGTACCCGCAAAGATCTGAAAGCAGGCTGGGCTTCCGTATTGTTATTTTTTTCATGAAGCATCGCTTGTCTCTGTTTTGTAAACATCTCTTCCATCACCTTCTGACTGGTTTAATAAAGAGCTGAATGGCCTATAGCAAAGCAGGAGAGGGATGGGAATGCTGGGGGAAAAAAATCAGGTGCAGGAGATTGGCCAACCAGATGCAGAGGAAGAAACAGGTGCCAGTACTGAGGGAGAGGTAACAAGCAGAATGTAGATTAGCATAAACTAATTAATGTAAGTTATACCAGCAAGTTCGGAACAAGCCTAAGCTAAGGCTAAGTTTTTATAGATAAATAAAAAGTCTCTGTGTCATTTGGGCGCTGGTGGTCGAGACAATCTGGCGATCCTATTCTCTATACAACTCTGGACAAAATACTTAAGTCTCTCTGTGCCTCACTTTACGTCATCGAGAAAAGTCACTGAACGACACGATTAGCCGCTTCTTACGAAGGTGAGTCGTGCCTGCTGCCTTGCTGCGGGTACTTACAAACCGCCACCTCCTCACCGTCTCCGTGGCTTCTACTCCTTCACGATGCTCCAGCCCCCTGGCTCCCTCTGAGTTCTTTAAATGAGCCTTCACGGAGTCGTCTGGAACTTCCCTCTGCGTTTCACGGCTAATTACTGTTTCAAGCCACCTCCAGAAGCAAGTCATCCTTGACCATCCTCCTAACACAGGTCCTTCGAAAACGAACTCTTTTCCTTTCTAACACTGGGCCACCATTTTTGTAGTTTTTCAATTTTTTTTCCCAGACAAGGTAGCCCAGGCTGGCCCGAACTCACTATAGAGCCTAGGTGGCTTAGAACTCCCAATCTTCTGGCCTCTGGTTCTCAAGCAGGTAGTTAGTTTGTTTAACGCCCGTTACCATCACCATAAAAGCTCACCAGGGAGAATTGATTGTGCTGGTTCTATTTTCAGAATAGACTTGGTGACGTGATGTATCTCTCTAGAGCACTGGCCTCAGACCTGCTAACTGTAACAAGGCCTGGGGTTTCATCCCCAGAACCGCTAATGCAACAAAGTGGATCGTAGTCATTATACACCCATAGGCACTTTCTGAAGACCCGGATGAGGAAATAAATAAATGAAGTTTCAGGCAACTGTACTTTCCACCCACTGGTGATCCCAAACATTTGAATAAACGACCATGTGCTTGCTTTTCCTCTTCGAATGCCTCGAATTATTTTGTTCTAATTAAAGGCGAATGTTTTAATGCTGGTGATTGAAACAAGGGCGCCCTGTGCGGATGACGTGCCTCGAAGCTACACCCCGGCCAGAATTATTCTCAGTTCTTCTGTTGGTGTGTTCGTGTATTAATAGATTAGTTCGCCAAACACTCTCTCAGCATCTGATCTGAAGTACTCACCTGAGCTTGCTTTAGGAAACTGCTTTTTCGTTTTCTGTATTCCGAAGAGGCGGGAGAGCGGAGCTGGTGCGAAGCACTCGTAAAGAGGATGGGGCTGCCGTGCTGTTTTGCTGTGTGTCCGGCAGATGGCGATGCCGAGACGCGGCTGCCGCGGACGCAGGCGCAGTGCAGGGTGGGGCTGGGGTGGCTGAAAGCGGTCCTCAAAGCTGAATGAAGGTGGGGAGGGTGAGCCCTTCTGGACTCTTTCCACCTGCTGGATGGAAAGGCCTAACAGAACTCGAAGAAAGTCAGAAGGATTTGGAGAAAAGGGGATGGATTTCTGCTCGGTACCCCCAAAGGTTCCAATCCCGCAGGAATCCGGCGGTCCCAGGGCCCTCCTTTGAGGATGCTCCTGCAGATTGAGAGGTCCTGGACCCATTGGCGGGAGTTTCTAGGTTCGACTCAGCTGACGGTGCGAGGAAGAACTGCAGCTGGTTCCACTCTGAGCCCGTTAATTTAGCTGTGTGACCTTTCCGTGTGTCCCCGCCCCCAAAGCCACTTGCAGAGCGCAGGTAATAGAGATGACGCCGTCCGGTCTGCTGCCCAAGTTGGCTTTAAGGCCGAAAGGATATCCGGCTGCTGGCAGCGAGGGTTTAAGGCTAGTCTACTCTGAATCAAAGGCAGGTGTGGCTGTTAGAGAGTTCTCTCTGTTCCCGTGGAGCGGAACACTGTCGGGTCTTGTGATTCGAGAACTAGCAACATAGAAGTTGGTGCAGGGGCGAAGCCGGGCTATCGGCTTCCTCCCCACCGCCCCCCCCCCCATCCCGCTGCTCTTTGAGTTTGTTTGTTTGTTTGTTTGTTTGTTTGTTTTCTAGGAGGAAGGCACGAACTGTGGGGAAAGACTGGAGCTTCTAATTGAAGAGCTCTTAAAACATCGAATGAGCCCAGAGTGTTTCCATTAAAAACGATTTTATTAGTTCTTGTTCCTGTGTAGGTGTTTTGCTTGCATGTATCTCTGTGTGCCCCTTGAGTGCCAGGTGCTGGAGTAGAACAGGGTTGGGTTCTCCCACACTGGAGTTAGAGTTGCAGAGCGTGCTGGCAATCAAAGCCGGGGCCTCCAGAAGAGCAGGCAATATTCTTAACTGCTGAGCCATCTTTCTGGCCCTCCCGTGTGCTTCTTAAATAAAGGAGGTTGAGTTCAGCAAGGTTGACAGCCTTGCTTGGCATGAAGCTGTATCGAGGGTCCACACGCTACAGACTTTGAAAGGTTTGGTGGTGAATGCATTTATATCTTGTTTTTGTCAGGAAAATAAAGTGGCTTTTTTTTGTGTGCACGTGCTCAGGGTGGGGAGAGGGGTGATTTCTGCTCTCCTTTGGGGTCATCATTACCATCTTATCCAACAGATAAGGCTTAAAAGAAGGAAAATATTTAGAGGAATAATGGGGTCATTTTATCTAATAAATAAGGCTCAAAAGAAGGATAATATTTAGAGGAATAATGATCAAAGCCATTGTTAAATTGCCTGGAACACTCTACATGTTCACACAAGCCTTTTACCTTATTAAAAAGATTATTCCAAGGGTTTGAAGGATTAGGGGTACTTCGGTAAGCAAAGACGCATTCTAGTGAGAGGCTGCTGAACACAATCGCACAAATAGGATGGTTTTATCCTGGTTATTGCTGTGTGTCATGGAAAGTCTTACCAAGGAGGTAACATTGAGCAGAGATTTAGCTGCCCACCACACTGAGACCTGGGAGGATTGCTTCTGGAGAGAGGAAAAGCAAGTCATCAAAAGGCCAGGGAGTGCACTTAGTGCCCTGGGAAGAACTGGACAGAGGCTGTCAAGGCTGGGACTGAGTGAGAGGGCCGACCTGGCCACATGCTGGACAGGCAGGGGAGTGGGACCCAAGGCCCAGACAGCTGGAGGGAAGGTGTCAGAAGGGAGGAGCTCAGAGAGGACTGGACAAGCCTCTCCTGCCCTCACGCTGACACAGGAGCCGTTTTTCTTTCCCCTGGGAAAATGTCACCAGGGCAGATGGGTCTCTGGAGCAGTGATGGAAAGTTTTGGAAAACAGATGCACCCAGCTAAGGTTGGGTATTATGTAACTGCTTTTGTGCACTGGTCACTGAGGCGAGGCCTCCATTTGGGTTCCTTCCAAACACACCACTGGCGTCCGTCCCTGCCTTTCGATCTGCTGCTGTTCCCACTCCCACCCCAGTGCCCACCTAGGACTTTCCAGTCTGCCCAGCTCTGCTTTTCCCTGGCCTTCCTTGACCCACCTCCTCTGGGCAGCCTTCTAGCTCAGCAGGGAACTCTCAGGAGCTGCCCTGCAGCAGCCCTCCCTCAGCCTGCCCCCAAGTTCTCAGGTTTCTAGTCCCTATGAAATTAGAGCCCAGTTTCCTTTCTGTAAAGGGCTATCTCTAGTTCACACCTAGTGCCTCCCACTTGTGTGTTAAAGGTCACCAGCTGAGCTTTCCAGTCACATTTAAGCCAAGGTCTCCCCATTGAAAGACTTCCCCAGGACCAAGGAAGTGTCTTGAGCAGAATTCATCGAAACACATAAATGAAGATTATATTTTATTCTGGGGAATTACAAAGAAATGTCTTTATCTTCGGTTCTAGAAAAAACAGATTTGCCAGGTGGTGGCGGCGGCGCACGCTTGTGATCCCAGTACTTATGGAGGCAGAGGCAGGTGGATCTCTATGAGTTCGATCTCTGTGAGCCTGGTCTACATCGCTAGTCCAGAACAGCCAGGGCTACACAGAGAAACCCTGTCTTGGAAAAACAAAACAAAAACACATACAGAGAAAGAGAGGCAGAAAGAGAGAGAAAAAGAAAGACTCTTCCTTTGGGACTCAGTTGAATGACCCTTGCCCTCACACGTGCCTCTAGACACTGCCTGGAAGAGAATCTGGCCCAATTTGCCCTCTCATTCATGTGCTTACAAAAGTCTTGTTCTACCTAGTTGTTTGTCAAGTGGACACGCACTGAAGTCATCTGAAGAGAAGGGAACCTCAGTTGAGAAAATGCCTCCTTTAGATGGGGCTGTAGGCAAGCCTGTAGGGCACTTTCTTAATTAGTGATTGATGGGGGAGGGCACAACCCACTGTGGTGGGGACACCCCTGGGCTGGTGGTCCTGGGTTCTATAAGGAAGCTGGCTGAGCAAGCCAGTAAGCAGCACCCCTCATGGCCTCTGCATCAGCTCCTACCCTGCTTGTGTTCCTGTCCTGACTTCCTTTGATGATGAACAGTGATGTGGAAGTGTAAGCCAAATAAACCCTTTTCTCCCCAGGTTGCCTTGGACATGGTGTTTCATCACAGCAGTGGACACTGCCTGGGAGAGAATATGGCCTGATTTATTTCTTTCATTCGTGCTCGAATAAGCCTGGACTGTGAGCCAAGCCCTGGGACCATCATTAGGTCTTTGAACTTTAGGGAGTCACAGCGGAAACACAGGGCCAGATTCTATAAAATCTTCCTACACATGCTACTTGTTTGATCTTTATCACTACCTAGGGAAGCAGGTAGAATGGGTCAGAAGGTTAGATTAGAAAAAGGAGGCACTATGTTCAGGGTCACTTTGGTGGTTAGGTCTAGCCTAAGCCTTTTGACTCTGATTTTATCCTTCTTGAATTTTAATTTGGAGCTTGGGCCATCATTCCAAAAGCAGAGACAGGGATTGAATCTTTAGGTTGTGCTTTACTCAGAGAGCCAGGAATTGGGGAAGACAGATGATTAATTTCTCTGTCTCTCTGTGTGCGTGTCTGTGTGTGTGTGTATGTATTTGCATGTGCACACATATGTTTAGATGTCAGAAGTCTTGGCTTCTACTTCATTTATTAGACTTATTTTTATTTTATGTATGGGTGGTTTTCCCGAATATATGTGCACCATGTGCATACCTGGTGCCTATGGGAATGAGAGGGCATAGTTGGATACTTTGAAACTGGAGTTATAGAGAGTTGTGAACCACCATGTGGGTACAGGGAACCAAACCCAGGCCCCCTAAAAGCAAACAAACAAAAATTGCTCTTAATCTCTCTCCCTCTACCTTATTTACTTACTTACTTACTTACTTAGTATTTCACACTGAACCACTTGGCTTGACTGACTGCCAGTGAACTCCAGGGATGCTCCTGCCCCCACCTCCCAGCACTGAGGTTATAGATTCGTACTGTCATGCCCAGCTAGGGATTTGAACTTAGGTACTCAGGCATATGTGGCAAACACTTTACCCCTTGAGCTGCCTGTCCACCTCCAAATGAACATCTTTACAAAATAACCTGCCACGCAGCAGACTTTGTGTGTGTACATGTGTGTATGAGTGTGTATTTCTGTGTGTGTATCTGTGTGTGTCTGTGTTAGGGAAAGGGTACAAGGATGGATGACAAAAGCATGTCACTCATTTCAGAGGTCATTCTTGCCCTTTTGGTCAGATGGTCAACTACATTTTTTGGACACTCGTGATGTCTCTTTCTCTGGCATCATCTCTTTCACTCTTAATTAATTCCTCAGATATTTGGACTTAAGCACATCTTGAAGTGTCTTGGTACTATCTACAAGTATGAACTCTGTATTCCTCCTTTTTGGGCTTAGGTAAGAGTGAACCTGGGCTAGGCCTGAGAGTAGATGTCTTTAATCCTAGCATTTTGGAGGCAGAGGCCTGTGAATCTCTGAGTTTGATATTAAGTGAGTTCCAGGACAGCTAGGGCTATGTAGAGAGACCCTGTCTCATCATCATCATCATCTTAATTTTAAAAAATGAAAGAAAAGAAGAGTGAACTTGGAATACATAAACCATTAAACCAATATTGTACTGCTAAAGGAAGTTTCCACTTTAAACATTTATTTATTTATACCAATAGGTATTTTGTCTGTATGTGCACCTGTGTACCATTGCATGTCTGTTACCTGTGGAGGCCAGAAGAGGGTGCTAGATCCTGTGGGACTAGAATTACAGATAACTGAACTACTATGTGGGTAATGGGTCCTTCGAAAGAGCAGCAGATTTTAGTTTTGTCCATCTGTGACTGACGTCCTGATCTTCACCCCCCTCATCCCACCCTCAAGACAGGGTTTCTCTACGTAGCCTTCATTATCTGGGAGTTCTCCCTGACCCGGCTGGCCTCGAACTCAGAGAACTTCCTGCCTCTGCTTCCCTAGTGTTGAGCTTTTTTTGATGGATTTTGTCAGCCTGACAAAATCTGGAATCACCTGGGGGAAGAGAGTCCCAGTGAGGATCCGGCTGACCCGGGGAACATGTCTGTGAGGGCTTGTCTCGATTATGTAATTGGTACGGGAAGACCTAGCTTAAAGGTGGGCAGAGCTGTTCCTTAGATTTGAGTCGTGAAAGTGAGGCAAGTAGGAAGCATTCCTGTATTCCTCCTCTCTCTGCTCTTCGCTATGGTGTGCCTTCCCGTCAGTTACGAACTATAACAGGAATTGTGAGTTTACGTGAACCCTTTATTCCCTGAGGTGCTTTTGTCAGGGAGGTTTAAAGTAGCAGCACAAACTAAAGTAGGACAATAACCAACAAGACCATAAACTGCCTTTAACTGTCAGCCACTCTCCAGCCCCTTCCAACAAATTCTTAAGGGAACACATCCCACTCAAAGGCGGAGAGGTGAGGATGGGGGAGGGGCATGTGTGTGTGTGCGCGGGAGACTGATACTAAAATAAATGTAGTACTCTGTTTAAACCTCAGGGTTCTCTTAATATTGATCAGCTCTTGGTAACATTAAAAAAAACAAAACCAAAAAGCTTCTGTTTAATCAATATAACCACTCATGTCCGTATTAAGTGGGAATAATAAACAATGGCTTTCCCACAATTCATGGGAATTAGGGCTGCTCGGTCACAGATCTCTAAGAGCCTCAAGTCTACTTTCAGGCTCCCCCACCAACCTATTGCCTCCCCCAGAGGGGAATCAAAAAACTGCAGCCTAAACCCAGCCTCTTCCTTGAAGAACTGGGAGAGTGCAGCTGGGCGTGGTAGTTCACACCTTTGGTCCCAACACTAAGGGAGGCCGAGGCAGGAGGACAGCCTGGTCCACAAAGCGAGTCCAGGGCAGCCAAGGCTACACAGAGAAACACTTTCTCAAAACAACAACAAAACAAACAAATAAAGAACTGGGAGAGTTAGAAACAATCTCTCTCCCTCTCTTGTTCTCTGTCCAGAGGTAGTCCAGGACTGGGTTGTCGGCTTCCAGCTTCCACATGAAGAACAGAAGGACCCCGACTCTCAGGAATGGCTAGAGTGCTTTAGGAAAAGACCTGTGTGCTAGGCAAGGAGGAGATGAGTTTTCTACCCTGGGTGCTACAGGCAGCTCTTTTAAATGAGATTGCCCATATCCGAGGCAGTGGAAATCTGGGCATTCCAAAGCCTATGGTGATGCCAAACTGTTTCAGCCCCTTGAGTAAGCTGCTGTGCCAAGCATGGTAGAGGCCCAAAACTGGCCGGAGGGCTGGTCTGGTGAGGCACAGGTCAAGCAGGTCAGTAGCCGAGGCAGTGCTGCTTGATGGCGAACAGCGGAAGCCAGCTGCAGCTGGCAGCATGTGGCCGGCCAACCACAGTCAGGCTCCAGGCGGTCCGGAAGTTCACAGCGGCAGACAGGTAGCTGCTTAATTGCCAGCCAAGTTCAGGTGTCCAGCGGCAATCCTTCCCCAGAATAAATGAATCTCAGACAGTCTTGAAGTGAGAGAATGTATGGGTTTTTGTTTCCCCCCCTCTGAAATCAAGGATTATATAAACCTTGGGCAGGGGGAGGGTTTCCAAGGGTTAATGTGTTTGATTTGCCATGGCCAGAGGTGGGTTGGATACTTAATCTACATTTAGCAAAACAGTCCTAAAACAAGAGGGGAAGAGCAGAGCTTAATTATCCTATGGGTGGGAGAAGAGCTCCAGGTAAAGTCAAAGGTCATTTGGAAAGTCAAGATGCCAAGGCATCTATTATTAGCATAGGGTGGGTGTCTCCAGGCATCCACAGGTACTGGCCTGTCAGGAGACAGTAAGGCTTGTGATCTTTCTCTGAGGGCTATGTGACACTCCCTACAAGATCTGGGGTACCCAGATCAGGTGGAGAGAGAACCCCATTGAGAAAAGGGAGTTCACCATCTTAGGCCAAACCCGAGTCCAACTTCATCCACCAGAGTGTGTGTATGTGTGAGTGTGCATAGTCAGAACAGTTTCCTACAACATGTCTCAAGGGTCTGTCAGTAGGAACCCAGAACTCTAGGACATAACGTGGGAAGGACAACACAGCAATTCTTTTTCTTTTGGTTTTTGAGACAGGGTTTCTCTGTGTAGCTCAAGCTGTCCTGGAACTCATTCTGTAGAACAGGCTTGCCTTGAACTCAGAGATCTGCCTGCCTCTGCCTCCCAAGTGCTGGGATCAAAGTTCCTCAGAACAGCTTTTCTTTTCTTTCTTTCTTTCTTTCTTTTTTTTTTCAGACAGAGTTTCTTTGTGTAACCTTGCCTGTCCTGGACTTACTTTGTAGACCAGGCTGGCCTTGAACTCAACAGAGATCTGCCCTTGCCTCCTGAATGCTGGGACTACAGGCATGCACCACCATGCCCAGCTCTCAGAACAGCTTTTCTAAACCAGAAACCAAACCAGTTTTAACCTGAGAACTATACCAGCCAGCACATTACCAGCAAAGTAATTAGTTACAGGAAAAGGAAATCCACACGATTTCCCAAAATCTCAAGTGAAGTCTCTTGGCAGCACATGGGCACCTTCCAAGCCTGTGGCCCCCACTCCGGACAGCAGCTGTGATTCTTCATTAATTACAACCTACCAGGGACTTCTCACCCGTCCTTGCAGAGCTCCTAGAATGTTAATGGGTTACTGGAAATTATGTGTGTCACCACTACAAAGGCCAATGAGCGAAGGCCACCCTTTAAGTTGGGCTTATTCAGCAGCCGTCTGAGAAGGCAGCAGATTGCAAGTTCAAGCCAGCCTGGGCTACATAGTAAGTTCCAGTCTACCTCCAGCTACAGAATGAAATTCTCTGCTATCAACCACCAACAGCAGAGGTAACCTCGGGTAAAAAAAAATCTCATGTCTTTTGCTCTCCTATTTTTACTTTTCAGTCTACCCCCATGAAAGCCACTGACTCTAGAATTCTTCCTCCAGAGGAGGCCAAATAAACCCAAATTCTTTTTCTTTTCATGTCTGGAAACATTGCTCTAACTTTCCCCAATTTGTCCATAGAGAAAATTTCTGACCTACCTTTTTGACTATAGGTCACACGACACCGCTGCTCCCCATTCCAAAAAAGGCCCTGCCTCCTCATCAGACGAAAGGTGTGTCACAGAATTTGACAGGAAGAATTTGGACACGAGGTCTTGCTGAGCTTTTCTCCAGCAGGTTTATTATTACTTAGATCAGACATTTTTTCTCCCTCAATCTCATCTCTCCAGGTCTGCACATGCTTCATGATGCAAACATAACATGGGACAGTACCCCTCAGCCATCCCACATCATATAAAACCGTAAGCAAACAAATTTGTTACGCCTTTCTCTTGATGAACCGACTCTCACTCTAGCGGTGAGGACTACCACCCTTAAGGTGGCAGAGAAAAGATCCTCCTTTGGCTCCCGCGTAGGTACATGTGTTCTGCAGAAACGTGGGAATGACACAAAGAGGCAGCAAGTTTTTTCTTCTGTGGTTTGGAGGCTCTGAAGTGGTTCGTTGGCAGGGTGGTACATTAGCTGGTTGGAAATTTCTGGTAGGGGAGGAATATTCCAAGCCACGGGGGGAACAGCATGGAGCAACGTGCTTGGGAAACCACAAGTAATCCACAGAACTGCACGGCTCTGCCTGCCCTGCTTCTCCCTGTTAGTCAGCGAACAGCGATTGTGCGTGGCAGCACCCTGCTACTGTGTTCACGATCTCAGAGAAGCCTTAGCTCATGGGTAATATTGTTCCCATTTTAGGGGTGAAGAGACTGAGCCTTGCAGATTAACGTCATTTGCTTATATTAGTGGACAAGGCAGATTGAATAGGCAGAAGCACTCACTAGATCTGGGGCTGACTTATCTCCCAAAGCAAACAAACAAAAGGGCTTGAGGGTCA
>JAQQSO010000132.1:0-20332 GCA_028658305.1 Pachyuromys duprasi | reverse complement strand
CTTTCTTAGACAATTAGGAATAGTGATTCCTCAAGACCCAGCTATACCACTCTTAGGCATATATCCAAAAGATGTTCAAGTACACAACAAGGACATTTGCTCAACCATGTTCGTGGCTGCTTTATTTGTAATAGCCAGAACCTGGAAACAACCCAGATGTCCCTCAGTTGAGGAATGGATACAAAGAATATTTCAATACAGAGAAGAATAGAAAACACCAGATTTGTGAGCTCATATCATAGACTTTTAACATTTGAAATGATACATTCTAGGTTTAACTTAAGGCTGTACCCTAAATTTACTTTTCTAAATAAAAGTTGGTGTGAGTTTTGTCAGTATTTTCTTTCTTCTTTTTTCTTGCTTCCTTTCCCCCTTTCCAGTGATTTCCTTTGCCCCACCCCCATCCCCACCACCAGGAAAGAGGAAAAGAGAGGAGAGGAAGAAGGGAGATGAGAGACTAGAACTGTGTGAGGAGAGGACAGCAGGCAGAAGAGCAGGGAGGCCAGTGTGGGGAAGGGGATCATCTACTGATGCTCTGTGTGTTGGGGGGGGGAAGGGGGGTTGCCTACCTATTGACAGTAACAGTCTTGGCACAGCAGGGGTGGCTCAAAAGTTAAGAGCACTTGCTACTTTTGCAGAGGGCCTGGGTTCACCTCCCAGACCTCACAAACTTCTGTAACTCAAGTTCCAAGGGGGTTCTAACACCCTTTTGTGGCTTCTTGAGGCATCAGGCATGCAGGTGGTGCACATATGTGCCTGCAGGGGAAACATATGTGAAGTAATAAAATGTAAAAGGTCTTAAAACTTTGATGACATCTTCTCTTTTTCCTTCATGAATATGCTTTGGGGCACTGTGTTAGAGAAATCATTGCCAAATCCACTTTATGTAGTTGTCTAGATTTTCTTTTTTAAAAAATCATAATTTTAGATCTTACAGTTAGTTCTTTGAGCTACTTGTGGTTAATTTTTTGATATGGTATAAGATAAGGGTCTAATTTTATTCTTTTGTGTGCGGATATCCAGTTTCCCCAAAGCATGGTTTAAAGTACTGGTGTTTGTCAATTAAATGGTCTTGGCAGCCTGTGTAGAAACCACTCTCCTGTGTGTGTGCAGAAAATTATTTCTGAGCTCTTTATCTTATTTGAGTCTGCCAAGCCCTTTCTGTTTCCCTTTTTAAATTATGATGATTATTATTATTACTAAATTTAATGTCCCTAAGAGTCTATCTGAATTGCTGTTGATGGGGGATCACACTACTTTGCAGAATATTTTGTGTAGTGAGGGTATTTTAATATTGTCTGCAGTCCCTGGCCACAGCTATCAGTCTTTTAAGTAGTATCTTCTTTAATTTTTTTAACAATATTCTGTGGTCTTAAAAAAAATCCAGTTTAGATAAGGTTATTTTTTAGTGTTATCGTGGTGGAATTATTTGCCTATATTTTCTGTTCAGATTGTTCATTGTCAATATATAGAATTGTATGTAATTGTGCATGCTAATTTTGTGACCTGTTTTACTCAACTCATTTCTAAATTTCCTTGCACTTAAAATACATCTTAAAATGTCCCTCCCACATGTGGCACATAGGTGTGAGTTTACTTCATCACTACTGACTGTTGTTTATGTGCCTCTATGGAAAAACATTTTTTGGCCACATGTGGCTTGTCCTTGGAATTATATACTTCACTCAGGTGCCTCTTCTTACGCCTAAGAGTATAAATTGTCTGATGCTTTGAGTAAAGTTGGCTATGGCACGAGACTTTTAAAAAATTCATCTTTAATAGTTTCTTTGGTCAGCATATGAATAATAAGTTTCAGATTTCTATATCCAAAAAACCTTCATGTTATATATATGCATGTTTGTACATATGTGGGCAGGTGTGTATGTGTGTGTGCACTTACTTGCACTTGCATGTGTAGAGAGGCCAGAGGAAGCCATACAGTGTCTTCCTCTGATGCTTTCAGCCTTATTCTTTTGAGGCAGCATCTCTTACCGAGCTCAGAGTTTATTCTGTTATGCTGGGAGCCAGCAAGCCCCAGAGATTCCCCGTCTCTTCCCCCTGTTTCTTCCCTGAGCAAAGGTTTTCTCTTTCCTCTATTGCTTTTGACTTTTTAAGTACCAGTTAGATTGTACAGCTAATAAACCCTTTAAAAGTGTTAATTTCTTCTATTTCACCAACCTAACAGATTTCTAAAATATAGCCCTTACACATTGAAACTGCCAGTGAACTTGTTAGAAAGAAAAGTTTTCAGGCCCTCCTCTGATCCTGCTGAATCCCAAATCCAGGTCCAATGGTCTGTATTTTAATTTAAAGTCATATAGGTGATTCTGAAGTGTACTGAGGTTTGAGGTCTCTTGGTGTCACTGTTTCTTCTTTCTCTTGCTGCTCTCTACTTTGAGCTGCTGCTTCCAGGCCTTGTTCCTTTTGAATCTGTGTGTTTATGTCTGTTGGTAAACCTGAAATTCTTCATCAATGAAAGTTTCCTCAAATGGAACCCGTGTCGTCTCACCTTCGTCATACAGAACATATGTTTGACTTTCTCCTTATCCATAGCCCTTCTTTTCCATTCATATTTCCTTTTCTCTGTATTTTACATTCTGACTCATTGCCATGGAGTTGCTTTCCAGTCACTCCTTTTCTCTCCATCTTTCTATGGAATTTTTAATATATATATATATTTTTATTACAACTTATTCACTTCGTATCCCAGCTGAAGCCCCCACCCTTGTCCCCTCCCAATCCCGCCCTCCCTCCCTCTCTCCCTCCCTCATCTCCTCCCATGCCCCTTCCCCAACTGGCACACCGTTCGGAAATATGACGTTGCTTCACCCTTATAATAACATAAACTGCAGCTGGACCAGTGATGCAAGAAAAATATTGCTGGACCTTTGGAGTTTTAGTGGTGAGATAGTATCTGAGAGTGGTTTTAATTTTATCCTTTCACTGTAAGTAAGGCTGGTTATTTTTCTATATATATAAGTAAGTGTTTGTTAATTATCCTTTGCCTATTTCATAAAACTTCTTGATATTTTTTAAATAGTCGCTTCACTTTTTCACCTGGAAAATTATTCCTTACTTGCGATATGAATTGTAATTGTTTTCTCGTGTATCTGCTTATGATAACTTTTGTCATCCTTTTTAAAGAGATGTATATGCATGATAAAACTGCTTCCAGATTTTGGTATTAAAATCAGAAAAATCTTTGCTGCTCCATCTATGCAATGCTTGTATGAGCGCAAAATAACGTTAAAAATGTGTATTCTGATCCAACTGCATGTAAGCTTATATAACCTGAAAAGACTGTATAAAAGAGAACTACAGTAATTCGTTTAATCTTCCACTTGATTATGGCAGTTAAGACCTACTCATAGACTTTTATTTTAGGAAGTAGTCATTTTATTTTTGATGACTTGGAAAAAGTTACTCCTACAAATATTGCTCAGGAAAACATAATACAAACTTGGCCTAGTTCTCCCTCAGGGATTAAACACCAAGAAAATAAATTAAAGCATTAAAGCAATGTTATTTTTTTTTTTTAGTGGTAACATTAAAATCCTAGGATGTTTATTGCAAAGTTAACCCTGATCCTTGAGATGGGCTTATCATAGGATTTCTGATATCGGGCACAGGCACCAGGACCTCCAAACTTTTTGGACTCAGAGCGATGGGGGTCGGCTCTAAGCAGGGTCCGATCATACTGGATGAGGATGTCTTTGATCTCCTTCTTAGAGGCTTTGTCCACATACTTTCGGTAATAAGCTACCAGAGCTTCGGGGATAGACTGTTATTTTTAATTATTTAGTTTTCTCTGTTTTGTGTGTGTTTATTTTCAGACTTGGGATGTAGCTCTGTCACGGACTGCTAGAGCATGGGGGAAGAAATGTATGTATCGGCGTAATACTCATTTAGATACGGTCCATGAGTCCCACCCTGTATTTAATGGTATTGGTGAAAACATGTGGATTGGTCCTGAAAATGAATTTACTGCAAGTATTGCTATCAGAAGTTGGCATGAACAAAGGAAAAGTTATAATTTTGAAAATGACACTTGCATTGAAGCTGAGGACTGTTCTCATTATATGCAGGTACCTGATATGTAAGTTATTAAATTAGCGACCTTCTTAATTGCGTTACCTACTTCTCTGTTTTAAATTTATAAGCTCGAGTGATAATATGACTTCCTCAATACAATAAAACAATTTAATCCTCTCTGGGACTTTAAAAATCCACCATTCCATCCATTATGTAAATCATACAAGAAATAGCCATTGTCTGCATACCTCAAGATCAAGGGGTTTGTTTTGAAACCAGGGCACAGTAGAAATGGAAGGAAGATTCTTTCAAAGAGATGACTTACAAATTATCAACAAACAAAAAGGTGTCCTAATTCCCCATGGATCATAGATCCGTCAGCTTCCACCGTTATTTCCAGGACTCATGCCCAACACTCTAGCTCCCACCTCACTCTCCAGGGATCTTCAGCCACCTTTCATTTCTGTACTCGCCTTTATTATTTCACACAGGAACTTAAAAAGCTCATAATAAACCAAGACCAGAGACCTTGCATTCTACCCGCGTAGTCTCAAAACAACGTGACTCTGCCTAATTTCCTCAGTAAATATTTATGTCAAGCATCAAAGAGATTTTGAATGAAGTTGTTTACTTAAAATATAACTTGATTTTTCTCAGTCAGCTTATTTTCATATAAAACATAATTTTGAAATTTATTCACAGTTTTAACTCTTTGTTTTCTAGCAGATGAATTCTTCAAAGAATTTTTGATCAGATCTTTTTTTTTTTAATCAGTTCCTCCATATTCCTTACTGATCAGAAGGCTAGACCCCTTAATTTAACTTTAATCCCTCTATGCTGTTTTCTGCTCTGTAATTCAAGCCACTGAGACATTCTTGTTTCCTATATTAGAACTGCTAGACTTTACTTCAACTCTTATATTTTATTCTGTTATTTTTGCAGTGATAGGAATTGGTCCCGGGGCCTCACTTATGTTACTAGGCAAATGGTCTATTCTCAGATTTTTTTGTTGTTTGCTTTGTTTTTATGTTTTGTTCTGTTTTTGAGACAGGGTTTCTCTGTGTAGCCCTGGCTGTCCTGGATCTCACTCTGTAGATCAGGTTGACCACAAACTCACAGAGATCCACCTGCCTTTGCCTGCTGAGTGCTTGGGTTAAAGGTGTGTGCCACCACCTACTGGCCAGATTGTTTGTGTCTAGTCTTTAATATGTCACAATTGTTTCTTTATGAATTGAAATTTTATTACAACTCAAGTTCGTTAAAATTGAATAGGAGAGAGAAATGGCTCTCCTTCCCCACAGGTTATGAGCCAAAAAAAGAATTTTTTCTTTACTTGAAATTTTACTAATATTGAGCATTTCTGGAATACCTCTCATAACTGCAGTCTCACTGTTCCCCCCTCCCCCACCCCAATTCAGCATCTCCTTTTTATGTTCTAGAAAGCAGATCTCTTCTTAATCTTTTCTAATGAAAAGCCCATACTTTGTTTCATTTCTTGATCCAACTTCCTCTCTAAGAGGAAGGAGACACGCCGGTGCCGTAGTTTACACTTGCTTGCTTCCTGTCTGGAGCCCTTTCCTTCCTCTTTTCTCCCTTCTACTAGAAACTTCCACTTTTACAAAGCATTCCTTCTTCTTTCCCTAATTTTCCTTTCTCGTGCCACAGACCTAAAATTTTTCAATCTAATCAGGTATTGGCAAATCACCTTATCAGATGTGACTTCCACTGACATTGTCTGGATCACTGTCCTTCAGCTGTTTCCCATAATATGAAACTATGACAATAGTTACATAAATACAGATCCGGAAATGCTTCCTAAATTTACAACAGTGTCCTACCTCTGTCTAAAAAGAATTTCTGATAGTCCTTGAATTTCTTGGTTAAAGATTCTGTGTGAATGGAACATAGTATTTATAACATAAGTACTTCTAAATCAACTTTACATTTTCTTTGACATGTTTATTTCAGCTTGTTTGGGACAACTCCTACAAAGTTGGTTGTGCTGTTACTCCATGTACAAGAGTTGGAAGTGTCCATTATGCAGCACTTTTCATATGCAATTATGCACCAGGGTAAGTGATTTTAAAGTAATAAAAATATGAAAATAAAATGAGGATATTTTAAGTTTCACTTCAACTTTAACATTTGAAGTTTTACAAGTTTAAGTTGTAATATGTTTTTGAAGTCTTTATTGGCCACAAAAGCTTTAAATATAATATTAATTAAAAACTTCATAATGAAATATTTTCATATCTCATATGAAGTCAGTCATACCTTGAGCAAATTGGCTTTACTTACAAACTCTCTAATGTTTATCACTTATAGGAAGGAAGGTTAGCATTAACTAGTTACAGTAACTAGAGGGCCTGCTATATGGTTTCAGTCATTTTCCAAAATGGTGTATGTTCATAGCACTAATAAAAGATTATTTTTTTTCTTTTCATTTATTTATTTTTTTATAACAGTTTATTTACTTTGGGTTTGTTCTTTTTAAAATTTTTTTATATTAGTTACAGGTTATTTACTTTGTAGCCCAGTTGTAGCCCCCTCCTTTATTGCCTCCCAATCACACCCTCCCTCCCCCATCTCCTCCCTGCCCCTCTTTAAGTCCAGTGATAGGGGAGGACCTCCCCTCCTTCCATCTGACCCTAGCCTATCAGGTCTCATCAGAACTGGCTGCAATGTCTCCTCTACGGCCTAGCAAGGCTGCTCCTACCTTGGGTGGGGGGTCAAAGAGCCCGCCACTGAGTTCATGTCTGAGACAGTCCCTGTTCCCCTTACTAGGGAAATCCGCTTGGATGCTGAGCTGCCATGGGCTACATCTGAGCAGGGGTTCTAGGTTATATCCATGTATGGTCCTTGGTTGGAGAATTAGTTTCAGAAAAGACCCCTGTGCCCAGTTATATGTGGTCTTTGTGGTGTTCCCATCCTCCCCAGGTCTTACTAACTCCCCCTTCTTTCTTATGATTCCCTACACTCTGCCAAAGATTTGGTTATGAGTCTCAGCATTTACTTTGATACACTGGCTAGGTAGAGACTTTCAGAGGCCCTCTGTGGTAGGCTGCTGTCTTGTTTCTTGTTTTCTCTTACTTCCAACGTCCATTCCATTTCTCTTTCTAAGTGAGGATTGATCATCTTACCCTGGATCCTCTTTCTTGTTTAGTTTCTTTAGGTGTACAGATTTTAGTATGTTTATCATATCTTATTGGTCTAGTATCCACTTATAAGTGAGTATATACCATGTGTGTCTTTTTGCCTCTGGGATAACTTACTCAGGATGATCTTTTCTAGATCCTACCATTTGCCTGCAAATTTCATGATTTCCTTGCTGAGTAGTAGTCCATTGTGTAAATGTACCACAGTTTCTATATCCATTCCTCCATTGAGGGACATCTGGGTTGTTTCCAGGTTCTGGCTATTACAAATAAAACTGCTACAAACATGGTTGAACAAATGTTCTTGTTGTGTACTTGAGCATATTTTGGATCTATGCCTAGGAGTGGTATAGGTGGATTTTGAGGTAGCACTATTCCTAATTGTCTGAGAAGGCACCAGATTGATTTTTCAAAGTGATTGTACAAGTTTACATTCCCACTAGCAACCTCTCCAGCATGTGTTGTCACTTGAATTTTTGCTCTTAGCCAATCTGATGGGTGTCAGGTGAAATCTCAGGATCGTTTTTATTTGTATCTCCCTGATTGATAAGGACATTGAGCATTTCTTTAAGTGTTTCTCTGCCATTCTGTATTCCTCTACAGAGAATTCTCTGTTTAGCTCTATACCCCATTTTTAAATTGGATTCCTTGATTTGTTGCTTTTTAATTTCTTTATAAATTCTGGATATTATTGTATCCCAGCTATAGCACCCTCCCTTGTCTCCTCTCAGTCCTACCCTCACTACCTCTTCTCCTCCCATGTCCCTTCCCTAGTCCCCTGATAGGGGAGGTCCTCCTCCCCTTCCATCTGGACTAGCCTATTAGGTCTCATCAGGACTGGCTACATTGTCTTCCTCTGTAGCCTGGTAAGGCTGCCCCCACCCTTAGGGGGAGGTGATCAAAGAGCCAGCCACTGAGTTCATGTCAGAGACAGTCCCTGTTCCCCTTACTAGGGCACCCACTTGGACACTGAGATGCCATGGGCTTCATCTGTGCAAATGTTCTGGGTTATCTCCATGCATGGTCCTTGGTTGGAGTATCAGTCTCAGAAAAGATACCTGGGCCCAGATTATTTGGTTCTGTTGCTCTCCTTGTGGAGCTCCTGTCTCCGGCAGATCTTTCTATCTCTCCCTTCTTTCACAAGATTCCCTGTCCTCTGCCCAAAGTTTGGCTATGAGTCTCAGCATCTGCTTCGATAGATGTCCCTCAACTGAGGATTGGATTCAGAGACAGAGATGCATTTACACAATGGAACACTACTCAGCAATTTAAAACAAGGAAATCATGATATTTGCAGGCAAATGGATGGAAATCGAAAAGATCATCTTGAGTGAGGTATTGCAGAAGCAGAAAGACACACATGGTATATACTCATTTGTAAGTGAATATTAGACATATAATATAGGATAAACATAACAAAATATATATACCTAAAGAAGGTAAACAAGAAGGAGCAACCTGGGTAAGATGCTCAATCCTTACTAAGAACGGCAAACAAGATGGGCATTGGAAGAAGGAGAAAATGGGGAACAGGACAGGAGCATATCACAGAGGGCCTCTGAAAGGTTTTAAAACTCAAGCTATGTTGAAATTTGTGTAGTAAGAATTATTTTAGAAATATATCAGTCTTGTAACATGAAGTATACTGAAACTAACCACAAGATAGTTGTTTGGGCTAATGTAAGTCATACAAAGGTTCATCAGTGTCACAGATGGAACCCCTGAAGCCTGCGTTCTTTCTACTTACTCACCATTTTCTTTATACTTGAGCATCTGCCACTTATGGTAAGTAACTACCCCCAATAGCCTGCACCTCTGAAGCACTCCATTTGGAAGTCCTAAGTCATATAATCCTATTGGTAACAGAACTATAACTTCCAAATAGATGGGAAATAGTCTAATCGACATCTTAAATAAAAACAAAGACTTGACTATTTCCTAGGATCAAAGAATACTCTTTGGGACTATACCATGGAGGGCAAAGAGAAAAAAAGATGGAAAGAAAAATAAGAAGGAAAGAAGGAAGGACTGTAGGTAGGTAGACAGATAAATAAAAGGATCTCTGTTTACTAGTTGTCTTCCCATAGAAAAGAGGAAATAAATGAATTTTCTTATCTAAATCATCTACTGGTTGTCTTCCCACAAATAAGAGGAAATAAATGAGTTTTCTTAACTAAATCATCTTAAAATAGCTAAGTGTCGAAAAAACATTGTTTAATTAACATAAATTAATAATATATTTAACATAAATTTAATTAACATTATGTAACAGAAAAACTGAGTCTTTTCTTACTTTCTGCTTTTTTCTAGAGGAACACTGACGAGGAGGCCTTATCAAGCAGGGCAATTTTGTACTCGGTGTGGTTCTTGGGACAAATGCACAGACTTCCTTTGCAGTAAGATAAAATAAATCCACCTCATGTATACAGTAAGAGAGTGGAGTGGTTGACTGTTGAAATTGACTGCAGCTCTGATGCATATAATGAGAACAGTCCTCAGCTTCAGCGCAAGTGTCATTTTCAAAATTATTTAGTAATTATTTTGCACAAAAGTAAAATGTGCTCTGAGGTTATTGCTTATGAAATTCTTTCTTCTAAATGTTGTATATTCCAGCTGTGGTAATAATTTTGGGTGATAAGTTCTTATATTTGGGCCTCTGGCCTCGTTTTCTAGAATTGTTGTTACAAATTGTGTGTGTGTGTGGGGGGTGTATTCCTAAATACATAAATATAATCTGTTCAGTCCATATGTTACGTGTGTGTGTGTGTGTGTGTGTGATTTCAAGACTGATCACTTGCTTTTTGAAAAAGAAAATGGAGAAGACTCTTCCCTGAAGAACACAATTTTTCCTGCTTTCACCATTCCATAGTTACCTGTAGTTCTTTGTGTAGTCTTAGGCCTGTGATTTTCTCCCTTCCATGTCACATTTGGTGTCATTTTGGTTCAAATATTGTGTAGGCATCTTTGGTGTTGAGACTTCAGGTATAGCTTCCCTGAAATTTCTAAAGGAAATTTCAGAGCAGACATCATTTTTATATGGCTCTTACAATCTTTCTTCTCCCTCTTTTGCTGAGTTCCCTTAGCCTTAGGTGCAGGAGTTATTTTATAGGTGTATCAGCTGGGGCTGGGCACCACACAATCATTTATTCTCTGCATTTTGATCAGTACCACTTTTCTGTGAGGGTCTCTGTCCACTGCAAAAAGAAGTTTCTTTGTTGAGGGAGGAGAGCTATACCAATGTGTGGATAAAAAGATAAATGTTTAAAATTCATTTTGGAATTATTATTGATTTAGCATAATTATTGACTTAGTAAAATGGTAGATGTAGTTTCTCCTCCAAGATTCATGACCTCACTAGCCAGTGTAGTTGGCTAGATTAGTAATACCAGACAAGATTTTTCTCTTGTTGGGTGGGCCTTAAGTTCAATTAGAGAGCAGCCAATTACTGCCAAGGTTTAAGTGCCACTATTGGTCCTCAGGGTTATTGCGCCATGCAGGTCATTGCTGTGGTTCATAGGCATCACAGCTGGATAGAACTGTTGGTGGCTTCCCTCCTTTGGAAGACTGCTGGTGCCTTCTAGTATCATAAAAGCTAGACCTCAGAGAGGATGCTTTCATGTTTGATGCAACTTGTACCCTCTGGGTATCTGAAATGCATGGTGTTTTCAGCAACAGGATGTGTTCAACCTCTAGGGTGCAACCAAGGGCATCAGGAATATTCAAGCATTTCCCAACAGGGGAAATGATGGAGATCACATTTGAAATGGTGCAAAAAACCCAGATACTGGAAAGCACTGTAAAGACTGTGTGGGTCACAACTAAAATATGAAATTAAGAAAATTAAAGACCAAAGAAAACATTATAAATATGCACTGATGAGTCAGATTCAAACAGTGGTAGGATCTGAAGAAGAGAAACAAAATAACACAGGAAACATAGGTAGGGGTAAATATGCATAAATATTAAAACAACACCTTCACTACAGAAATAAAAGTGTTAATTCTAAACATTGAAAATGAATACTGTGTACCATGAAAGAGTGACACAAAATCAGTGTAGTTGACAAATCTGGGAAGTTCATGGACATCAGTGGAAGAGAAAGAATCTTTTATGGATGTAAAAAAAAAACATAAGATTCTTATTAGATTATGTAACAGTCCATTTGCCCAAAGGAACCAGCAACTACAAGTATTCCAGCAGTGAAGTATAGAACAAAGGAAGTACAGTTTTATATGATGCTAAGGGCAGAGAAGTGGTAACAGAACCAGGAGTTTTCTCTCTTAGTGAGTAACTACTGTGACTCGTGTATTCATTCATATCTCCCTCTGGCTTGCAGCTATCTCTTCAGAACTAGAGTATAGTTCTAGAGCTTCCAAATGTTGTTTATCTTCTACTAAGTAGCAAATTCGAAAACTACACAGAAGATAGAACTCATAGAATTATTAATTCTGGTCTCAGCTCTACAGTAAAGATTTGGCTTTACATTGGTGTTATAGCAATTCCACATTGGCAAGGTAACAGTCTCACTTAAGGGGAAAAAATAGATTTGTCTTCAACTTCCTTACCATAAACTTCAGGACTAGGAGACAGTGGAATGATTCCTATTTTGTCTTTATGTATAGAGAGTTAACTAACAATCCATGCAAGCCAAACTTTGTATTCTAGACCATTTTTATTTCGAGCATGTGGGAACTGTTGATACATAGTTAACATGAGTGCTTTCTCAACAAAATCCTGAAGATGACCTTGTCCAAAAAGATGGGAGGGGAAGAAACTGCAGTGAATAACATTTGCAGGAATTGCATCATAATTAATAGACTAAAAGAAAATCTGAACATTGTGTAAAAGTAACTTTTATTCACCAAATATATTTGTCACCTTGGAGGCTTACTGATAAATGATCTCACACTTTCTAGTTCTTTCTAAACTCTGGCTGGCTGGTCCAGCTCAGCTGTTCTGGACCAAACTCCTATCCAAGCTGACTGATTCAAACTGACTTTTCAAGAAAGTCTCTCTAAATTGCTTTGGTTGGCCTCAAACTAACTCTGGCAATTTGTTCTAATCTTTTGGCTCCGTCTCATTCTCTGGGTAATTCTATTTTCACTTGTGCCTAGTTTTATCTCTGTATAACCCATCTCTGTAAAACTGTCGTGGTGAAAACTGCCTCAGAACTGAACTCAACCAAACTCAAATCCATTGCATTGACTGAACTCAACTAAATTGCACTCATTGAGTTGCCTGCCCTCCTGACTCTGGGCTGCTCTTAAGTAGCCTCTGTTTTCTGTCTATTCTCATGTGAGTTGAGCCTATCCTCTCTCTGACTTATTCTGTCGAATCTTTCTCTGATTCGTCCCTCAGTTAGACATTACTTTCTTTTTTGTTTCTCTTTATCATTTATTACAATTTATTCAATTTGTATCCCTGATGTGGCCCCCTCCTTCATCTCCTCCCAATCCTGCCCTCCCTCCCTCTTCTCCCCCTATGCCCCTTCTCTAGTCCTCTGATAGGATAGGTCCTCCTCCCTTTCTGTTTGGCCCTAGCCTATCAAGTCTAATCAGGACTGATTGCATTGTCTTCCTCTGTGGAATAGCAAAGCTGCCCTGCCTTCAGAGGGAGGTAATCAGAGAGACATCCACTGAGTTCATGTCAGACAGCCCCTGTTCCCCTTATAAAGGAACCCACATAGAGACTGAGCTGCCCATGGGCTACATCTGAGCAGGGGTCTAGATCCTCTCCATGTAGAGTACTTGTTTGGAATATCAGTCTCTGCAGGACCCCGGGCCCAGGATTTTTGGCTCTGTCGGTCTCCTTGTGCAGTTCCTGTCCCCTCCAGATCTTTATATCTCCCTTTTCTTCCATAAGGTTTCCTGCACTCTGCCAAAAATTTGACTATGAGTCTTAGCCTCAGCTTTGATATCTCTATTAGTAGAGTTTTTCAGAGGCCATCTGTGGTAGGCTCCTGTCCTGTTCCTGGTCTTCTCCTGCTTCTGACACCTATCACATTTGTCCATCTGAATGAGGATTGAGCATCTTCCCTAGAGTCTTTCGTGTTGTTTAGCTTCTTTAGGAGTATAGATTTCAGTATGTTTATCCTATATTATGTGGCTAATATCCACTTATGAGTGAGTATATAACATGTATGTTTTTTTGCTTCTGGATTACCTCACTCAGGATGATCATTTCTAGTTCCCATAGACATTACTTTCAGAGACAGCTTCTTTCTTTTTTTTAATTAAATTTTTATTTTTTATTTATTTATTTTTAATTTTAACATTTTTATTTTATATTAATCACAGGTTATATACTTTGTATCCCAGCTGTAGGCCCCTCCCACATTCCCTCCCTATCCCACCCTTCCCTCCCTCATCTCCTCCCTGCCCCTTTCCAAGTCCACTGATAGGGGAGGACCTCCTCCCCTTCCATCTAACTCTAGTTTATCAGGTCTCTTCAGGAATGGCTGCAATGTCCTCTTCTGTGGCCTAGCAAGGCTGCTCCTCCCTTGGGGGGTGGGGAGATCGAAGAGCCAGCCATTGAGTTCATGTCCAAAATAGTCTCTGTTCCCCTTACTGGTGTACCCACTTGGGTATTGAGCTACCATTTGTTACATACAAGCAGGGGTTCTAGGTTATAACCATACTTGGTCCTTGGTTGGAGAAACAGTCTCATAAAAGACCCCTGTGCCCTGATATATTTGGTCCTTGCAGAGCTCCTGTCCTCTCCAGGTCATACTAACTCCCCCTTCTTTCATATGATTCCCTGCTCTCTGCCAAAGGGTTGGTTCTGTCTTAATATTTACTTTGATACCCTGCTAGGTAGAGTCTTTCTGAGGCCCTCTGTGGTAGGCTCTTGTCCTGCTACTTGTTTTCTCCTACATCCAATGTCTGTCCAATTTGTCTTTCTAAGTGAGGATTAACCCTCTTATCCCAGGTCCTCTTTCTTGTTTATCTTCTTTAGGTGTATAGATTTCAGTATGTTTATACTATCTTATAGCTCTATATAAGTGAGTATATACCATGTGTGTCTTTCTGCTTTTGGGATACCTCACTCAGGATGATCGTTTCCAGGTCCCACCATTTGCCTGCAAATTTCATGATTTCCTCCTTTTTAATTGCTGGGTAGTATTCCATTGCAAACACAACTTCTACAAACTAACTCTACCTACATTACGTGGGACTAAGAGTATGTACTAAGGGTGCATCTGTAATCTATCCACAGGATTAAAGGTGTGTCATCCCAGCCAGATAAAACAGACCTAAAAGGTCTTTGGATATGACGCCTTGCCAGTGCAGCCACGTTGCTGGATTAAAATTCATCTACAACCAAACAAAATGTAACATGAAATTTTAGCAAGATAAAAAAAAATGACATAATTAAGCCAGACATGGTGTGCACACCTTTAGTCCCTGCACTCAGGAAACAGATGCAGGTGGATTTCTATATGTTCAAGTCCATCATGGCCTACAAAGTGAGTTCAAGGACAGCCATGGCTGTTAAACAGAGAAACCCTGTCTTGAAAAACCAAGATAGATAGGTAGGTAGATAGATAGATAGATAGATAGATAGATAGATAGATAGATAGATAGATAGATAGATAGATAGATGAAAAAGAAAACCTAGTTAAAATTATACAATATAAAATTGTGAAATAATAAAATATAAAAATTATGTAATTAATATGGGATAAGACATCTTTTATATCCAGGGGCCAAGAATAAGGCTTAGAAGCTGACACATATGGGCTGGAGAGAATACTCAGTGGTCAGGTAGCTCGTGAGACACAACACCTTCTAGCACCTACATGTATAAATAAACACATATATTTATAAACACACACAAACTAAAGTCTTTTCTTCAAAAGCAGATAAACTAGTCTATAAATAAATTTGTTTAAATATTTAATAAATATAAATGATGATAAAATAAACCAAAAACTACTTGTGATAAGTGAAGAAACTTGCCAAAAAGAATGCTCAGTGATATTCCTGCTTCTGCTTAAGAATCAATAAATACACATGCATCATGGAGAGAACCTGCACACCCTATAATGAAGGATTCACCACAAAACATATAAAGGACCAAAATCAAAACGCTAAAATGACATCAGAGGCACAACAGAGTTCAGTTCATCTCTAAGGACCCTAAAAAATAAATTCTAAATTCTACCATAGAGATAATATCAATGCAAGCCAAAGCCCACATCAGCACTGTACTTTCCACATGTTTGCACTCATTTATCCTCTTAGTGGAAGTCAAGAATGATTGGCTTAGAAAAGGAGTGGATCTAGGGGGAAGGTGGGGAGGAACTGGGAGGAGTATAGGGAGGGTAAACAGTAGCCGGGGTATATTACGTGAGAAAAGAATTTATTTTCAATAAAAGAAAAACAAAGATTGTCTGACCCTCTCCACCCAGTTGCACAAATGAGAAGGAATATGTCTACTTGAAGATGTAATTATCACTAAAAAAAATAACTAAAATCAATGAAACCCAGGTGGTAGATTTAACTTTGCTGTCTCAGAAATGAAAATAAACCTTAATGAAACATAAGAATTACATGAGAAATGAGTAAACTCATATTTATTTGGAGTAATGTAAGTGGAGAAAGATGGTGTTCTACATTGTCAGAATGGGAAGGATCTCCAGAGGGTAGAAATGACTGACTCAGCTAAGGTGCTTTTGAGACATCATCAGCACTAGAATCCACATCTGCTTAGTTCCACATTTCTCTAGCCAGTCAGAGTGACATTTACTAAAAAAGAATATTGTTTATTGTTGCTTGGCTACTAGCTGAAGCAGGATATCACAGACTATGATGCCTTAGAGCATCAGCCTTCCTAATGTTGCAACCCTTTAATACAGCTCCTCATGCTATGGTGTGTAAATGTCTCTTTTATTTATTTCCTCTGACGAGGGGATATGATGAGGACTGTACCCAACCTGTTTGAATATGCAGCTTGGAATGAGCCCAGAGTGTTTCTTTCTCGGTTCTACCTAGTCCTAGGCCTATAGGCTTCTAGCCCCTATACAATATTCCAAGCTGACTGATTCAACCCATTTTCTCTCCACTTCTGCCTGAATTGTTCTGCTTGGCCTCATACTAACTTTGCAATATGTTTCTAATCTTCTGGCTCTTTCTCATTGTCTGGCTCCTTCTGTCTTCACCTGTGTCTAACTTGTTCTCTGCAACCTGTCTCTGTAAAACTGCCATACATACACGCCTTTTCTCTCTCTCACTGCCCTTAAGTTGCCGCGCTTTGCTGTGATGTTCTTTGGAAAGTTGAAGATATCCTATCTCTGACTCATTCTGTCAACTCTTTCTGATTTGACACTTTGTCTGCCCCACAATTAGACATTACTTTCAAATATGTCTGCTTCCTTCTACAAACTAACCTCATGGTCATTGTTGGGGATTAAAGTTGTGTACTAAAGGTATGTCCATATTCCAGCCAGATCATACTGTAATCCAGGGTGTCCACATTCCAGCCGGATCACATAGACCAAAAAGGTCTTTGGATGTGATCCCTTGCCAGAGAATCCATGTTGCTGGATTAAAATGCCTCTACAGTGGTAGCCCACAACCATAAAATTATTTTGCTGCTACTTCATAACTAATTTTGCTACTGTTATGAATTGTAATGTAAGTATCTATCTGATATGTAGGATATCTGATAGGTGACTCCCCAAAGGGGTTAAAGGCCACAGGTTGAGAACCGCTGCCTTTGATTCTGTGAACATAAAGAATGGTGGTACTGCTGTTAGGAAAACTCTTATAGAAGTAGAAAAAAGACATTATGTATTTCTTAATAGTCTTTCTTTTTCTTTCTAGGTAATGCAGATCGTGACCAAGCTTCATGTATGTATTGCTGTCTTTTATTACTTAAACAAATTACCCATTTTACACGAAATATAGCTTTCTTTAATTGCTTCTTTGTTTACAGATTACCAATTCTGGTACCCACCCTGGGAAAAGCCCCGCCCACTTGTGTGTGCTCCACTGTGCATATTCATCCTTTCACTGAGAACAGCATGTTTTATGCTGTGTGTCGTCGTCGTTTTAATAATACAGTCTCGATTTCCAGATATTTTAAAGGAAAAAGAGTTGCTATATGAGAGTAAAAGATTTTCAGCAGAGGAGGAAACAAAAACTGAGGATGAAGAGATGGTGGATGAGGAAGGAGGGGAAGAAGAGGACGAAGATAACCCAACAGAAGACAAAGATGAGTAGAAAAAAAAAATCTCAAAACATTGAAAAATGGAATGCTGAAATTTAAGAAGAATATATATAAGCCTCAGTTATAATATTTTTCAATGCTTATTTAACTGACTTAAATTAAAAAAAAACAGAAACAGTATGAATACAAACCTCGTACAGAAAATATTAAGCTTTTAAAGACACAGAGAACAATAGGAACAGCAACAACAACAAAAAGTTGTCTTAAGATGTCATTATGGTATAAAGACATAAAAAGAGGGACTATCTATAGTTCTGTCTCTCTCTGTAGACTTTTTATGAGTTAATAAGTATCTAAAGTATTGTTAGATGAAATTGTCCATATAAGATTCTTAGAAATATTCCAAGTTGAGAATATCTATTTGATAAATATTAGCTCTGTTTTTATGGTTGCTATTATAGTTACTGGTAGTGGTTGTATTTTTCCATGTGATATGAAGACATCAGATGTTGTGTATATTTATGTGCATTTATGAAATAATTTACTTGATGATAATCCTACCTGTCAGAAGATAAATGAATAATTTCTACTTCATGGTCAGCAATTGATCAAAGACTTTCTGTAAGTTTTGTCAGGTAGGTCCAATAAAAGCAAAAATAATTCATTGTAAATAAGCAATATAGGTGCTTCTAAATGTATATAATAAAGAATATTTCAAGTTATTACAGTTACTCAGTATGTTTAGTAAAACTTTACACACTTGTGGGTAAAATAAGTTCACATATGAATGGTAATATTAGTAAATTAATTGAATAAAATTTTAGCCTAGAAAAATACACAAAATGGTATCAAAAGTGTTCTTATAAATTGTAATGATTTTTGATATGACTAGCATTATATTAAAAGCTTGTTTTAAGGTCAGGCAAATGCTAATTACATAAAAACAACAACAGACAAACAAAAGAACTATCAGCCTACAGTAGCCTCTTTGACCTAATTTTCTAGGGGTTTAGTGTTTGTTTCATTGCCTTTGTTTTTCAGAAATCTAAATTTTAGAAATTGATGTGTTTTCTACTATAAAGTCACCCACTTCTACTTAGCATCCTGAGAAAAAGCATTGGGTAGAGAAGTGAGACAGTTCTCTACAGTGGTTGAATTAACTGTTACTATAGTGTATTTGTATTCTACTTGAAAGCCTCTCAAAGTGCCTCCAAGTAATTGTTTAATACTCAGAACCATTCTGAGAAGCTATTACTGTTTTCTATATTTAAATTGAGACATCTGGCTTTGGTGTATGAACGATGTAAGTAAGCCAGGATTAAAAACTTACTTTCTGAACATTTGATGCATTTCCAATTATAAATTCTTTTTGACACCATGTTTAATATCCACATTTGGCCAATTTTTTTTTTATCAAAGAGTTTAAATTGTAGTGTCCTACAATCTTCAGGACACTGGATATTCTGAACAATAATGAATTACTTGGTAGTGCCTTTCATATCACCACATGGTGTCACATGTCCTTGAATTTTCTTAAACAAGCACTGTGCTAGGTGTCAGCTCTAGGTCCCCTCAAACCCTCATACCTCATGTTCTGGGACCCTTAGTTTCTAATTTTCCTTTTTATTAAACAAATTTGAGGTTAAACTCTTCAAGTGAGTCTACAAGATTAACAACACAAAACCCTGGGAAGTCTGGGAGAATTTACCTTTTTATCTGTTTCCATGGTATTGAGTTTAGCAATACACTTTAATCAAGTATTCTTGCCTGTCCCGGAAATTTGTCACGGGGGAATAAGCAAACATTTGGTTCATGCCTTGAAGTACTGTGCATTCTATTATGCATCCTGAAACTCTTGAGAGCACTGAGGTGATCCCAGCCCTTGTAATCTCTAGCAAGTGTCTGTCTGTAGAATATTTTGTGAAGGGATGCTCCAACATGTGTCTAGGCTCAGAGAAATACAGGTATGCTTCTTTGGTGGCCTTTTTCTTGGGGATGTGGGGAGTCCCCATACTCCAGTCAGTAACCTCCCACCCATGCTCTGTAAGCAAGCCCAATAAACTCATTAGTTCCCCAAAAGTGAATGTTGGTGGATTGTTACCTCGTTTGTTTTGTCCTTGGCACCTAGAAAGGTAGGCATGCTTAAATCTCCATCTGGAACTGAATATGAACAACACTTGGCATAGTCGGCAGGATATGACAAAACTGAGGCTGAGTTTGGGAAGAGCAATGGTGTTGTCCCTAATCCGGAGAATGAGATAAACAAGAGGAGTGAAGTTGATTTGGGACATAATTACAGAGGAAATTTTTTAAATTTTATTTTATATTAATCACAGGTTATGTACTTTGTATCCCAGCCATAGCCCCCTCCTGCCTTCCCTCCCTATTCCCCCCATCCCTCCCTCATCTCCTCCATGCCCCTTTCAAGTCCACTGATAGGGGAGGACCTCCTCTCCTTCCATCTAACTCTAGCTTGTCAGGTCTCTTCAGGACTGGCTGCAATGTCCTCCTCTGTGGCCTAGCAAGGCTGCTCCTCCTTTGCAGGTGGGGAGTGTCAAAGAGCCAGCCATTGAGTTCATGTCTGAAATAGTCCCTCTTCCCCTTACTAGGGTACCCGCTTGGATATTGAGCTACCATTTGCTACATTCAAGCAGGGGTTCTAAGTTATATCCATACATAGTCCTTGGCTGGAGAAACAGTCTCATAAAAGACCCCTATGCCCTGATATATTTGGTCCTTGTGGAGCTCCTGTCCTCTCCAGGTCATACTAACTCCCCCTTCTTTCATATGATTCTCTGCACTCTGCCAAAGGGTTGGTTCTGTGTCTTAATATTTACTTTGATACCCTGCTAGGTAGAGTCTTTCTGAGGCCCTCTGTGGTAGGCTCTTGTCCTGCTACTTGTTTTCTCCTACATCCAATGTCCATCCCATTTGTCTTTCTAAGTGAGGATTGACCATCTTACCCCAGGTCCTCT
>JAQQSO010000131.1:0-20360 GCA_028658305.1 Pachyuromys duprasi | reverse complement strand
ATTATTAAAGCTTAAATCTCACATAGATCCCAACACCTTAATAGTGGGAGACTTCAACATTCCACTCTCACCAAGGGACAGATCATCCAGTCAGAAGCAAAACAGGGAAACAAGGGCACTCACAGAGACCCTAAATCAAATGGACCTAATAGATGTCTACAGAAATTTTCATCCAAAATCAAAAGAGTATACTTTCTTTTCAGCAACTCATGGAATCTTCTCCAAAATAGACCATATAGTTGGTCACAAAGCAAGCCTCAGCAGATGCAAGAAGATTGAAATAATTCCTTGTATCCAATCTGACCATCATGGTCTAAAGCTGGACCTCAACAACAACAGAAACAGCAAAAAGCCTGCACATACATGGAAACTGAACAACTTGCTACTCAATGACAGCTTGGTTAGGGAAGAAATTAAGAAAGAAATTAAAGACTTCCTAGAATTCAATGAAAATGAAAGTACCCAAACCTATGGGACACAATGAAGGCAGTGCTAAGAGGAAAGTTCATAGCATTAAGTGCCTTCAAGAAGAAATTTGAAACATCTCATACAAGGAACTTAATGGCCCAACTGAAAGCCCTAGGAAAAAAAAAAAAGAAGCAGATACACCAAAGAGGATCAGACAGTTGGAAATAATCAAACTTAGGGCAGCAATTAGAAACAAATAAAACTATTCAAAGAATCAATGAAACCAAGAGCTGGTTCTTTGAAAAAATCAACAGAATAGACAAGCCCTTCGCCAAACTAACAAAAAGGCAGAGAGAAACAATCCAAATCAGCAATATCAGAAATGAAAATGGGGACATAACTACAGACACAGGAAATCCAGACAATTATTAGGTCTTACTACAAAAGCAAATCTTAATGGAACTTTGTAGGTTGAAAATTCATATAGAAATGCAAAGGACCTACAGAGCTAACCTTAGTTTAATGAGAGCAAAAAGCCTGAAAGATGAATATCTCAGCTTTTTACTTTTTATGAAGCATTGATGATCAAGAGAGTATAGTATGAGAACAGAGACAAAGTGTTGGGACAATGAAAAACTTAGAAAAAAACCTGTATGCATATGATACAATGTGCGGAATAGCAGATTTTAATATATGCATGTATGCCAGAGGACAGTCCCTGCCATTGACTGGGTGACCCAAGAGGAGATAAGGAGTCAGCAAGGAATGAGTGAGTCAGGCCTAGAGGTCAGGGGAATCTTGCAGCTCTGACTGATTAGCAATCAGATTGCTTCTTTATTTATTCAGCTTTCACAGAACCAAGAGAGACTAATGGTTATCTAAGAAGTACATATTGTATCATTTTGTCTCCATACATGTGTTTGATTTTTTTAATAACATGTTTGGAATTACACGGTCAGTCACAGTTAGAAAGTACAAATAGAACAGATTTTTGTAGTGGTGATTTTTCCTCCTGGTACCAAGCTCCTGTAATAAGGAGCTCATTAGACTCAAAATATATTTACAAATACCTAGGCCATATAGCTTAGGCTCTTCTCTGACTATCTCATAACTTAAAGTAACCCATTTATAGCAATCTACTTTCTGCCTCATGGAGAGACCAAAACCTAAAAGTGAGAGACAGAATGACAGTGATTACAGCATTCAGCACAGCTTTGCTGGAACTGAATGTCAAACAGCTGTTCTGGCTTCATGAGTTTCACTGTTTCCAGTGTACATGGCTGCACCACATGTAGATATCTCAGTAGAGATATCTCATAAATCTCATAAATTTATATCTCATAGATGTTCCTGGGTCAACTGAATGCATATATGCATGAGAGCAGAGCTTAAAACCCAACTTTATGGAGTATACAAAAATCTACCTAACACGATCACAAAACTAAATTTAAGATATACTTATAGAAAACATCTAGGAAAAACCTGAAATCATTTTTCTGATCTGGGTTAAAAAATAATTCTTAGGCATGACACAAAAGGTAAGATGAGCTATATGACCTTCATGAATTTAAGAACCTCCTTTGAAAGGCACTATTAACAAAATAAAAAGATAATCAACAAAATGGGAGAAATATTTGCAAATAATATATATGATAAAAACTTTTATCAAGAATATATTACAAGTGCTGGGGAAACGGCTAGGTGGGCCCAGGTGCATGTTCTAATACCTAGTACTCAAATGATGGAAGGAGAGAACCAGTTCTCAAAGATTGTCCTTTGGTCTCCACTCTCACACAATGGCATATGCACGTGCCCTTTCCCAATACATAAATCTAGTAAAAAAAAGTCAAAGAAAAATATATATGACAAGTAGGTGGGTGTGGTGGCACACTTTCATAATTCTAGACTTCAGGACCTGAGGCAATAGGATTAAAACCAGTGTGGAGGACAAATTGAAGCACTCTTTTAAAGAAAAGGAATATATAATTAAAGAAAAAATTAAAAATATCAGTCAGAAAATAAGCAGAGAATAATCTGACCTCAGTCAGGAAAGGAGGTGTTAGTGTATGTTTTTAATCCCAGAACTCTTGGGAGGCAGATGCAGGTGAATCTGAGTTCAAGGCCTGCCTCGTCTTCAGAGTGAGTTCTGGAACAGCCATAGTCATACAAAGAAACCCTGTCTTGAAAACAAATAAATAAAACACGCCATCCCCAAACAACAAACGAAACCAACCAAAAGAAAACCTACTCCAAATAAACCTTAAATAAGCCAATTATTGCCTGTATCCAGGAAATACAAAAACCACTTAGGAATTCAATACGTGAATTTCTATAATTTTTGATGCAGCAGTTTTAGTCACCAGACAGTTTTCCAGTTCTGGTCCCATCACTGTCTCTGTGTTTTTGGTTTTTAGTGGGTACTCTTATAGCCTTAAATTAATAATAAAATAAAAGGTTGGAGAGATGGCTCAGTGGTTACTTTTATAGACGTTCCAGGTTTGGTTTCTAGCACTCACATAGCCTATGGATGTCTAACACGTTAGTTCAAGGGACTCCAATGCTCTGTTCAGGCCTCTGAGAGCACCAGGTATGCATGTGGTGCACATCCATACATGCAAGCAAACACTCATACACATAGAGAGTGTGTAATAAACATAGTATGTTTATTTATTTATTGCAATGTATTCACTTTGAATCCCTGCTGCAGTCTCCTCACCCATCTCCTCCCTCCCTCCCTCATCTCCCATGCCCCTCTTGCTGTCCCCTGATAGGACTCCTCCCTTTCTATCTGACCCTAGCCTATCAGGTCTCATCAAGGCTGGCTGCATCATCTTCCTATGTGGCCTGGCAAGGCTGCACTGGCCTGGGGAAGGTGATCAAAGAGCTGGCCACTGAGTTCATGCCAGAGACAGCTCCTGTACCCCTTTCTAGGGAACTCACTTGAGCAGCGTATGGGCATCCTCTGAACAGGGGCTTCTAGATCCTCTCCATGCATGCTCCTTGGTTGGAGCCCAGGTTTTTTGACTCTGTTGTTCACCTTGTGGAGTTTCTGTCCCCTCCAGGTCTTTCTTATATCCCTATTCTTCCAAAAGGCTTCCTGAACTCTGCCCAAAATTTGGCTATGAGTTTCAGTATCTCTCTTGATACCCTGGTAGGTAGAGTCTTTCAGAGGTCCTCTGTGGAAGGCTCCTGTTCTGTTCCTTGTCTTCTCCTACTTCTGATGTCTATCTTGTTTCTCCTTCTGAATGAGGATTAAGAATCTTCTCTCGGGTCCTCCTTGTTGTTTGGCTTCTTTAGGACTGTAGATTTTAGTATGTTTATCCTATATTACATGGCTAGAGGTATCTCCATCCCTGATCTCAAGCTGTACAATAAAACAACAGTAATGAAAATGGCATGGTGCTGGCATAGAAACAGACTCATGGATCAATGAACCGAATTGAGGGCCCAGAAATAAACCCACACTCTTATGAAAACTTAGTTTTTTGACAAAGAAGCCAAAACCATACAATGGAAAAAAGACAGCATCTTCAACAAATGGTGCTGGTCTAACTGTATGTCTACATAAATGTAGAAAAATGCAAATACACCCTATTTATCACCCTGCACAAAGTTAACGTCCAAGTGGATCAAAGGCCTCAACATAAAACCAGACACACTAAGTGTTCAAAGAAAAAGTAAGTCTTGACCTCGCTGGCACAGGAGACAACTTCTGAACAGAACACCAACAGCACAGGCTCTAAGATCAACAATTAATAAATGGGACCTCATGAAACTGAAAAGCTTCTATAAAGCAAAAGTCACTCAGAACAAAAGGACAGCCTACTGACTGGGAAAGGCTCTTCACCAACCCTGACAGAGGACTAATATCCAGAATACATAAAGAACTGAAGAAGTTAAACACCAGCAAAACAAGTAATCCAATTAAAAAATGGGGTACAGAACTAAACAGAGAATTCTCAACAGAGGAATATGAAATGGCAGAGAAACACTTAAAGAAATCCTCAACATCCTTAGTTATTTGGGAAATGCAATAAAAAATGTTTTAAAAGATATTTTTAAAACCCACCTCTGATCTTACTGGAAACCCAAAAAGTCTCAACAAATTAATTCACCCCAGGAAGACTGCAATCAACATAGATCCAAAAAATATGTGTATACATTATAAAAACAAAGACACTGGGTGCACATAGGAGACCTTCCTCTGATCATTTGAATGACAGTACTTTAGAGTCAATATTTATAAGTACATCTCTTGAGATAGAGCCTGACATGTAATCTCATTCTCAGAATTTGGAGCAGGAGTTGTATTAGATTTGACTTCTTTTTTCAAGGTCTTACACACCAAACTTAAAAGCACAGGCATTTTTTAGCAAGTATATCATCAAAGATATGGATGTGAAATAAGCAAATGTGTATATCTGTCATTAATAGTCACTGTCAAAATTAAGTAAACAAACTTAAATAGCATTACAGACTTCTTAGAAGGGTTAAAATGAGAAATACCATTAACAAACGTGGATGAACATGGTAAGTGACTCAGTCTTGCTGAGTTGAGAGTGAAGCACACATTGCTGGTGGTATAAGAAATGGTACAACCACTTTGCTAACAGCTGCCCAGTTTCTTAATGGCTTAAACAGAAATATATGTAATTCAGCTATTTTACTACTAGGTGAACTAAGAAAAAAAAGAAAACAGGAGTTGGAAGATAGGGGTCAAGGGTGCTTGCTGCTATTGCAGAGGACCTGAGTTGTGCACACACACATACACACACACACACACACACACACAATTTAAAAATGAACAGAACCTTTAAAAAGTAATAAAGAAAAACAGATACATAAAAACACATTTATGTAAATGTTTGTATCTGGTCTAGTTGTAATAGCCCCAAATTAGCACCCATATAAATAGTCATAAGGGTATAGGTAAATAAATTGTGGTCCATTTTTACATGTAATCTATGTTCAGCAACATAGAGAGATGATCAACTGGACAAATGTTACAACACGAATAGTTTTCAAATATAATGCGTAAGAAAATAAAAGCTATAGTGACAGCAGATCAAAGTTTGCCTGGGATTGTGAGGAAGGAGGGATAGGAATGATGAAACACAAATACACACAGTAGAACATGATGATATACTCATGATATTGAATGTGGTAATGGTTTCATATGCATACAGATACGAATAACTATACTGTGTACTTGGGATATGTTTCCTTGTTCATTATGAATCAAAACATGTTAAAAGGAATTTTACTTTCCATTATAAAAAAGTCATATGTTCCAGCTTTATCGCTCATTCCCTTGCTCTTTGCCTGCACTGTTTCTAATAAGTATGTCTATAGAAATAACATGCTTTTCTACCCCATCAAATTTTTGTCTTTGCTTTTTTTTTGAATTTCTGAGTAAAGTTTTTTTCAGTGTTTGTCTTGCCTGGTGTTCTCTGAGTTTGCTGGCTGTGTGGACAAGTGTCTTTGAATTAGTTTTGGACGACTCTTAGTCATCGTTATTTTAAATAAATTTTCCAGTTTATTTTCTTTTTTTCTTCTTACATCCTTGTTGGGCACATTGTACCCTTGAAATTGTCCCACAAAACACCAGGTTTTACATGCCTGTCATACTTGCCCTTGAGAAATTGAAGCAGGAAGATTATGAGGGGGGGCATCATCTTCAGAATTTGTGTGTGTGTGTGTGTTTGTGAGGATGGGTGTGTGTGTGTTTGTTTCAGTTTGTAATGACTGCTTTCAAGCTCACCAATTCTTTGTCTGTGTCTATTGTTCTATTGACATTTTTCACTTCTTTGATGTTTCTTTTTTATTTCATTTTTTAAGTACTGAGTCTGCATATCTTTGCTTATACTGTCCATCTGTTCTTGCATATTGTTTCCTTTCTAAACAAGAGCGCTGAATGTGTCATCCAGTTATTAAAACTCACTACTCAATAATCACAAACACAATCTGTATTACTATACTTGATTTTATTTCTCTGACCTCTAGCATTTCTTATTATTAATTTTTTTTGGTGTACAGCTGAACATTTATTGAATAGCAGGAGCTAAGCCTAATCTAAAAGCCTTTAGCGTGGTATCCATTACTAGTTCCAAGTATGGGCTTTCTTTACTGTTTGTAGTGGCTATAGGTGTCACTGACACCAAATTATCTAAACGTCCTTGCTTTTTCTCTCTTATTGTTCTTTTTATTGTTTCTTTTGTTCTTCTTGTGTTTTTAGCCTCCTCCTCCAATAGTGTCTTCATTTAGCATTCCTTTTAGTTGCAGTGTAGCCCTGTCAGTGGTGAGGAATGGGCCAGAGAAAGATTTGGTAATCTCACATTTGATTTTCAATCTTTTAATGATTGGGCCATCATCTTCACAGTGGCTATTAGCTTCACTTTCACATTGTAAGACTGGGGTGCCAAAGAGGACTGAAATTAGTTGATTTATTTCATCTGCTGGTGGGATAAGGCTGTGGTGTGGTCTTTTTCTCTCCAGGGAAACAGGCCTTGGTAATGGAGAATGCTCCAGGTATTTTTCAGTGATACCTTTCTTCTTGCCCCTGCTGATGCCATAAAAGGTCTTTCTTGGATTTTTCTGTGAGACTGCAGTAGGATTTCTGGATATAAAAGCCACGCCATGTGGGGTAGGCACCTCCGAAGCCTGGCAGATCTCAGGAGTCTCTCACTCCTCTGAACTCAGTTTCTAGCAGTTCATCAGATTTGTTAACCAACAAGTTTATGGCTCTAAAAGTGTCTAGTGTCTGTTCCCAGTAAGCAAGCCTTTCTCCCCCTCCTCCTCCACTTCCCCCTTCATCTTCCTCTGTTTCTTTCTTCCCCTCTTCCTCCTCCTTTTCGTCTTCCTCCTCTTTCTCCTCCTCCTTTTTCTTCTTTTCTGAGATAGGCTTTCTCTGTGTAGCTCTGACTGTCCGGGAACTTACTTAGTAGGTTGGGTTGGCCTTGAGCGTACAGAGATCTACTGGCCTCTGCCACTCAGGTGCTGCTATTAAAGGCATGCACTACTGACTGCAGGCTCACCGGTGAGCAAGTCCTAAATGTAATTCTAGGTGCATCTATTTATCTAGATTTTGAGATGCTGGTTTGCTTCACAGCTTCTGTTCTCTGATGGGTCCAAGAAAACTCACTAGCTTTCATTTTCCAAGAGGCAAAATGACAGCCTCTTGGCAACTTATGTGTTGGTACTGAAACAGAAACATTATTATCTTTTTCAATTTTGGATGTTTTTTCCAAACTCTGAAGTCAATGAATCAAACTGTGTCACTGGAAAATAGAAGCAACCACTTTACTGAATAAAATGCATTGCCTGCTTTTCTAGTACACAAATGAGCCTACTAGACACAGAAAGACTGTGACTAAAACAGATGAGCACAGAGGAGAGTGATGTGTTAGCCCACAGGGATGGGGCAAAATATAGAGGGAGCAAGAAGGCAAAGGAACAGGAGGCACTAAAGTGGCATCTTGTGGGAGTTAACCTTACGAAGACAGAAAGGAAAAACAAAGGGCGATGTGGGTCATAAGAACAGTAGATGCAAGTGAAATAAAGGTGAATGAAAAACATCTGATATATTACATAATTACTTTTTTTTTTTACTACTTTGCTTGTATACAGTTAGTGCTTATTCCTTTAAGCTTCTTAATTTAGAACACTTTCTGCAGCATGGAGAGAGTGTCGGGTAGTCTGTGCACTCCACGCTTTTTAAACTACTTTACCTCAGTACAATTGAGACTTTATTTTATTAAAGACCTTATTTTCTATTGAGTTATAAAACAAAAATATGATACATCTATTTTAATTATGATTGGTTTCTAACATCTTAATTTATGAGGTTATAAAACAAAAGGGAAATCCTTCATTTTCATGTGTTTTCTAAAGTATTTCTTCTGTGAGAAATACTTTACGCTAATTAATGAGGCTAATAGCAGAATTTTGTAACTTTCAAGATGTTCAGTTAACCACAGCTGCCCTCTGGGAACACTCCCTGGACTTCAGTGGTCCGTTGAAGGTTTTGAGAACTTGAGGCAAGGTTCGAAGCCTAAGGAAGGAGAGGATTGTCTAATAATTGCAACAGTTCAGGAGTTGCTTACCTTGAATTGTATTTTTACTTTAGATTTTTTTGTCTGACTTTGGGCAAACTACATAATCTTTTGGGGATACTTTATCTTTTAAATGCTGAGAATACTAGCTTGATTTAGGCCCTTTAAAAGTCCTTGGATAAAAGCTATTCTATAAGTGTTTTCTATTATCAGGAAATGCCAGATTTACAAGTTATTATTAGCCGTGGTCAGCATGTGAATTCACATCCTCAGTCCTCCAAGATTAAAAGAACCCACCATCAGAGTTCAACTGTTGGGTTGCCATGGACACAGGCTTCATTTCATGCTATATTGTAGAGCAGTTAATACTTACTAGTTATTTATGTAGAAGTAGAAGTTGTGTTTTCACCATTCTATTCAGGCCAACATTATTTATTCATTGGCTGCAGGCCTTGCTAAAGTCCACTGGGTGGCTTTTACAAGTGTCACTGTCATAAGCATCTGACATTGGTTTATACTATTTTGGAAATAATCTGACAAAGTGTGGAATCTCACATGGTAAATAAATGATCATTCTTTAAAAAAAAACACTAAGCAAATCCCACTAAAAATTACAGAGCAAAGAAAACAATCAGTTTCTAGTAGATAGCTTACAACAAATACACAACACTCCCTTGACTATAACCAGGCACCCATTCATCATGACCTCTACACAGTTTAGACAGATTGGTAAATATTTATGCTGGTAATCTTTATGTTGTCTTATTTATATTCTACAAAACTACTGTGCTTCTCTTATGACACTTGTTGATGTTCAAAAAAGGACTATGTTATCAGGAGTACTGCTGCAAAATTCTTTGAGGCAAATGCTTCCAAAGAAAGCAAAGTTATTGGTTCCTGAACCCTTGCCTTCTTCCTTTCTTTTGCCGCTGTTTGTTCATTTCTGTAGAACTACAAACGTGGTGAGTGTAAGGCAAGATGACTGGCTCACAAGCAGTCATCAGGGTCTCCTCTCAGTGGGATGTGATGCCTTCTCTCACAGGGAGCAGCATCCAAGCTAACGAGGAGTGGCCCTATTTATGCTTAACAACTCCAAGGAAGACTCACTACATCGTCCTCATTTTTAGTTATAAAACCGCAAAGAGTTCTGGAAAAATCTACCTTTGTACCAACTTGTTCATGTGAATACTGTTCTGGCTGGTGTTTTGTCATCTTGACACAAGCCACTTGGGAAGAGGAAACCTCAGTTGAGAAAATGCTCCCACCAAATTGGCCTTATGACCATTTTCTGGATTAGTTATTAATGTAGGTCAGCCTAGCTTTCCATGGGCAGTGCCTCCCCTGGATAGGTAGTCCTGAGTTGTGTAAAAATGTACATTAAAAAAGCCTGGGGAGCAAGTCTGTGAGCAGAGTTTCTCTATAGGCTCTGCTTCAGTTCTTGCCTCTAAGCTTCTTGCCTTGACTTCTTACCCTGACTTCCATTCTATGGTGGAATATGATGTCAGAGGTATTAGTGAAGCAAACCCTTTTCTCTCCAAGTTGCTTTTGGTCATGGTAGTTTATCACAGCAAAAGATAACCTAACTGAGACAAATAGTAAGTACTATTGTCCACTAAATGTTGGGTACCATCATAGACATAGAGAAATCAAACATATTAAAATATAGGCCATCATTTCAACAGATTTCTAATGTGGTACAAGAAATAGACACTCAAAGTAAGTAAGGAGCATTTCTAGGCTTAAACAATTTGGGGCTAAAGTTGAGAAGTTGAAGTTCTTCTGCTTCATAGTTCTACTAAAAAGCTGTCTTGTTATTTAATGGAGGATTCTTGGGAGCAGTTTATACATATTCAGTAGCTTTGATTTTTGCTACTGCTGCTTAAGTTTTGTGAGAATGGAAACAACATTCTTTCACATACCTAAAGAATTGTCTGGATTTAGTTTCAGGAAGTAAGTAAATAGTGCTAGTTTTTTTTCTTTTTATTATTATTATCATTTATTACAATTTATTCAATTTGTATCCCAGCTGTGGCCCCTCCCTTGCCTCCTCCCGATACCACCCTCCCTCCCTCTTCTCCCCATGCCCCTTCCCTAGCCCACTGATAGGGGAGGACCTCCTCCCTTCTATCTGACCCTAGCCTATCAGGTCTCATCAGGAATGGTTGCATTGTCTTCCTCTGGAATCAGTTTCAGGAAATAGGTATATAGTGCTAGTATTTTTTTTTTAAAGGAAACAGAGAAATTTAGGAGGAGGCTGAAGTTTTGAATTGTCACATAGATTTTTGACTATGAGACAATTGAGAGATGGTTACAAGTGGGCAGTTGGAATTATAATCCTGTGACTCAGAAGAGAATTTATTTATGTATGTATTTACTTATGTATTTTTGCCTATAAGCCTGTATTGGCTGTTGGTGCCATGTATATATGTTGTTGAGCCTGCTCAGAGTGATCAGAAAGTGGAAAAGAAGAGGCACATGACACAGGAAGAGTCTAGCCTTGTCTAGAAAACCATGCTTTGTTAATCAAAAGAACAGAAAGAATATCGTTATTAACAGTACTTTAAAATGTGAAGAAGTGTAGCAATTGAAATAGGGGTGGATGGGCACAAATTTAGCTATGCCATTTTTACCATGTGTGTTGGGGTGTCTTGGATCATGTCTCTTCTCTCTGCCCATTAAGGAATTAAAAGGCATCAAAAGTTGCAACCCCAGCATGCAGCCATGTTTTATCAAAAGTGAAGGTACATACAACACTCAGCACAGCAAAGAGACATTCTCCCTACAAGAGGAGGAGAGCTACAGTCAGCGTCCATTCCTCACTTGAGAATCTGGGTTTTTATGTTTGGGCCTGGGATTAGGTTCCTTTTCTGTTTTCCAGATTGCTTGGTTTTGGCTATCACAGGGGATTGGAGGATTTGGACAAAAGCAGAAAATCTAATTGGTTAAAGTTGAAAAGGGCTGTCATTGGGAAATTTAAAAATCCCATTGGAAAAGCCTACCAGCAAATAATTTGCCCATTAATTTTTTGGGGGGTGGGTGGGTGGGTAGGAGAACCCAGAAGTCTGCCATGTTATTGTAACTTGGATTAAAACAAATGTATCTCCTTCTGGCCATTTTCTATGCCTATCAGGAGGTTATCTGAATTCAGCATTCCCTCACCATAGATAGAGTAAATTAAACTGAGAAACTGAGCTGACAGCATTTTGGGTTTTTTTGGTATTAGTTTTATTTATTGTTTTGTGTCGTCTTTCAATGTTTATAGCTCACACCAGCCTTTACTGACTTTTTATTGTTATTATAAATACATATTCTTCTTTAAAATTTGATTTTATAAAACTGCATTAATCACAATTACCTTAGTCATGTCCTGGTACTTGCATATTTCACTTATTTATGGTATTTATGAACTAACTAAAAATTTAGAACATTACCAATATCTATATTTATTTATGTAGTTTTTCCTCTTTCATCTTTTTTCAACTTTTAAAGCAACTGCTACACTGATTTCTCTGATTAGCATATTTTTGTTTTAAAGCACACATTTCATGATTATACATACATACATTTCTATAGCTGCATATACATTTATATGCATTTTTAGTATATTTGCATACCTAATTACTACATTTTCCTTTTTTCACTTTCAAAACTTAAAAATGTTATCAAACTGTATCATTTCCTAGGACTTGATTTGTTTCACTTGATATTATGTTGTTGAAATTCCTGCACAATTTTGTTTATAATAACACATGTTACTGCAATGAACTGTTTCATTGTATAAATATATCATGATTTTTTTTCTAGTCAATCATATTTGTTAGTGGGGATTTGAGTTGCTTGGAGATTTTTATTATTATGAACAGTGTTACTTTGATCATTTTGTACCTGAGCAAATATTTTCTTGAGTATTGTCTCAAACAGGATAGATTATTGTATAACAATTAACTGGTAGACAAAGGCCTAACACAAGGAAGTTTCATTTCTTGGTGAAGACTGCCAAAGACTCAGACTGACAGAGGGCAAATCATGTAGCTATATTTTTTTATTTTTATTTTCCTTTTTTGCCTTTTTTCTTTATTATTTTTCTTTATTAGAGTTTATTCACTTTGTATCCTAGCGGTAGACTCCCTCCCTTGTCTCCTCCCAATCCTACCCTCCCTTTTCTCCCCCTATGCCCCTCCCCTAGTCCACTGATAGGGGCGGTCTTCCTCCCCTTCTATCTGACCCTAGCTTATCAGGGCTCATCAGGACTGGTTGTATTGTCTTTCTCTATAGCCTGGCACAGGGTTTTTCTCTGTAGCCTTGGTTGTCCTGGACTCACTCTGTAGACCAGGCTGTCCTTTAACTCACAAAGCTCTACCTGCCTCTGCCTCCCAGATTGTTTTTGGTACCATAGTTTTAGGGTAAAAGTATAATTCCATTGGTTTCAAGAGTTTATTATCACCAATACATTAGTTAAAAAGATACTTACTGGTGAAGAGCAAAGAAAGGTTAATGGTAGCCAAATTATGAAGTATAGATAAAGGCGTTCAGTAGTCTCCTGTCCTAGGGGTTCCCAGTCTGTCTTTGGAGCACTGACAGGAGCTTTAGGTTTATATAGAGGACAAACTGGGCAAAGGCAAGCATATACATAATTAAGCAGTCCTAAGAGTTGAGTTTATCTTTCTTCACCGAGAGAGCAATCTGTTTTTCACAAAGTGACTGCTGTAGCATCATAGATAATCTCATCATTTGAAAGCTGTTCCGTTAATGTGCAGATGGTGCAGTGCATCGTAGATAACCGCATCATCTGAGAGGTGGTCTGTTATTGTGCTGCTGCTTGGAAGTAGTCTCATCCCAGGTGATAGCAGGATTAGGTACTTTCTGGGTACCTGGAACTGGACATTATAAAAGTTGAGAGCAAGACGCCTGCTGGAGACAGAAAATGAAGGCAGAGATGCCAAGCTCTCTTATCCTGTCTTTAGCTACCTTTTGGACCCAAAGAAGAAGAGTTTACGAAAAACCCTCTAAGTGCTTGTTTTGCCCTCAGGAACGTGAGAGCTCCTCCTCTTGGCAAGGGGGGGAGAGACGCTGCAGAACCATCTGGGACTTCCCAGTGTTCTGTCTTGGGTCACAGCAACCTGCTGAGATGGTTAGCGTTTGTCCGTTGCGCTAGGCACGACTTGACTGCTCCTGGTCAAACACTTCACAGGGTATGTCTGTGAAGGTGTTTCCAGGAGGGATTAACGTTCGAATTGGTCAGTTGGGTAAAGAAGACTGTTCTCCTCAAAGTGGCTATGTATCCTACCGGGGCCTGAAAAGGTGGAAGAAGCAATAAGCTTTGCTTGGTTGCTGGAGCAAGAACTCTGATTCTGCCGTTGGTGCTTCTTGAACGTGGTAGTCTGATCCTGTTTAGATCTGTACGACCACATCTTCAGTTCTCAGGCCTGTAAGCCACATGTTTCTTTGGATCTAAAGCTTGCAATTGGTAGGTGTAGGATTTAATTTCCACAATGGCATGACTCAATACCTTATAATATATGTCTTGTTAGCCCTCTTACTCTGTTTCTATTTCTTTGTCTCTCTTCTATCTCATCCACTGTCCCTTCCCCTCTCTTTTCAGAGGGAAATCTGACAGCCTTTTTTCTTACCCCTTTCTGTTTGTTGTCTCACTACGACTATACTATACTATAGAAGTCACTATACTATGACTTCTGCATATATTTCCTTTATGTAGGTGGCAAGAGCTAATTCCAGGGAAGCAAATGGAATGCCTGATGATGATCACTGCCTCTGTCACTTGGGAGTGAACTTCATATCTGTTATTCATAAACATGTAGCTTAATAAGACAGTGCCAAATTATTTCGCAAAGTATTTGCACAAATTTATACTTATAATACCATTATACAAGAGATAAATTTTATTTTGTAATGCAAGTAAGATATTTCTCCCTGAAGGTCTTTTTGTTGAAGCTTGTGTATGTGTGTGTGTGTGTTTTACTGTTGTACTTTCATATATTATAGAGACATTCTTATTTTTAAATTTATTTATTTAGTTTTTTATTTATTACAATTTATTCACTTTGTATCCCAGTTATAGCCCCCTCCTTCAGCCCCTCCAAATCCCACACTCTCTCCCTCTTCTCCTCCCATGCCCCTTCCTCAGTCCACCAGGCCACAGAGAAAGACAATGCAGCCAGTCCTGATGAGATCTGATAGACTAGGGTCAGATGGAAGGGGAGGAGATAGAGATATTCTTATGCCTACTTTCCTTTAGATTAAGTAATTGATTTTAGCAAGTGATTAACAATTTTCTGGTGTTTTTGTCTATGCCATCCTTCATTTGTATGTGGTAATAACATTTGATTTTTCATTTTTGAACTGGATTTTCCCATTGTTTAATTCTGTTGCTGTTCTGGCATATGTACTTCTAACACCGTCATTAATTCTCTTTGATAGCTACCTTAAGCACACTGAAGGATAAAGCCAATAAAGAAGTAAAGGGAAAGCCAAGGACAGGAAGTAGAGACAAAGTCCTGGTAACATGCAGTTTGATCTTGATTCACTTGTGTCTGAAGGCCAGTTTCTGGACTTCTCGGTTGTATGTGCTGATAACATCCCTAATTTACCTAAACTCATTTTTTTGGGTGACTGAGAGTCCTAATCAGCACTTAGTAAGAGAGATAGATAGAATCTATGTCTTCATCAATCTCTTGGATGGGCACTTACTCAGCTCTGCATATTACCAGCTATAGTTTTGTATTGGATTCTAGAAGTAGAGACTAAGAAAATATGAGGAAGAAGAGGGATTTAAGATATTGAGAAACCATTTAGAAGGTTATATCACATGTCACAGTACAAATTAGTGCACTAGAAATTTTTGTCATTATTCCCAAATATAGAATTTATTTTTGAACTTGGTGATCCAGAGAACTATAAAAAGTCACACATTCATCTCTTAAAACATGTTGGTGAGATTTTATCTTAGTACTTACCTCAAAGTGACAAATAGTTAATTAGACACACAAAACATCTTCTAACACAGACAGTTTAGAACTTGAAGTTTTGCTGCTGACAGAGGAGTCTCAGAAGATATAGGAGTCTGAACACTAAATGAATCCAGATTCTCTCTAATGTCTCAATAATGCCAAGTCAGCTCTGAGGCCAATTAATCAAAACGAATTTACAATTAAGTTCACAAAAAAGCACTAATTGCCTGTAGGAGGAAAATGTGCTGAGGACAGATTCTTGCACGTGTGAAGTGACAGTGGACCTATCATTGGCCCAGGTGATTGCATTGCTGCACCTTGGCCTTGTCCCAGCAAAAGTGCTGGTCATCAAGAAAAGTGTTTGATTTTTTTTCCTGGAGAGATGTTAGCATACATCTATCCACCCAGACAAAGCAATCATTACAGACTAAAGAAATAATTCTATCCATGTCTAGCTAGGTGAACTAATGAGCTTACTGAGGATACAGGAAGCATTGGCAAACAGATGACTCTGGGTAGCTGTATGGATGGAAAGGCCAACATGGGTGATGTCTCAAGAATGCTGCATCATTGAAGTCCCAGTGAACTTGCAGGCAGCTTCACCAGAGTTGTTTTTTTTTTCTCTCTCTCAGAAATTGTTTGCTGCTTACATAACTGTGTGGGCTCACCTTGTGAGTCTTGTCATTTTTGGAGCTTCCTGACGTTCGGAAGTTGGATGAGTTTCCTGAACCTTGTAAGATTGCATAGTTTCCTGAGATTTGTGATGCTTCCCATTTCTTCCAGAAGTGAACTTTTCAATATGAAGGAAGTAGGTACACGCTATCAGGGCATCACACAGAGCTTTCTATCTGCTCTTTACATGCAGGGATCACATACCTGTCCTTCCAGTTAAGTATGACCTTCTAGGATTTTCCTGTTGTTGTATTCATGTTGTCTTAATTCCCTTTTCATTGCTATGATAAAACATCACAAGAAAGGCAAATTATAAAAAAAAGCATTTGAAAAGAGAGTTAGAGTCCATAATGGTGGAGCAAAGGAACAGGTGGGAACTCACATCTCTTACATCTTTATCCACAATCTTTGGGTAAGGAGGAAGGGAGGAAGGAAGGAAGCAAGGGAAGGAGGGAGGGAGGGAGACATAGAGAAACACTGGGAATTGCAAGAGTCTTTTGAAACTCAGAATCAACTCTCAGTGACACATCTCTTCCAACTAGGATACATCTCTTAATCCTTCCCCAAAACTTCCATCAGCTGGGGACTATATAACTTAAATACATGAACCTATGGGAGCCAGTCTCATTAAAGCCATTGCCTATGTGTAATAGGGGATAAGGAATGCTGAGGCCCAAGAATATGGACCAGAGAAAGCCTATTTCCTTAATCATATCTCACAAGGAGAGGTTGTGGACAACCAAGAACAACCTTCACTAGACCGTGTTAGGGCTCTGAATGTTTATCTTGGTGAAAGACATTCCTTGTCTTTGAATTTCTATTTCTCTGTACTGAGGCGTTTATCCCACAAACTCTACCTTCAGTTTCCAGAACAACTTGGACTTGAAGCAGGAAAAAAACCTTACATTTCCTTCTCTTGGTGGGTTGTTGATATACAGTGACATTGAACTATGATATTGTCCACTTTCTTTGGAGTAGTATTGTTTCCCATAATTTTTAGACCCTACTCTTATTTTGATCCGAATCTAAATCTTACTGTATTTTCCTCTGTGCTGCTCATTCACTTTCTTTCCATCTCTCCATGCTACTTCGAATCCAGACCCCAAACTTTAGCTTCTGTTAGTGAACATATTTCTCTGCCCAGTTTCTAATGCTACAAATTACTTACCCAACAGACATGAATGACTTATTTGGTGAGAGTCTGTCTAGAGACTCAGGATATGGATTTCCCATTATATACAATTATAGAAACAATTGTATATAACTTCTCACTTTTTCTACATGTTGGTTGGCCAGTATCTCCACATTCTAGCCAGTGGATTATAAGGGATAGTGATAGTTGCATTTTCATCCTCTAGTACGTCTCTGAAGAATGTCTTTGTTGACTTGATCTTGTCCTCAATGCCATTGGATACAGAAAATCTAGTAGAAGATTTGGAATTCCTAGAGGAAGTAGAAACATGCACCAAGAAGATATGTGTTTAATAACTGTGCAGAGGTCAAACTCCTACTAATCCACACCCAACTGTGGATATATGAATAATTAAGAACTTACTTGGTTTGATACTAGCATGCGGAGAATATAAAGATGAATTATTTTACACTAATACACTCATAATGCCAGATTTGTACTGGTGATTTTCAAAGTATCAGATTTTGTGTTGATGCAGTACAGTTGTGGGGAAGATGTCTATTGCTAATCTACAGATGATTGACGAGAATGGGGACGGCACAGTTGGTGGAAGGAGAGCCACAGAAGCATGATTTCCATTCTCTAGGAGGGAATATTTACAGAACTGGATAAAGTGTTGTTTGTTTTTTTTTTTTTCCTGAGCCTGATGGGTGATGACGGTGGCACATGCCGTTAATCCCAGCACTTGGAAGGCAGAGACAGGCAGATCTCTGTGAGTTTGAATCCAGCCTGGTCTCCGAAATGATCTCCAGGACAGCTAAGGATACATAGAAAAACCTTGTCTGGAAAAAAGAGGAAGAAAGAAGAAAAGGAAAAAATTCCTGAGCACTGGTAGGATGGATCAGCAGTTGTGTGCAATTGTTACTTTTGTAGAGGACTCAGGTTTATAACCAGCACCCACATGGTATGTCAGAGCTGTCCGTAAATTTAGTTATAGGAGATCAGATGCCCTCTTCTGATCTTCGTGGAAACCAGGCACACATGTGATGCACATATACACACTGTGGCAAAGCACTCATACACAAAATCGTTTTTTTTGTTGTTGTTGTTGTTTTTGGTTTTTGTTTTTGTTTTTTGTAAATGAAAAATTTTCTGAGGTTCTGGGATTGTCACTAAAATAGAGAAGCATGAGTTAGGATGTAAAGGACTGATCATTTATGTGAAGTAAAGGTTTTTTTTTTTTTGTCAAAGATGAAATTACGTAGAAAAAAACCAACTATATTATGGGAAAAGAATCAAAAGCGTGCCAGGTCTTTACTGTCAGCTGATTTGTGCATTCTTCTGTTAAATTCTCTGCTTCCTATGGAGGTGTTGTCTCCAGTTTTTATCACAAAGATTGAGGCTTGGGATAGTAAGCTCTTGTCTGAGCACATGAGCTTCTGAGCAGTGCACCTGGTACTCCAACCTGAGCTCCTCAGCTCCACGGTCTTAGCTCTTCATCAGAGGATTCTGCTAGAGGCCATATGATAAGCACATGTGATAAGATACTATCTTGTTCATCACCAATGTGGCAGGCCCCGCTCCTGGGGATGAGAGCAAGTACAGACCCTCCCTTCTCCTTATATGATATACACTCCATTAGTTTTTCATTTGCCAGAAGCATTGGGTTTTTAATATTTTTCTTTGCTTTTATCTCAGGGGAATATCAATCTGTACAGATTTATTATTAATTCTGTGGTAACACGCTTAGCTGCTCATTCTTCTTTTTCTATTGCCGTGTTCTTGAAATTTCAGGGACTTTGATCACTCTAGGATGAAATATTACCTAAAGATTCAATGTAGGAGAAGAGAAATTACAGGAAAAATAGCTCCTCTTCCTTCCATCCACCTCTCTTTTCTCTAGCACATGCTAACAGAGCCTGTCCTTCCACCTCAATGACCTATACTGTCTCTCAATAATCTTTCTCTTCCAAGAACTATCAAGTTTGGACTTAAAATAACACTTTCAGAAGAAAGCCACCCTCTCCTCAGAGCATTCTCTCATTTTCTCTTCCCTCTCTCTCTTCCTTCCTCCCTTTCTCTTTCCCTTCCTCTCTCCCACCTTCTCTCCCTCTCTCTCTTTTTTTCAGTTTTTTTTTTTTTGGACTTTAAATTATAGCTGAAGACTCAGCTTTTCTTTTAATCTGAATAAAAAATGGAGACACTTTTACCCTGTGGCAGAATAGAACCACGGCTTACATCTCAAAGTAGTTATTACTGACATCATGTTTTATCTACAATTTATTTTAGCTCAGACACTTAGCATTTGTTTTTCTTCCAGGAGGTTGTTCTGGCAGTGAACATATTGCGGCATTTTTCTGTTGTCCCATTTTTGCCTTTCCTGGTGTCATGTTTTTTTTTTTTGCACAAGTTTTCTCATTTAATTATAAAACAATGAATGAGCCTTTCAAACAGATCCAGCAAGAAACATAATACCTTATACTAAGACTGAAATTACCTCACTATGGATGATTAATGATGATTGACAAAGAGATTACAGCAATTTTTGGGAGAAATTAATAACTGTTCCAAAAACAAGGAACTCCAGTTCATAAAAGAAACAAATTGGATTCTCCCCATATAAGAAGAAACATCAATTTATGAAGTTCCTACATTTTTTTATTTTTTTAATTGATTTATTTTTATATCAATCACAGGTTAGGTACTTTGCATCCCAGGCATAGCCTCCTCCCTCATTCCTTCCCATCCTCCCACTCCCTCCCTCATCTCCCTCCTCCCCGCCCCCTCCAAGTCCACCAACAGGGGAGGACCTCCTCCCCTTCCATCCAACCCCAGCTCATCCTGTCTCCTCAGGGCTGGCTACAATGTCCTCCCCTGGGATCTAGCCAGTCTGTCACTCCCCGGCTTGTATGGGGAAGGGTCAAAGAGTCACCATCAAGATCATGACTGAAACAGTCCCTGTTTCCCTCACTAGGGTCTTCAGTCCGACACTGAGCTATCATGGGCCCCATCTGAGCAGGAGTTCCAGGCCACATCCACACATGGTCCTTGATTGTAGAAACTGTCTCATACAAGACCCCTGTGCCATGCTCAGTTTGGTCTTTGTGGAGCTCTTGTTCTTCCCAAGTC
>JAQQSO010000130.1:0-20434 GCA_028658305.1 Pachyuromys duprasi | reverse complement strand
ACCGGGAAATTTCTCCAGGTAATAACTGGGTGTCTCTAGGGTTTTCCCACTTGATTTTCTCACCGTAGGAGTTCCGCTCACCTGGCACTCACAATGCTGGCGTTTTAGGTCCCAGAGTTCAGTCTCCTGGTCGCTGCGTTGTTTCTGCTCTCCTACTCCTCAGACACAGTGTTCTCTCGTGGCAGCCATCTTGGATCTCCCGCTCTTTAAGTTCTTGACACTAGTTCCTCATGAATAAAACTGGAAAAGGAAAACTAGCTATCTCACAATCATCAAGAAAATTAAAAGAGAGGTCACAGAAGAAACATCTGGGAAGGTACCAAGTCTGTAATAACTATCTAATAATGGCAACACCTATCATTATAGCAAGCTGCAGCTGAGAGCACTGTTTCTGCCTCTGAGCAGGGGTGCTCCTTGTACATCAGGTGGGAGTGTGGAGTAGAGAAAGAAAACAGACTTTCAGGTTAGACTTGGAGAAGAAGAGGGCCTTTCTAAACTTATCAGCTTCTACAGAATGGCTATAGAGACAAAGGACATGTAACTGGACCTTTGACAAGCCTTAGGAATGGCATCTATGCTTAAGGGTCCAGTAAAGCAACTATTTTTATATAATGCTAAAACATCTCAAAGTATAGGAGTGGGGAGGTGGCTCAGTTGGTAAGGAGCTTGTTTCACAAGCATGAGGAGCTGGGTTTGATCCCCAGAACCCATGTAAAAAGCTGAATGCAGTGGTGCACACCTGGAATCCAAACAATTGTGAGATGGGCAGATCGCCAGGGCCTGCTGGTCAGTACCCAGCTGAGTTGTTGATATTCCATGTCAATTAAGACCTGAAGAAGAGCTCCAGAGGTTACCTTCTGCCCTCCACATGAGTATGTTCATACATGTGCTTGAGCGTCTACACACACAATGTATAATACTACAGAGAACATACTAATAAGGATATTATTAAATTTGAATATGCAAGGAAGTATAATTTTATTCTCTCTTTGGAGTCTTTGAATACACAAAGACAACAATTGTCATATTAGAATTTTCAGTATGTAAAAATCCAGTGACAAAGTTTAAGATTGGGAATTCCATGTAGTTGTGAATAAGGGTTGTCCTGGGTTGGGTGTCTACTTGGATGTAGACTCATTTTTCTTTTTCCAGTGCAGGACACATATTTTCTCATGTGGGAATGTAGAGACTCAGTTCAAAGCCTCATATGGCAGGTGAAGTGGAAGTTTCTGGTTTCTTTGGAAACTTAGTTGTGTCATGTGGTTTCTGAACAGTGGATCATGGACTAGCCCTGACTCCTGCCTGGGTTTGTAAATAGATACTGAGACATAGGTACATCCACTTATTTACATATCACAGTGGTAGCTTTGGTATTAACCTTGGTATCAAAGGTGGGCAGCTAGAATAAACACAACATGACCTGTAAAAATCAAGCATGTTTGTATCCTAGCCTTTACAGAAGGCCCTGGTTCATAGAGTAACATCACCAGTAAGGAATTCTGGTGGGATACGACTTGGACCAGGGGGCATTGATGCCCAACACCTAAGTTTTGTTATTTCTAGTCTCTCAGTTGTCCCCATCTGGCTCTCTCCTCTCTGGAATTTACTGTGCTCAAGACTTTGGCTAGTGCCATCTTGGAAGTTCAGGGGTCTTTGAGGTTGAAAAGAAGAGGGAGCCAGAGGATCATGGAGCCAATGATGATGGTGTGACCAGAGGTCCTCAATGAAGGAACATTGCTGGAATAGCAAGTGGGGGTGTGGGCTGGCAGCAAGAAGTCATTAAATTCTGGAACATTTTAGTTTATAAAATGCATGGGAATTGGGGTGATTTGGCAAATAATGTTCTCTACTTGGGAATATTCCATGCAAGTCTGGGATATATAAAACAAGTCTTACCTGTGCACCCAGAGAATGGGGTAGAATACAGATGCTCTTCTGTTGTTTTTCTCTTTCTTTGAACTCATCTTGCTTTATAATAAGACAAAAATGTAGAAAACAATTTCCTGGTAAATACAAGACATATGCCAGGTGTCTGGAGAGTAGTGGTCTTTCTGCAGAACTAGGAGGCAGCAAGTTCTGCATCATATGGCAGATCAAAGGCTTCCTGTTTCTTGAGCAAGCATCCAACGCCTGACCTCATGAGCTCAGGGAAGCTGTTCAGAGAAGATGCCTAAAGCAATCTCATCTTTTATGAGTTACTGACACACAAAACTTAGAGCTTATCAGCCCCCGCTTCTCATCTTGTAGCTAAAGGGAATTATCACTAGAGATGTTAAATTATTTATGAGAGACCACAACTGATTAGTGGTAAAGTGAGGCTGAGAATCCATTGTATAGAACGAAAAGTCTAGTGTTCTTTCCTCTTTATTCCAAAGTTGCCATGGGAAGCTTTGATTTTAGAGCTACAAGGAAAGTTGGACTTTACTATTTTACCAACAGTTTTATGTCAACTTTTGTTCTTATGTATTATATCCCCACTCACTGATGTTGTCTTTTTGCAGCTCTCTGCTGTCTCAAAAGAGGCACTCACAGACTGTAGTCCAACCTCACATAATGGGTGATTCTGTGCAGGTAAACTCTTCATAAGAACAGTGTCTCCTGTAGTGAAAGATATGAGAAGCTTGTGGCTCTGGCTGTATAGGCTGTTGGTTTTGTTGTTTGGAGCAGACTCTGCAAAGCCAGCCTTTCCTATTAGAGTATGTAGAGCATGAAAATGCCCACATATTGAAGATCACCAACAGGCTCACTATCAAGCACTTAGCTTTTCCTTTAAATCCTGTCAGACATTAAACAGGGAAGTGTTGCTGCAATCTGATATTTGTTTACATAGATGCCCTGAAAGGGGTCTGGTATAGTGGAAAATGTGGCCCATGAGAGGTCTGATGAGATTTAGGCCAAGAGTGAAACAGTAGAATGGCCTGGAAGAAAGGCAAGAGAACAAGTGATTGCTGATGCTTATTGTGTATCAAGCACAAGTATTGGACCCTGTTCCATGCAACAAAATGATATTGGTCAAAATACACTTAGCGCTTGCTTTGTTCTATTCATTAGAGTTTGAGTCTCTGCTTATTAGAACTCAAGGACGGTATAGTGGAATGGCATCACCTCTGGATGAGCTCATCAGAAATGATGCAGACAAGAAACTCTATAGCCTCCTGAGGCCTGGCACAGGAGACCTGCCTTTACATGTCAGAGACAAGGGGTGAAGAGTTACATATTCTGCTCCATCTATTGGATTAAGATGTAAAGCAAGCAGAGGTACAAGACAAAGTAGGGAAAGAAGGGAATTGTGGTGTTTTAACAGGGAAATGCAAATGGGAGTTATCTAAGGTATCATGAGACATGAATGCTCTAAAGAGATTTAGAACTGCCCACAATGTTTCCATGCAGAAACTTCAGGTGCCCTCTTTTTGACAACCATTTGGAGGATATGTATCTAGCATGTCTGTTCAGCAACTCACCATGCTGTTTTTGCTCTTCGTATTAAAACAAACAAAAACAACCACGTCCATGGCTCCATTCAGGGGTGCTGTGATGGGTTGTTTCTTGATCAGGGTGACCCACACATCACCTGGCATTGTGCACAAGTTGTTCTCTTTGTAGGTGGTGTTTCCTAGGATAACCTGTGGTGGTAAGACTGCCTGATAAGTAAGTGCTTGTCACTGTGCCATTAATGCATGCAGAAAACAAGGACACTACATTGGAAACTCACCAGCTACTGAGAGAGAAAGCAAGAAGATGGAGCAGAAGCTGATCCTCCAGCCTTGTTGCTGCTGCTCACTGGGATCAATTCTTGACTCCAAGCCATCCAGCTGCTTTGTTCATTTGTCTTTCCTTTGTCTCACTAGGTAGCCCAGGCTGGCCTCACACTTGAGGGTCTTCTGTTTTAGTCTCCAGGCACTAGGATTGCACTACCATACTCACTCCAGTCATTAGCATTAACTCATACTTCCCTTAGTGTTAGTTGCAGTCTCCGCTTTTATTATTTTAAAATTACAAGCTCCGAAATCACAGAATTGATAATATGAGGAAGTTGGCTTCTAATCTTTGTAATAAAAGGCTCCACCTTCCAACTTTTCTGAGTGACAAAACATGTCATAAGGCATGAAGCACATATACTTCTCTCCTTTGGGTGTCAACCATCCTTCAATATATCATCACAGATCCTATGCTGATGTTAACAGTCCTCTGCTGTCCAAATGACTGAAACAATTTACATCATCTTTAGTTACTATGCAGTGATATGCAGCATGGTTTATGCAAAGGGAACCTGGAGCAAGCAGAGTTATAGGCTTCATGATTTTCTCTGTGGCTGCCTTGATTTTTTGTTTTTGTTTTTTTTAATTTTTATTTTTTAAATATTAATCACAGGTTATTTACTTTGTATCTCAGCTGTAGCCCTCTTCTTCATGCCTTCTCAATCCCATCCACCGTCCCTCATCTGCTCCTTGTCCCTTTCCAAGTCCACTGCTAGGGGAGGTCCTCCTCCCCTTCCATCTGATCCTAGCTTATCAGGTATCTTCAGGACTGGTTGCTATGTCCTCCTCTGTGGCCTAGCAAAGCTGTTCCTCCCTCAGGGGGCAGGCGGAGGTAAAGGGGCCAGTCATTGAGTTCATGTCAGAAATAGATCCTGCTCCCCTTACTAGGGAAACCCACTTGGATACTGAGCTACCATGGGCTATATCCGAGCAAGGATTCTAGGTTATATCCATACATGGTTCTTGGTTGGAGAAACAGTCTCATAGAGGACCCACATGCCCTGATATAGTTTGTCCTTGTGGAGCTCCTGTCCTCTCCTGGTCATATCAACTCCCCCTTTTACCATATGATTTCCTGCACTCTACTGAAGTTTTGGTTATGAATCTCAGCATCTGCTTTGATACGATGCTAAATAGAGTCTTTCAGAGGCCCTCTGCAGTAGGCTCCTGTTCTGTTTCTTGTTTTTTCCTACTTCCCATGATAGTCCCATTTGTTTTTCTAAGTGAAGATTGATCATCCTATCCCGGGTCCTCTTTCTTGTTTATCTTCTTTAGGTGTACATATTTTAGTATGTTTATCCTATCTTATAGGACTATAGGAGTGAATATATACCATGTGTGTCTTTCTGCTTCTGGGATACCTCACTCAGGACGATCTTTTCTAGGTTCCACCATTTGCCTTCAAATTTCATAATTTCCTTGTTTTTAATTGCTGAATAGTATTCCATTGTGTATAAGTACCACAATTTCTGTATCCATTCCTCAACTGAGGGACATCTGGGTTGTTTCCAGTTTCTATTACGAATAAAGCTGCTACAAACATGGTTGAGCAAATGTTCTTGTTGTGTACTTGAGCTTCTTTTGGATATATGCTGGATCTTGAGGAAGATCCATTCCTAATTGTCTGAGAAAGCGCCAGATTGGTTTCCAAAGTTGTTGTACAAGTTTACATTCCCACCAGCAATGGAGGAGGCTTCCCAATTCTCCCCAACCTCTCCAGCATGTGTTGTCACTTGAGTTTTTAACCTTTGCCATTCTGACAGGTATAAGGTGAGCTCTCAGAGTCATTTTGATTTGCATCTCTCTGATGGCTAAGGACATCGAGCATCTCTTTAAGTGTTTCTCTGCCATTCTATATTTCTTTACAGAGAATTCTCTGTTTAGCTCTGTACCCCATTTTTAATTGGGTTGCTTGATTTATTGCTTTTTAATTTCTTTAGTTCTTTATATATTCTGAATATCAGCCCTCTGTCAGATATAGGGTTGGTAAAGATCCTTTCCCAGTCTATAGGCTGTCATTTTGTTCTGACGACAGTGTCTTTTGCTTTACAGAAGCTTTTCAGTTTCATGAGGTCCCATTTTTCAATTGTTGCCCTAAGATCCTGTGCTGCTAATGTTGTGTTCAGGAAGTTGTCTCCTGTGCCAAAGAGTTCCAAGGTTTTTCTCACTTTTTCTTCTAACCGATTTAGTGTATCTGGTTTTATGTTGAAGTCTTTGATCCACTTGGACTTGAGTTTTGTGCAGGGTGATAAATATTGATCTATTTTCATTTTTCTGCATGTAGACATCCAGTTGGACCAGCACCATTTGTTGAAGATACTGTATTTTTTCCATTGAATGGTTTTGGCTTCTTTGTCGAAAAGCAAGTATTCATAGGTGTCTGGATTTATTTCTGGGTCTGCTATTCGGTTCCATTACTTTTCTGCTTCTATGCCAATATCATGCCATTTGTCTTACTATTGCTCTGTAGTACAGCTTGAGATCAGGGATGGAGATACCTTCAGATGATTTGTTGTTGTACAGGATCGTTTTGGAAATTCTGGGTTTTTTGTTTCTCCATATGAAGTTGAGAATTTTTCTTTCAAGGTCTGTAAAGAATTGTATTGGTATTTTGATGGGATTTGCATTGAATCTGTACATTGCTTTTGGGAGGATGGCCATTTTCACTATGTTAATCCTACTGATACATGGGCGATCTTTCCATCTTCGATATCTTCTTCAATTTCTTTCTTCAGAGACTTGAAGTTTTTTTCAAACAGGTCTTTCACCTGCTTGGTTAAAGTCACCCCAAGATACTTTATGTTATTGGTGGCTATTGTGAAGGGTGTCATTTTCCTTTCTCAGGTTTCTTTCTCGGCCCTTTTGTCTTTGGTATACAGGAGGCTTCTGATTTTTTTGAAGTTGATTTTGTAACCAGCCACTTTGTTTATCAGCTAAAGGAGTTCTCTGGTTGAATTTTTGGGGTCACTCATGTATACTATCATATCATCTGTGAATGGTGAAACTTTGACCTCTTCCTTTCCAATTTGTATCCCCTTGATCTCTTTAGTTGTCTCATTGCTCTAGCTAGGACTTCCAGTACTATGTTGAATAGATATGGAGATAGTGGGCAGCCTTGCCTTGTCCCTGATTTCAGTGGGATTGATTTTAGTTTCTCTCCATTGAGTTTGATGTTAGCTATAGGCTTGCTGTATATTGCCTTTACTATATTTAGGTATGTGCCTTGTATTCCTGATCTCTCCAAGACTTTAAACACGAATGGGTGTTGGACTTTGTCAAATGCTTTTTTGGCATCTAAAGAAACGATCATGTTTTTTTTCTCATTTATATGGTGGATTACATTGATGGATTTCCCTATATTGAAATATTGCATGCCTGGGATGAAGCCTACTTGGTCATGGTGGATGATATCTTTTATGTGTTCTTGGATTCAGTTTGCGAGTATTTTATTGAGTGTTTTTACATCAATGTTCATAAGAGAGATAGGTCTGAAGTTCTCTTTTTTGGTTGGATCTTTGTGTGGCTTATGTATCAAGGTGACTGTAGCTTCATAGAATGAGTTTGGTAAAGTTCCTTCTGTTTCTCTTTTGTGGAATAGTTTGAAGAGAACTGGAATTAGCACTTCTTTGATGGTCTGGTAGAATTCTGGGCTGAAACCACCTGGCCCAGGGTTTTTTATTATTTATTTATTTATTTATTTATTTATTTATTTATTTATTTATTTATTTATTTATTTTGGAAGGGAGACTGTTGATGACTGCTTCTATTTCCTTGAAGGATATAGGGCTATTCTATCTTCCTACCTGATATTAACTTAATTTACATAGATGGAACCTGTCTAGAACATTGTCCATTTCTTTTTGATTTTCAAATTTTGTGGCATATAGGCTTTTGTAGTATGACCTGATGATTGTTTGGATTTCCTCAGTGTCAATAGTTATGTCTCCCTTTTCATTTCTGATTTTGTTGATTTGGATAGTTTCTCTCTGCTTTTTAGTTAGTTTGGCTAAGGGTTTGTCTATCTTGTTGATTTTCTCAAAGAACCAGCTCTTGGTTTCATTGATTCTTTGAATGGATTTATATGATTCTAATTGATTGATTTCAGCCCTGAGTTTGATTATTTCCAGCCATCTGTTCCTTTTGCGTGTATCTGCTTCTTTTTTTTCTAGGCCTTTCAGTTGGACCATTAAGTTGCTTGTATGAGATATTACAAATTTCTTCTTGAAGGGACTTAGTGCTTTGAATTTTCCTCTGAGCATTGCTTTCATTGTGTATAAATTTGGGTATGTTGTATCTTCATTTTCATTGAATTCTAGGAAGTCTTTAATTTATTTCTTTATTCCTTCCTTAACCCAGCTGTTATTGAGTAGAAAGTTGTTCAGTTTCCATGTATGTGTAGGCTTTGTGTTATTTCTATTGTTGAGGTCCAGCTTTAGTCCATGGTGGTCAGATAGAATACAGGGAATTATTTCAATCTTCTTCTATCTGTTGAGGCTTGCTTTATGACTAATTATATGGTCTATTTTAGAGAAGGTTCCATGAGGTGCTGAAAAGAAGGTATACTCTTTTGAGTTTGGGTGAAAGTTCTGTAGACATCTATTAGGTCCATTTGATTTAGGGCCTCTGTAAGTGCCTTTACTTCCCTGTTCGAATTCTGTCTAGATGTTCTGTCCCTTGGTGAGAGTGGGGTGCTAAGTCTCCCAGTATTAAGGTATCGGGATCAATGTGTGATTTAACCTTTAATAATGTTTCCTTTATGAATGTAGGCGCTCTTGTATTTGGGGCATAGATGTTGAGAATTGTGATGTCCTCTTGGTGGATTTTTCCTTGATGAGAATGTAGTGTACCTCCTCATCTTTTTTGATTAATTTTGGTCTAAAGTCTATTTTATTAGATAATAGGATAGCTATCCCAGCTTGTTTTCTGGGTCCATTTGCTTGGAAACATTTTTTCAGCCCTTCCCTCTGAGGTAGTGTTTATCTTTGTTGCAGAGATGTGTTTTCTGGATGCAGCAGAATGTTGGATCCTGTTTCCGCACCCATTCTGTTAGTCTGTGTCTTTTTATTGAGTCCATTGATGTTGACAGATAATAGTGACCAATAAACGTTATTTCCTTTTATTGTGGACCATTCATTGCTTGTTTTCTTTTAATTTTTGTAGGACATTATCTGTATCCTATGTTTTCTTGGGTATAGTTGTTTTCGTTGGGTTGGAGTTTTCCTTCTAGTATCTTCTGTAGGCCTGGTTTGCTTTGTAGAAATTGCTTAAATTTAGTTTTATCATGGAATATTTGTTTTCTCCATCTATGTTGATCGAAAGCTTTGCTGTGTATAGTAGTCTAGGTTGGCATCTGTGTTTCCTTAAAGACTGCATGACCTCTGCCCATGTTCTTCTGGCTTTCATAGTTTCTGACGAGAAGTCCAGTGTGATTCTGATAGGTGTACCTTTATATGTTACTTGGCCTTTTTCCCTTGCTGCTTTTAATATCTTTTCTTTGTTCTGTATATTTAATGTTTTGACAATGATGTGAGGGTTTTCTTTTCTGGTCTAGTCTGTTTGGTGTTCTGTAGGCCTCTTGTATGTTTATGGACCTCTCTTTCTTTAAATTGGGGAAATATTCTTCTATGATTTTCTTGAAGATATTTTCTGGACCTTGGAGACTGGAGTCTTCTTTTTCATCAATTCCTATTATTCTTAGATTTCACCTTTTAATGGAGTCTTTGATTTCTTGGATGTTTTGTGTTTGGGACTTTTCTGATTTTACTTTTTCTTTGAGAGAAGTATCAATTTCTGCAAGCGTATCTTCCACACCAGAGATTGTCTCTGCCTTCTCTTGTATTCTGTTGGTGATGCTTACTTTTGTGGTTCCTGATCTTTTCTCTAAGTTCTCCAGCTCGAGGGTTTTCTCTGTTTGTGTTTTCTTTATTGATTCTAATTCTATTTTTATGTTTTGCACCATTTCCTCCATCTGTTTGAATGTGGCTTCCTGTCGCTGTATGATGCCCTCTATTTTTTTTTTTCTCTATATGCCACTAATTTTGCCTCAACTTGACCCTCTATTTACATGGCTATTTCTCTGAGAGATTTCTTTGTTTCCTCTTTGTGTGACTCTAATAACTAGATAAGCATATCTTTAGGGTCATTTTCCTGTGTTTCCGATGAATTGGAGTATCCATTGATTTGGGGGGTTGCTGGTGAAGCCATAATTTTCTGATTTTTCTTGGGTGTGTTCTTTCGCCGACCTCTAGCCATTTCTTTATCTGTAACCTTCACTGTTCTTGGATTTGTTCAGATTGGTACCATCTTTCTCTGGAGAATTCTTCAGAGAGATGAGAGTGGTCCAATGGTTTCAGCATATGCGTTGGTGCTTCAGCTGTACCAGTGGGAGGGAAGTCCGCTGGTGCAGAAGGACAAACGCGAGCAAGGCTGTATGCATGTGTGTGTGTGTGTGTGTGTGTGTGTGTGTGTGTGTGTGTGTGTAAGTTTGTCTTGAGGGACAGGGTGCTAGAGAATGTAGAGGAAAGGGCACCTTGTGGTCACTGAAGGGGTCATGGGTGCCAAAGTTATCAAAAACGCTGATGATGATTGAGTACACAAATTTTCTGAGTAGTCAGTGGCCTATAGGCTACTGGTATTCGTCTCTGACTGAGCTCCAGGAGTTATCTGCCTAAACTCCACTGGGGGCACCACAGAGCCGGGGTTTCCATGTCCCAAGATACCCTCCATTTCCTACAGTAGATGTCTAAGTGGGAGATTTCTGATGTCTGGCTGCTAGCTTAGAAGCACCCTGGATCTGGGGCTCTGCAAGCACTTGGGGGCACACTTACTCTCTAGCAGGTCAAATCATAAAGGACAGGGATTCCTCCTGTTCTCTACTGGCAGCCAGTTCTGTGTCACTGGTGCTGTGACTCTGCTCCTCTGCAGAGGAGGGAGGCCCGAAGAAGGAAAGTGCCCCTCTCCATTCCCAGAGAAGTCCACATCTGACCTGAATCAAAGAGTTCTCCGCTCCTGTGCTGTCCCCCTCCTTCAGGAAGCCACAATGTCGATTTTCCAGCTTCAGTTGCCCCTCTGCTCACCAATTTCAGAGTTTCGAATCCTCTGCTTCTCAGAAATGATGTGCGCTGATTTTCACCATCTTGGATGCCCCCGCCTTGATTTTTTATAAACAGATTTCCTTCATCTCAGTTAATGTTGGATTTTGACATAAACAGTTTTCTATCCCAGAGGAAATTTGGGGAATTCATCTTCTCTCTTTGAGAGTTTCCCAGGAACAAACTTTTGAATTAAAATGCCCTTGATTATCCAGAGTCAAGTGTGAAAGGAAATGTCATCACATGATGGTAAGAGCATTGGATGCAGGAGCTCTGCTCTTACGTGCTGCATGGTTGGAGGCAACACAGTCAAGCTTTCCAGACATGTTCCTGTAAAAGAGGGTGACAACTCTCTCCCCTTAGTGATGCTGATTTAATTAAATACATAATGCCAAACTCTAAAAGAAAGATCTACGGTATCACTCTCCACAGTTGTCTTTCACTGAGAGTCTATCCTTTAGCTAAAAGGTTTCTTAATTTTGTGTGAATGTTAGACTTCCCTTCTGACTTATCACATATAACGTGTCTTCAGAATGTGCCTAGGTCCTAATAGTATCACTTAATGAATTTCCGCAATCATATAATCAGCCCCAGATGGAGACTGTCATCCATACTCCAGAAGTCCCAGATCATGCCTTCATTTCAACCCACTTCTCTTGGTCAGCCACTCTTCTAACATCATGATTTTGCATATTTTAACTTTTTATAAAATTAAATGTTTCAGTACATACCCTTTTTTGTTATAGAGTTTCATATTTCCCAGGTTAGCTATGGAACAGAGGATGGTCTCAAACATCTGCCTTCTGCTTTTCCTCCCTTCATGTCCCCAGTGAGTGCTGGGCTTATAGGCACACACCATCTTGCCCAGTTTTATGCAATGTTGCTTACTGAACTGAGGGCATCATGCATGCTAGGTCAACATCTTGGTCTGTGGTGCCTGGCTACTTTTGCTCAGTATATATTTGTGTGACTCACCTATGTTGTTACATGTGTTATTTCCTGCTGTGCGACTGTATTATTTTAGTCTATCTTTCTATTGCTTACGAAAATTTGAGTACTTTACAGTTTAAGAGTACTATGGATCATGCCTCAAACATTTTAGCATACTTTCTTAAATTGGGTTTTGAGCACACTACTGTTGGCAGTGGAATGGCATGCCTGTATTTGTGTTAGCCGATACCAATAGCAGTGATCCCATTGTACATTACCGCCAGGTGCTGATTAGAGCTGCAGCAGCACCCCTTCCTCCCACCTTGCCTTTTCTGTCTCAGACACTTTAGTGGGTTGCACTTGTTTGGCTTCAGTGACACTGACGGAAACTCACCAGCTACTGAGAGAGAAAGCAAGTAGATGGAGCGAGTTGCTGGTCCTCTAGTCTGGCTGCGGCTGTGCACTGGGATCACTTCCTGAGTACAATCCATTCTGTTGGTTTGTCCACTTGTCTTTACTTCATCTCAGTATGTAGCCCAGGCTTGCTTCAAAATCAGTCTGTCAGAGAGCAATGGAAAGAGCCTAGCAGTAAAGAAAATACACTTTGAGCCTATAACGCTTGAATTTGCACACCCACTCCTAGACATGTGGCATTGCTAGTCATTTTATTTCTTGAGCTTGGCTTCCTTGTGTTTAAAATGAGGCTAATAATGTCCCCAGGGGATTCAAAGTCCTTGCTTCCAGGAATGTTGTGTGGGCATTTGTGAACTCCTACTCCATCCTGTTTTCAAATCCTTTTTTTCTCTGTATGTTGAGACTTACTCATCTGCTGGGGATGCACACCAATAACAAATTGTAATCAGTAGGTCAAGGGAGTCATTTCTGTACTTGGAAAGTTGTGGCTTAATGGGTCCTGCTGTTTTTATGATGGGGCTTTTGAATGTAGATCACAGCACAAAGATAGCACAGGGTTTGTTCTATTTACCTAATGAAGAAATAAAAACAAAACCCAGGAGTTATTTGAAGCTGTACATGTTTTTGTCCACTTAACTCTCTCATATTCTGGCCAAATATGATAACTCAGATGTGAGAAAATACAATTTTGCCCATGAGGAAAAGGCTGTCTAAGATATCCATCAATGGTGGAACCCAGAAAGCCACTCTGGTCACAGGAAATCCCTTGTTGGTTCTGCTCCCAGCCTCAGTTCAGCCATTGTTCCAGCCCCAGTATGGCTTCTGATAGTGTGATAAAATGACTCCACTTTAGTTTAGAAAAGGATGCTTGTCTCTGTCCCTTCGATATCTAAAATGTCAACGTTGTGATCCTGATACCTGTGAACCTGCTTCTTATCATATATACATCCAAACTCTCCCAACACAACTCTGCCTAGGTAACTAGATTCTCAGCAGTGAGGACATCAGTGGTACAGTTTGAGAACCTGAAATCTCTGCAGAGAGTAGTGATGTGTTTCCAAGATCCCAAGATCCCAAGAGACAGACCTCTCTGAGATGCGATGATGATTCCATGAGTGAAGTCTTTAGTGTGCAAAAAAGTATAAAGAGTTGAGTTCAAACTTCTAGGACTCCTGTGAAGTATAGCACAGTACTGTGAGTATTAATTCCAGCTCTCTAACAGAGAGATGAGAGGGAGAGACAGAACCATCACTGGAAATTCAGGGCCCAGCCAGCCTGGTACATGCAGCAGAAAACAATAAGAGTTTCTGTCTCAAACAAGCGGAAAGTGAGGATAGACACTTGAGGGTGTCTGACCTACATATGCACCCGCACTCGTGTGCACATGCATACACAAGTCACACAACATACATACATACACATACATTTAAAAAGAAGAAGTAACTCTATGTATCTGTTTGGTAAATGATAAAAACAATGGCAACATAACACATAAAACCAAGTCTACCTAGACTTACTAATTGTTCTTCATAGAATTCCCTTTTCACTCTATCAGGGAAGTGTGAAGGTGAGAAGCACCTAACAATGAATGCCACAGCTGGGACTGCATGAGAACTTCATCCTGGAGAACATGACAAACTCCACTGTTCAGACACCTTGAAGGTCCTCTTTATGAATGTCCCTGAGTCCTTGTCTGTTTCAGAAGTTAATCAGTGCTGTATTGCTTTGGCAGAATGTTTTATGTATTTCCTTACTGTACCATTAATTCACCTATCTATGTAATTCACTAGCTTCTTATCTATCAGTATGTACTCCCAAAGCACATCACACACTAGTTTGTTTAATTATCCCTTTTTCTTGAAGTTAAGGGCTTCTTGAACTCAAGAACCATGAGTGATGACGTTCGAACGTGGCACAGTGGTTATCATGTAAGAGGGAAAGTGGAAAGAAAGGGGAAGGAGAAAGAAGACAGGGAATAGGAAGGAAGAGAGAGGAACAAAGAGAGAAGAGGGGCTTCTGCCGTTAAGGACAACTGTCATCTTGCACACAGAGTACCCTACTCCCTTTTGCCGGAGTAGGATATCACTGATATCCTTGTGATTATCTGGGAACTGGCCCCCATAAAACTCACGTGGAGCCAAATTCCCAACCTCTGCTGCGAGATGATTGTGTAAGTCGGGCTGGCCAGTTATTGTGTTCTTTCTTTTGATGATAATGTGTGTGAGACTAAGTTGGATTGGCTGAACGCAATACTGAGGAAGTTATAGAGACCCTTTTCCTAGCCGTGGGAGGTATGTTTAAATCAATAAAATTCCTCCTGGTGTCCATTGTAAGGGTATTTCATATGACCAGTCATCTCAGATTTTCCTGAACTTATAGAACCCTGGGATATGAGAGTTTTATTGCAAAACCTAGAACATGTCAAAGAAACTGACATATTTGTTGTTCCAGATTGGATTCTTTTTCAATTATCTTAACCCAGGTTAAAGCTGCTCTTGTAAATTATATGTTGAAAAGCCCAAATCACTGTAAATACTTTATAACATGTGACAAAGACTGTATTTAAAATTATAGTTTTCTTTCTAAATGTTATATTGAAATTAAATCATGTGTGAGGCAGGGAAAAAAGAATGGAAGGGGTCAAATAATTCAGCATCCACAATCATCAGGCTTTTCCAGGGTGGTTGTCACCCTGCTATTATAGGACACATTGCAACTGAGAACTCAGGCAATGACTTCACATGGTCCATGTGCAGGCATTCCTGACTTATAACAAAGAAGTCCTCTATGTGCTTAAGGGAGGCTCCTGAGAAAGGGAAGACAAGCAGCAGACTAGATCAGACTTAGGCAAGGAGAATAAACTGGGTCCCCTCCCCCCTTTAAAATATGTCCCACATTTGTTGTCATAGAATAACAGTGACAGCTTATGACGCCTCACGGGCTATGAAGCTTGCATCCTCTGACAGCTGCAGCTGTGTCCCCTAGGAGATGTCCCCTTCCTCTTGATGGAGGTCAGCCTGAGTTTTATCTGGGCTTGCAGGCCTCAGAATAAAGTCTACATGGTGTTACCTCTCTTAAAGGTACAGGCTGCTGCCTAAGTTTCCACCACTGAGTGTGAGCAGAAATCCCAGGTCTCTATCCTTTTTACCCGCTTTCTCCTAGCCTTCTGTTTAGAATTGGCATGTATTGGCAAACATTTTTTTTGCCACTGTCAATGTGAACAATAGCAATGTGAACAGGGCAGTGTAACCCAGAAGGATTGTTGATCCCCAAACTCTGGGGCAGAGTAGCCATCTTAGTCTGCACTGTTTGACTTAGGTTCAGCTTCTTTAAGTCATAATGATTGTGGGCTCCTGATATACAGAGATAAGCCTGCCCAGCTTTTCTCCTGCCTTCCAGGCAACACAGCTTGCAGAGTTCTATAATCTCCCCTTTGGAGGAGGCTTGCAGGCCCCAGGGTCATCCAGGCTGCTGGACCCTAGCAACAGCCAGGGTAGTGCCCATCCAGCCTTTCTCCTGTCCACCTGAGACACAGCAGGCACAGATATCTTAAAGACATCAAGAGACCACAGATGGCAGTCCCAACTATTATACCAAGCAAAACTTTTAATCACCGCCATGACAAAACAAACAATATCTATCCATAAATGCAGCCCTGCAGAAAATACTAGAAGGAAAACTCCAACCCAACGAGGCTCACTACACACAATGAAACACAGGAAATAAATAACCCCACATCAGCAAAACCAAAAGAAGGAAAGCATACACACACCATACACAAACACTCTACCACCACCAACATCAAAATATCAGGAATTAACAACTATTGGACATTAACATCTCTCAACATCAATGGACACACTTCCCCAATAAAAAGACAGACTAACAGAATGGATGCAAAAACAGTATCACAAGAAACACACCTCCAGCAACAAAGATAGATATTACCTCAGAGTAAAGGGCTGAAAAAAAAAAGGTTTTCCAAGCAAAAGGACCCAAGAAGCAAGCTGTAATAGTCATTGTTGTGTTTAATAAAATAGACTTTCAAAAGAGATGAGGAAGGGCACTTCATCAAAAGAAAAATCCACCAAGACAACCAAATGCAAGGACACTCCTATTTGTAAATGAAACATTACTGAAGCTTAAATCACACATACACGCTTCACAATGGCCACAAATGATATAAAATATCTTGGTGTAACTCTAACCAAGCAAGTGAAAGACCTGCAAGTCTCTGAAGAAAGAAATTGAAGAAGATATCAAAAGATAGAAAGATCTCCCATGTTCACAGATCAGTTGGGTTAATATAGTAAAAATGGCCATCTTACCAAAAACAATCTACAGATTAAACACCATTTTCATCAAAATTCAGATAAAATTCTTTACAAACCTTGAAGGAACAATTCTCAACTTTATATAGAAAACAAAAGCCCAGAAGAGCTAAAACAATCCTATACAAAAGAGAATTGAGCAAGCGCAGTGAGAAGTGAATTATTGACAGTTGAGCCAGGAGAAGCTGAGCTGAACCAGAGCCAATATTTTTAAGTGACAGTTAAAAGAATTCACAAAGTAACAAAGTAGCCAAGAGAAAAGAATTTTTAAAAAGACATAAAGTTATAAGCTAGTGGCTGACTCTCATCTTGATTGACAAAAAAATTTGTTTTCTGAGCATCATGCTTTTCCGTGACTCACCCTTTAACAACTTTCATAGAGTTCATTATCTCAGTAAAGAAGGCAGGAGTGCTGTCTCTCTCTCAGCCAGGGAGAGAGGCTTCACTAACGTCTTCCTCTGTGCTAGCAGTGGATTCCAGAAGAAAATCACGTCTGAAGGCACTTGAAAATTAGTCTTTCTCCCTTGTGTTTTTGGCTACCCTGGAAGAACACTGGTTCCAGCACCCAGCAAATCTAGTGCAACTTCTCTAAGTAGTTTCAAAGTCTCAAGCAACTCATTGTACCTACCGTTAAAAGTAGTAATTGGCTAGTTAAAAATAAGAGAAGCCATGGTCAATTTCCCTCCCACGGGTACTTTAAAAAAATCACAACTTCTATTCATAATTTTTACAGTGAAAAAAATTAAATGCCAACTTTTTGAGAGAAAAAAAGATCTAATTTAGGCACACCTAGCAGGCTTTGTTTAGTGAGATTTAACATTATATAATTCTTATAATCAGTTTACTGTCCTTGAAGCAGCCGGCCTAGTTCCTCAGTCCTGAAGTTTCTGACAAACACTTTTTCTCACATATTTCCCAAACTGTAGGTTCTAATTCTGTGTTCCAGCTAAATAGCAGTGCCTTTAATTTTAGACAACCCATATCAGTTAAGATACCCAAAATTCCATCTTTATTTCCAAAGGTGTCTATTTTGTTGTTCCAGAAGGTGCTCAGCTACCAAAATAAATAGAAGATGTATCAGTTATGAGAAAAGCTGTTGCCTCCTTGGGCAGATGTCTCTCGTGATGGTGACTATATATAGAGTGCCAGTTTTAGGGCAGTGTTGCCTGCAAATTTAAAACATGTTAATAAAAGTATTGAAAGGAAGTAATGTCACTTTGTTTTCTTGGTTACTGGGGTTGTGGAACTAATTCACCATTTTCTGGCATGAAAATTCTTAATTCCTGAAAACTGAAAAGACTTGTGTGAATAATTTCATATTTAAAAAATAAAATTTGGGGATTAGGAGAGATGGCTCAGGGGTTAATATAAGTTGCTGCTCTTACAGAGCAAGACTCTGTAAGTTGTGAGTCAGATGACTCACAACTAACTACAACACCAGCTCTAGGGGATCTGGCACATTCTCCTGGCCTCTGTGGCTATCTTCGTGCACCTGTACACACACACACACTGACATACACATACACACACATTAATAAAAAGGTAAATATTGAAAGGATATGGTGGTGCATAAACATGGTCCTGGCATCCAGAGGCCCAAAGCAAGAGGACTGAGAGTTTATGGCCAACCTGTGCTGTATAGCAAGTCCAAGCCCAGCCTGGAATATTGCAGTGGGTTAGATGTAAAATGCTCCCCACAGGCTCATATGTTTGAACTAGTCCGTAGATGATGGAACTGGTTTTATCGGGGGGGGGACAAGGAGGGGTGAAACCTTTGGGATATGCTGTCTAGTGAATAATGTACCGTTCTAAGGCCTGAATAGATCATTACAGATAGTCCTATGTAAGGTTCACACCCTTTGCTCCTGATCTTTAGAGAAGCCTCAGCCCCACTGCCTATCACTGTGAACTTTTCCATGCTTTCCCCACCATGACAGATTGTGCTCTCTCAAACTGTGAACCAAAATAAGCCCTTCCACCCTAAACTTGTTCCTGCCAGGTATTTGGTCACATCAATAGGGGAAGTAAATATGCATCTGAGGCCATCCTGGGCTAGCAAGACCTACTCATTGGAAAGTTCAAGTACTATGGTGTGTGAAATGTCAACATCTGATATTTTAACGGGAAGTACCATATAACACAAAGTTCTGATTTGTCTTTCCTTCCCCAACCCTCTTGATCCTAGAAGATAAAAGGGGTGAGTCACATGATTTAAAATGTGTCATAGTTTTATTTCAGGGCCATGTTTCAAAGAGAAAGGAGTCTTTCCTTTGGATAGAATGAAAAAGTTCTATCTGTGATGTTACTATTGATTTGTCTACAAGTTTTTGTTTTTTTTTAATGGAAACTCCTAAGCTTAGTCTCTAACAGCCACAGTAATGCCCACCCTTCATATATTACATGGCGTTTATTAGAACTTGTCCTACTTAGTATAACAAGCATGTATTGAACACCCAGAAGTCACTCATTCATTTAAAAAATATTTATTGAATCCCTGTCTAGTTGTTCCAGGCAGTGTGCAAAGCTCTGGAGATAAAAAGTGAACAAGAAAGAAACATTCAGATTTGAAGACTTCACAGTGTACTAGGAAAACATTAAAATGTATTTGGTTTCAATGTAAAGCCTCCATACAAGGACACATGAATGAATAAGACATTTTCTGTACATTGAGTTAAGTCTCATTCTTAGCCCTTGGCACATCTAGGTGACAGATAATTCTGTCTCCAACAATATTAGGACTCAGTCTCCTAATGTGGAACTTTGCAAAGGACCTCAATTCTAACTGTACAAGACTTTGGACTTAGAACATATGTAAGTTTTGTACCGATTCCTTGATCCATAGTAACCAGAGTATAACACATTTGTGTCATTTTAAGTCATTAAAGTGTGTCAATTTGTTACAAAGCAACAGAATACAAGAACACAGTTCCCTCTGGCTTTTATGATATGCCATGGTCTCTGTTAAGTATCCAATTATCCAAGGCCACCGAGTTGTTGTTTCCATGGTACCTAAAGAAAAAGATGTGGGTGGCTGAGAGTCAGATGTTGAGGTCTGACGGATCTCTGTTGAAGGGACCATGGAGGGTCCATGAAGCTTTTGTCCATCATCATTCTGGAGGCGTTTCCACAAGTGGACCTTGAGACTGTAGTCTTCTCTCATGGCAGTATAATGGCTTATGATCTCACAACACACACACACACACACACACACACACACACACACCAGATCCAGCCTTTGCTTTATGTTGACAGTAACAGGAAAAAAGGGGGCTACAGACTCCTTGGAGGAGCGGGAGTCACTGTGGAAGGGAAGTGATTGTTGTATCTCATTTGTTCTGGTTATTCTACAGCAGCTAAACTGAAATACAAATAAATATCCCCATGTGTTATCCAAATGCACTAGCGATGATCAACACTGTTGGAAGGACTGTGATATGGTGTTCCATTGTGAATCTTTAAGGAGACTTACTGGTGGAAACAACTCAGTGAGGGACCATGTGGATAGGGAAATGGAGGAAGAGAATGTGGGAATGCTGCTTACACTTTTGCAGACTGTAAGAATTGCATGATGGAGGAAAAGATATGATGGTAAGTGTGGGAAATAAGGAAAGGTCAGACCGGGGAAAGGCTTGCCAGCTCACCAGAGGAAATGATACCAGTTGGCCAGCTTTTACTATAATAACTTTGCATAATGAAGACTCCCTTCCTTTGATGCTGAATCATTTAAAAGCAAAATCAGAACATACTTTTTCTATAACTTAAGAAAATATGAACCATTTTAATGTAATCACAGAAGTCTAATAGTTAAAGAGCAGTGTGGCTTCACAATGTAGCCAGAAGAAATATCTTCAGAATGAAAGTGGACAAGGACATTAGACCACTGAGTGTTGTGGAGAGATGATGGCTTCAC
>JAQQSO010000129.1:0-20527 GCA_028658305.1 Pachyuromys duprasi | reverse complement strand
TAGATCCCAGGGGAGGACATTGCAGCCAGCCCTGAGGAGACAGGATGAGCTGGGGTTGGATGGAAGGGGAGGAGGTCCTCCCCTGTTGGTGGACTTGGAAGGGGCGGGGAGGAGGGAGATGAGGGAGGGAGTGGGAGGGTGGGAGGGAATGAGGGAGGAGGGTATGCCTGGGATGCAAAGTACCTAACCTGTGATTGATGTAAAAATAAATAAATTAATAAAAAAAATGTCATCTAAAAAAAATACTTGCTGATGGACACCACATAAGTGTGTCTGCCAAGTAAGATAGAATGAGAATTGCCATTTGATACCATGTAAAAGGCACATAGAAGGTATTTCTCCAGCAAAACACCTGTTACATAAGAAATAAGAAGGAAAGACGGAGAGGCACACCGTAGGTTAAATATGACTTTGAAATGCAACCTGAAACTTTGTAACCCTTGGACAATGTTATTCACATTCCTGATGTAGAGACAACAGAGTCTACCCTCAAAAGGAGACTAGAAGTATACATTTAGAAGGAACTGAATCGGTTTGGAGTACTAAATGATAGCCTTTGGGAAGGCATGACACACACCGAAAGTATTCCAAAGAAAATGTTAAATGTAGGCACTGACTTTGAATTCATTGACTTCATTATGCAAAAAGAAAATCCACAAGGAAGTGAGTTTGTACATGCCCATGGCATTCCCTCTAAATCCTTTATTTTTGCTAAGCACTAAACTGTTCACATAAATTCATATCAACCAACCATTCAACTTTTATTTCAGAAAAAGGATTTAAATTCCAAATTAGAAGGCAGGAAACATATATGCAAAGGATTTAGGAGCAAATGTCAGCACTGAATAAACCAATACTCACTCAAAGATGAGTCCCAAAATAGAAACAAAAAATGATAAAACATACAGCTTCTTGTCTGACAAACAGATTTTGATAGACAGAATAATATTGCTCCCTAGTATTCTTTTACTTTTGCTTTGTGGCTCTGACCCAAATATTTAGTCTCTTGTGCCATCCTCATCTATATTATTTATGTAATGTGCATGCCTTTGTTTTACACTTATGTAACAGAATATCTAATACAATAATTTATAAAGATAAGAGATTCAATTTATGAAATTAAGACTATAAGGCAGAGTTTATGACGACCGTATTTAGCAAGAAGATTGCTATTATGATGTCTCATGGTAGAAGTTGGAAGAACAAGAAAGAATAAAATTTTGAGTGAAATGATTATTTACCTAAAATAATTATAAATTATTCTTTTTAGTTTTTCTATTAAAAACTTTTTTCCATACATTACTTCCCTAGGTTCTTTGCCACCTTCCATCCAATCTGTCTCTCATAAGAAAATAAACAGACATATAAGGAATAATATTAAGACAATAAATAAAACATGACAGCATACGTTATTCTTAGAACAGTATTTTCATTCTTGTGGTAAGGATCTTGCTTTATTTATGGAGATAAACTCTCATGACCCAATTATTACGTGCTGTACATCTCACCAACTAAAACTATTCCATCACTGGTTAATTTTCTAATTCATAAACTTTGAAGTACATTATGCAAAATATTCAAAATATCAAATGAGAATATTGAACTAGTAAATTTTCTTTACAAATCAGAAATTAAGACATTGTTGGATTAAAAAAGCTTTTATAATTAGTCTTGTCATAAATTGGTAAAAATCAACATTATTGTAGATATAATTCAATAGCCAGACACAAAATTCAGTAATTTCTTAATGTTTTCAGATTTTAAATTAAAGAGTAGGAGTCCATGAGTAGAAAGACACTGGAGGAGTTAGAGAGGGAGAGAAGGGTAAAAATTATATGAATAAAGTATATATGTAGAAATTTTAAAGAAAAATGAATAAAAAGAAAATCAGTATTTTAAAAAAATAAAGTTAATTGAAATCGTGTCCATTTCACAGCCATAAAAATAATATTCAAATAACATGTGTGGAGAAGAAAAAAGCTGATTTAAAGTGAGAACTATAAACTGGCCAGGAGTCACCACTAATGTCTCCAAAACCAAGTCAAGACTATTACTGTAAGCCTTGGTTATCCTTCAGTGGTTTCAAGCTAAGTCTGCAGGTGGCTGAACAATCTGCAGACTTAAGGTACAAGGCTCTATCTAACCCAAAATCAATAATTAAAAATTATTTTACAATAGGTAAATTTTATTGTATTTTTTACTGGAATTAGCTCATTCAATATATCCAGACCGCAATGTCTCCTGCCTACTCTTCTCCCAGCTCATACCCCAATTTTTCCTGTCTCCTGTATCCACTCTCCCTCTGTTTCTTTTCAGGAAAGAGCAGCCCTTCAAGAGACAATAAACAAACACAACAGAACAAGATACAATACTACAAATTTTAAATAGATTTTTACAGCTCCTACTTCTATGTCTCAGGGAAGATTCTAAAGAACTTGCAGAAAATGACAAGAGCTAGAATACCAGAAAGTCTGCAGTAAAATCATCTCTCCTAGAAACAGCGGCATAAATAAAACTGGTCATGTTAATGTGGAAGGATAAAGATTTGAAGGGTTTCACACTCAGAGAATATACTTCAGGGGCTGGAGAGATGGCTCAGTGGTTGAGAGCATTGGCTGATCTTCCAGAGATGCTGAGATCAATTCCCAGCAACTACCTGTAATGAGATCTGATGTCCTCTTCTGGCAGATAAAGCACTCATATACATTAAATAAATAAATAAATCACTTAGAGAAAGTACTTCAGGTAATTCATGACTCCTGAGAGAAAAAGAATTAGTCTATCCCAGGAAAGATACCTTTGTTATTTTTCAATACAAAGCTCTGAAATAATATACACAGACTACAATATAAACAGGCTCTGTAAGGTGTGTATATATTTATATATTTGTGCATATGTAACAGTAGTAATCAGAAAAAAATGAGTTGTCAATTTCAGAGTGGGAGAGATGAGTGATTTGGAGTGAAGAGGTATGGGAAGTGTTTGAGAGAAGAGGAAGGGCAAATAAGGTAAATCTACTTCATTTTAAGCCTACAACATATTTAAAAGTTCTAAAAGATAGAATTAAAATGTCTAAACACATGTGCGAACAATGGTGTAGAAAATGAGGAACAAAAGACCTCTGTAGAGAGGAGAAGAGAAAATATCAGAAATGAGACTCTGTTGATTTAAAGTCAAATGCATGAGAATTACAACTAAAAAAAAGACAAAATCAATATGATCCAAATATATCTGCTAAATGTATATGTATTTATATCCCACGTTTAAATATGTAAATGAAAGATGAAAACTTCTAATGTCTGTACATCAGTAACCAAAGAACAGCTAAGTAACCATCAAAACACATCAGGAGTTGTTTGTATTGCAAAGCTCATACAATGACAAAAAATGCAAAGTGTGTGTATGTTGATATCATCTCATCAAGAAAACCAAACAGAGATAATCATTTACAATAAAATGAGTGAATTCTAAAGACAGATCCAGCAAACACTGGCAGTTTTTAAATGAAGAAGCAATCTTTGGCAGTAATGCTGTTAATTGTTGATAGAACATAGATAGAGGTTCTACAAGGCAGGTGAGGAACAAACACAATAGATCTATAAAGATAATATTACAGTCCATTTTAGAAAATGAAATTTAATTGCACATGCAAATATTTAGGGAGACTGACACCATACAAAGGATCTCCTATTTCCATAGAATTAAGCCAGCAGTAAATAAATATAACCCATTTGTGGATATTAAACCACAAATTCTTAAACAATAGTAAAAATCAAAATGCCGAAAGGAAACCAGAGATAATTTAAAAGCCCATAAAGGAAAATTAATCGTGACTTAGTAAAATCTATAAGCTATATTCTAAAGAGTGTTCTAACAAATATGTATAGTAGAGAAAAAATTAAAATGTACATTAAGTATACTTCGAGGAACTAGAAAAAGACAGAAATATTAGAGAAGCAGTAGGAGGGAACACTGATTTGGGGGCAAGTGGGTAGATGGCAGTTATAACTACATTTGGGAGCTTGAGATCAGTGGATGATATGTGCAATGTCAAACTGTTCTTAACAGAAAGTGGAAACCAACCCGATCTACGTTATAAGTCTTTTCTCTGCCTAAGGAGACAAAGAAACAAATGAAAATTACCTTAGTATAACAGTATTTAACTTTTTATTCTTAATTTGTCTCATTTTAATTAAAGTGTAATTACATCTCTTTCCTCTACATGTTTTCTCCATTCTGCCTCTTTCATTTATTCTACATTCTTTTCTCTCAATATCATAGATTATTTTTTCATTAGTTATAATGCTATATATATATATATATCACTCAATCAATAAAACCTGCTGAGCCTGATTAGCATTTTTTATTTATATGATTTCAGAGATGATAACATCATATTGGATAACGAATCAGAAGGCTAACTCCTGAGGAACACCGATTCTCTTACCCAGCAGTTCTTGGGTGCCTGTAAGTCTTTGTTTAGAATGGTATCTTCTAAGATTATCGTTAGCATGTCTGTTGATCTTATCATTGTTTTCATCTTGTTTAGACAGACATACTGATGAAGTGTTATGGGTTTAGCATCCCTGTGAGTTTTAAGAGACAGGACCTCACAGCACTCACATTCTGTTCCTCTGACCCTTACAATATTTCCACACATCTTATGTGATGTCCACTGAGCCTCAGATGCAGGTGTTGTGCTATAGGGATATCCATTGGGGCTGAGCATCCCAATATCTGTTATTCTCTGCTTTTTGATCAGTTTGTGTGTGTGTTTGTGTGTGTGTGTGTGTGATGGTGTAAAGTGATGGTTCTTTGATGGGGCTTATAAGGATAATCACACAAACCAGGAAAGTGAATGGAATCATTGGTGTTAGTAGGAAGTACAATAGCAGGATATAAAGAAGGAATAACTTATATAACGAAGGGTTTCTGAAAAATAAGGAGTGGGGTTTTAATTGGAAAGGGAAGTCAACAGAGAAGGAGGTGAAGGCTAGAAAATGAATAACATTAAGAACGTTTGAAAAAAAACATGAAACATGTTATTTTTTGTAGTTAGCAAAAATGGCACTTCTGTTTATTAAGCTATTCTTTTTTTGGAATTATCTAATGCCCATAATACAAAGTTAGTTTCTATATCTACTGTGTTGAGTACTAATTAAAGTAATTTTAATAGATAATTTAAGCAATGCTTACGAATACTTAGTGATACGCATTTATTTTTCATCTTAATAATAAAGGGCCTGCAAAAGAGTGTGGGATAATTTACAGAGAATGCATGCTGTCTTTTGCTTTGTTTTTCTTTCCATAATTAACTTTAGTAGCTATTGCCCCTTGACAACATATTTAAGATAGAAAAACCATTAGGTCACTCTCATATCCCTCTGAACAAACTGTGTGGGTAATATCTAGAATATTTAAGTAAAGTGCATAAAATGAGAGGTTAGCACCTTGGATAAGTATCACTATGAATAACTATATGAAGCTTTGGATAAGCCAATCCTAATCATTAGACAACAACTGCATAAAAAGAAAAACATTGTCTAGTTTTCTTGATGCAGCTATGGTATGGTATGGTATGGTATGGTATGGTATGGTATGGTATGGTATGGTATGGTATGGTATGGTATGGTATGGTATGTTTTGACACCTGTCCAAGTTTGTTGGGTAAAAACTCTAAATACCTATAAATTGGCATAAATCTTTTTTAAAGTTTTAAAACATTTATGAATAAATGAGACTAAGATAGGAATATATTCTGAGAAATATGCATCTAAAATCTAAAGTGTGACATGAAAATTTATCTTGAAATTTTCAGCATTCAAAAATGTGAGAAAAATTTATTTCATTTATGAGTCTTTAAGTTTACTGCAATTTTGTTATAGAATGCAAAAAATCTGTCAATGGTTTAACAAAACAGTATATATAGTGCATATCTATCTGGGATGCTGTCATTTCAAAGAAAGTTTGCTATGATTTGTATGCACCCTCTTTAAACAACAGTTAAATGATTTCTAGAAATCTGAATGAATGTTTCTATAATCAAGTAACAGGTGTGAGGGAAACACATTCAGCTACTGTTGATGAAGCACTCTTAAAACATTAGCTTTTTTTTTTCTGAAAAACAATACTGGAATATCAGAGAGAAGAGGCGATAGCAGATGTTTAACCTATGTTACAATATACAGATAAATATTTTAGATTTAGCTGAAAAAAGTAATAAGCATGCTTCCATATAATGAGTGTGGAATGGAACCTATGGAATTCAAAGAAAAGCTTGTGTTTAAACTGCTGCTAGTTAAAAGCATCAATTACTATCATTTTTTTTCCTTATAGAAGCTGGGTGTTTGAAATCCTAAATTACTAACAGCTAGTGAGAATTTAAGAGGGAAATAATGCTTGCTATGTGCAGGACTTGTGAACGTATGGTGAATTCAAAATAGCTAATCAAATTTTAAAAGTAACTTTAAACTGTGTGTTAGTTTTCCCTTACCTTAACAATATGTGACATGATCAGGTTATAAAGAGTAATGATTTGTTTGGGTTGTAGTTTTACAGGTCTCACTCCATCAGAGGTCAGGTCCACTGTTTATTCCCCTACTGTCTAGAAAGGACAGCACGCTACGGTAGGCCCACGTGGTACAGGGCAAAGTTATGTCTTCCTAAATAGGACCAAATAAAAGACAGACGGAGAGCCTGGGATTTCGGCATTCGGTGTCAATGAAATACTACCACCTCTTACAGATACCTCAGTGCTACAGGCTTCTACAGCTTTCACTACTTGGGTAAATACGCAAACTTGTGATACAGTTACACAAACCGTAGTGACATGCATATGCTCAGAGATCACGAATCATCACTGTTTTGATTGTTAACTCTTATTAAGAGCAACAGTAAGCATGTGTTATTATAATTATCAATAAATTACATGTTTATGTGCATGTGTAACATTTTCAAAGTTAGCTGATTTAGAACTTTAAAAAGCATAATTATGGTTAATGAATTATCTTGAGATAAATTTTCTCTTTTTTCATTAAATTTTTATTTATATTAATTACAGCTTATTTTACTTTGTATCTCAGCTGTAGGCCCCTCCCTCATTTGCTCCCAATCCCACCCTCACTCCCTCATCTCCTCCTTTCCCCTCTCTAAGTCCACTGATAGAGGAGGTCCTCCTCCCCTTCCAACTGACCCTAGCTTATCAGGTCTCACCAGGACTGGCTGCAATGTCCTCCTTTGTGGCCTGGCAAGGCTGCTCCTTCCATGGGGAGTGGGGAGGTCAAAGAATCAGCCACTGAGTTCATGTCAGAGACAGTCTCTGTTCCCCTTACTAGGGAAGCCACTTGGACACTGAGCTGCCATGGGCTACATCTGAATAGGGGTTCTAGGTTATATCCATGTATGGTCCTTGGTTAAAGAATCAGTCTCAGACAAGCCCCTGTGCCCAGATATATTTGGTCCTTGTGGAATTCCTGTTCTCTCCAGGCCTTACTAACTCTCTCTTCTTTCATAAGATTCTCTGAACTCTGCCCAAAGTTTGGCCGTGAATCTCAGCATCTGCTTTGATACACTGTTATGTAGAATCTTTCAGAGGCTCTCTATGATAGGCTCCTGTCCCGCTTTTCGTTTTCTCCTACTTCCAATATCCATCCCATTTGTCTTTCTAAGTAAGGATTGATCTTCTTACCTGAGGTCCTCCTTCTTGTTTAGCTTTCTTAGGTGTACAGATTTTAGTATATTTATCTTATCTTATAGGTATAATTTTGGTATAGATTCATAAGTACTTTGTGGGTGATGTTTATTTTTTCCTTAATTTCAATCACTTATCAATTTCCATCTGCTTACTGAAACTTTTTGTTTGTTTTCTTGTTTTATTTTTTGAAACAGGGTTTCTCTGTGTAGCCTTTGCTGTTCTTGAACTCACTCTGTAAACCAGGTTGCCCTGGAACGCTGAGATCTGCCACCTCTGACTCCCAAGTGCTAGGATAAAGGCATAAGCTACCATGGCCCACCTATCAAAGGATTTTTTTTGGTAATGTCTTTATACTTCAACTATTTTTAGTTTAAGCTTATGTTATTTAAAATAATATTTAATCCATTTTGTGTTTGATGAAGATTTTGTGGATTAGAAAATTTTTGAAAAATAAACTAAAATTTAAAAAATACTGAAATGTCTACTACCAGATGTCCAAAAGCAATTTCCCTGTGTTTGATAAAGGTCTGTTTTTTTCCACCGGAAGAAAAATTGCCTCAGATCATAAAATTAAATAAATACAGAATCTGCTTTCAGGTTGATGGGACAGCAGAATGTTGGGGGTTTTGGAGAGCCTGGGGAACATAGTGAATTCTAGATATGCGTTGTCTATTTAGTCACAGTCAAACAATTAAGTTACCTGTTATTAAATGAGATTAAACAAATGAGGAGATACCTTTATTTTTATTTTTTTTAATATTTTATTTTTAAAATATTAGTTAAAGTTTGTTAACTTTATATACCAGCTGTATCCTGTTCCCTCATTCCCACCCAAACCCTCATCTCCTCCCTGCCTCTTTCCAAGTCTACTGATAGAGGAGGTCCTACTCCCCTTCCATCCTAGCTTATCAAGTTTCTTCAGAACTGGCTGCAATGTCCACCTCTGTGGCCTAGCAAGGCTGCTCCTCCCTCGGGGGTGGGGTGGGGACAGAGGTCAAAGATAGGAGCCTATTAAAAAGGACCTCTGAAAGACTCTACCTAGCAGTGTATCAAAGCTGATGCTGAGACTCAGAACTAAACCTTCAGCAGAGTGCAGGGAATCATATGAAAGAAGGGGGAGTTAGCATGACCTTGGAGAGAACAGGAGCTCCACAAGGATCAAATATATCTGGGCACACGGGTCTTTGATGAGACTGTTTCTCCAACCAAGGACCATGCATGGATATAACCAAGAGATAGCTTTATTTATTAGTCCATTTGTAACCATATATTACTCCTGTTGGTGATTTATTTTTAGTTTTCATGTTGTCCTAGTACCTGTGTCAGTATCTTATCTATGTCTATGTTATCCACTTGATCTACAGACAATAAGAGAGTAAACACAAGAAAGTAACACAATTATACTTTCATACAAAACAAAACAAACTTTAGTTGACACTTCTAAAGAGAGGCTAGTTTCGGTGATATAGTACCCCACTGCTCTAGGAGAATTTACCATATGTTTTTTGAGCCCAAAGTATCTAGAACCATTCCTGATATAAATAAATTTTCTGGCAACAGTCACTATAACTCCTAATTAAACCATATGAAAATACCTATATAAACCATTTTAATGCTTATTTTCAAAGTTATTTAAACCATAGCCTGAGAAAAGTGTGGCTAGTGTTTAAAAAATACAATGAATTTTCAATGATTTTTTTTTAAATCTTGAGGTAGTCGTCCAATATTTGACGTTCAACATAGAAATGTTTATTTGTGAAATGATTTGTAAACATCACTGGGCAAAGGAAAATAAAGCTGTTGAATATTGGATATTTCCAATTATTTGGGCATTTATTTGTAATATTTATCTGATATTCATCACATAACAGTCGTGGACTAATCTCCAGGGCCTTAGCATATGCACCAACCAACAGCTGCTGTTTTCCTGGAACGGTCCTTGGGTAATCATACAGGTATTTGGAGAGCTCCATCCCCACGATGGCAACAACACCAGCCACCACAGCGTCATTCTTGATGGCCCTCCTCACAATGGCATCATGGAGTGGCCCCCCAGTCTCCTCCATAAACTGCTCAGCACCACCATGGAGGATGATGGTGCATGTCTTGGCCTCAGGGCAGCCAGTGAACAAATTGTACTTTTCGCCTCCAATTTGGGTCGCTTCAAACACCTGGCATATGTCCAGCACTTCTGGAGTCAGAGAGCATTCACAGTGGTCTGGATTGAGCCTCCCCAGGCCATCATTGTCCTCTTCAGATCCTCCTCAGGCATAAGGCCAGTACAGAATTCATCCCTAATCAGCAAAGGACCGTGTGGCCACACCCCATTAAGGAGTTTGGACAAGATGGCTTTGGCTCCAGATGGATGGATCTGCTTCTAGAGAACTTATGTTTGGATAAGAAAATAAGAAAGACTAATCAGACATTAATTCTATATTATAGAACAGAGTACCTTATTTTTAATCTTCAAAAGATTTAAAACATCTTACAATTGCTCTTTGTCATGTAGAAAAAACAAAAAAGAGAGTAAATGCAAACATTTATAGGCAAAAAACCAACCACATTGAATTTCATATTTAGTGAAATACTAAACTCTGTGTGGTGATTTTCACTTAAAACTGTAATATGGTAGACAAGCGATTGAATTTTACATTAATCTGAGAAAATTTTTGGTCTCCTGAGCCATACCTGTGCATATAGTTAAGTGTTACATATAATTACTTCCAGGTGCTTGAGTATACGAATTCATTGCTATGCAATGAAATCAGAGGAAAAAACTCATCAGCAGAAATTAACACATAAGCATGTTACAGAGACACGTATACTTAAATGGCATCAGTATCATAATTTGTGGATTCAAGATGTTTATGTTCATTATGGAGACAATCTCCTCCTTGGTAATTAGGAAGATCTACATACAACTAAGTATGTTTTATTTTATGGAAAGTTTACTAGGAAATTTCATATACCCAATTTTAAATGTTAAATTTTTATTTCTACAAGTAGCCTTATGGAAACCTTTATCATTTTATATTTACTATTGTTGAAGAAAAATAAAATGCTTGGGTTTCCATTATTATCCTTTTAAGAAATATTTTTCATCAATATTCTTTTGTTTATATAATGTTAATTACATAAACATATTGAGTCAGGCACTAAAATAAACTTCTGCATGAAATAACTAAATTGCTATTTTAAGATTTTCTTTCAAAATTTTGACTAAAGTTCTAAAAAAACTTTAAATCAAATACAGAACATATTTTTATCTATTTCAAGTATTTAGCTGCTGTATATATGGTACTTCCATTGAAATTCTTTTTAATTAAATTTTTTTCCATTGAAAATTTTAAATGTAAGACTGTTTGAATGACCGCATATGTAAACACTTCACATACCCATGCACACTCACACAAGGCAAACAAACAGTTGCTAGCATATTCGTAGATGACTCCTAACATGATAAAACAGATTTTCTTTAACATACTCTGAAATTAAAATATTCTATCCAAATTATATTGCAATACTAAAATTATCTGTTTATGATATAAATTGTTTTATATAAAAGCACAATTAGTTTGATTATACAGTACCTTTATGATTAATTTTAGGTTAAAATAAGGTATCTACATACAAACAAATAGCATTTCATTGTATGCTTATTAAATATCAAATACCAACAGTGTATTGTCAGTTTATATAAAAGTCTTCCCATTAAACATGTAATCTATTAAAAATAATTTTAGATAAGTAAATAACAATATAGTGTAAAAGTAAATATTATTAATTGTATATATGCATACATGCATATTTTAATATATCCATTTTCAATGATACATTTTCACATATTTTAATTATAACACTTTTTAGTGAAATCAATACAAAATTCTCAAAAAAATCATAGTATAAACATCCTTATAGGAAAATCCAAACTTAGACTCAGCCATCTCCATTTTAATTTATATGTGTTAATTAACATTTATAATGAGACTTTCTTTGGACTGCCAGATGGTATAGTGACAAAGAGATTTATATTATTTATTGTATCTTAGGCCTTGGCTTGGGCTATCTTTCACTAATTCCAGCCCAACAAATAAACACTCACTGAGTCTCAGCAGCTGTTCCTTTCCATGTCTTGCTGGGACTCTTTCTCTTGTCAGATCTTCCAACTAGAGTCCCTACCTTTAAGCACAAAAGTCCCACCATTGCTGCCTAGCCATTGGCCATCAGATCTTTATTAAACCAATCAGAAGGCAGAATGTTAACAACATATAATTGGGTGCTGTCTGGGCTCTGCTCAGCTCTGTGCTCTGTACAGCAATCAACATTTGAACATACAAGAACAATCTTCACACAGTCACAAAAAACTTACCCCAACAAACATTAGCCAGTCTGAGGAATGAATAAACAAAATTCCTTCTGAGAATTCTTAAAGTATTTATTATGATTTATTGTTTTCTCTAATACTACATTAAACTATGTCATTTTAAGGTTGTAGACAAACAATTAAAAGGAAATCAATAAGTCATAGAGATTCTGCTTTAGATTTGGATTAATAGTATTTAGATAGTATTAATGCTATTAATACTATCTGGTGCTTAAAAATTACCCAGGCTCTTGTTCAGCTTGTAGAAAGAGAAAACAAAACTGAACAACAACTATATGATAAGAAAAAAATGATACTCCAATTTACTTCGGTATTTAAATAATAAACTGTCATTTAGGATAGCAAATTTCAGAATGATAGGAGACTATCTGAAGTTTTTGAGATATGAGAGACTACATGAAGTCTGTTGTTGAACTAAACCAGAGGTCAGTATATTATTAAGGTTTTATAACTCTCAATGGAAAGTACCTCACACATCGAAGTTTATTTTAGGAGTACAAAATAGCCACTGTCTATATGGTAGATAATATTTTGGGAAGATATTCTCTAAAAAACATTTTCCCTATTTTTATACATATAAACATTGTGCACAGGTATGTGTGTGTGTGTGTGTGTGTGTGTGATCATAAATTTGTAATCACATTTATGCATGTGGAAGCCAGAAGCTGATGTTAGGAACCTTCACTAATGCCATAAGAAGGCTGAATCTTATATTTAACTGTCACTTTCTCAGAAAACTGGAAATAGTGCTACCTCAAGACCCAGTTATACCACTCCTGGGCATATATCTGAAAGATGCTCAACCATACAACGAAGACATTTGCTCAACTACATTCATAGCAGCTTTATTCCTAATAGCCAGAAATTGGAAACAACCTAGATATCCCTCAATGGAGGAATGGATACAGAAATTGTGGTACATTTACAAAATGGAATACTACTCAGTAATTAAAAACAAGGAAATCATGAAATTTGCAGGCAAATGGTCAGAACTAGAAAAGATCATCCTGAGTGAGGTATCCCAGAAGCAGAAAGACACACATGGTATATACTTACTTATATGTGAATATAAGTGTCCTATAACAGAGGATAAACATTTATTTTTTGAGAGAGGGTTTCACATTGTAGATCACGCTGAGATTACAGGTGTGTTTCACATGTGCCTTGGTTATATAAACCATTATTAAATCCACATATATTTCCAATTTTTTAGTGTACAAGATATTTCTCCTATGAACTACTTCTATAATAGTTATAACACTTCCTACTTTAATCTGATTAAACTAATCTTTTACTATGCTGATTTCAGAGTCTCTGTGTTGAAAAACATTCATTTCCCATTCTACATGACTGACTACATCATTCAAGAAATAAAACAGTTTTCTCTATTTCTCCTATCATAAATCACAGTATATAATTTTCTTGCCACAGTATCCTCTCTAGAACTTCTGTTTCAAATCTGAATAAAAACACAGAAGTGGACACAATAGATTTTTAAATTAATTTTGTGTATTTTACTTTCACTTTTATGAATAAGAACTTTGTAAATATTTCTACTAGAAAATTTTAATGTGGAGACCCTCTTATAGCATTGGAACTATAAATTGTACTTAGAGTGGCATATTACCACTTGTTCCCAAAATAATTACCTTGGCCTGGAAGTAGTTATTTATATTTTGTAAATTCCACAGAAAATTATGATTATTTAATTTAGTAATCATATCTGAAACATAATTTATAACATTAAGAGTTATATCTACATTTTAAGTCAATTAAATAATTATAAACAAAAGAAAAATTTATACCAGAAATGATTTAGTAAATAAAAGTACTTGAGCCAGTCCTGATCCCCTGAGATTTCTTCTAGGCACCCACATGTGGAAGGAGAGAAAACTTGCCATCTCTCTTCCACATACATTGTGTGGCATGTGTGTGACCATCAAACCTACACACAACAGATAATGAAGTAGCAAGTATAATTAATATATTTTTTACTGTTTTACTCATGTTGGTTCTATTCTTTGTCTTCTTTTCTCTGATATATTTTTAAATTATACAAAATATATTGCTGTTTTTTTACTATCTTTTAGGTCTGTGACCTATGTTATTTCTTAATTAGTTTTCAGTAACTCAGTCTTGTTATGGATTTTGGTCACTCATCTCTTTATTTATCCAGGGATTTTTATTTTTTTATTATTCCATAGCCAAATCAAAAATTAACTTATTAGATAATGATTTTTTTCATTTTAAAACCTCTTATTTTAAATTTTAAATTACTTTGGATAAGATATTGTGATTGCAATATGTTTTATTTTCCTGGTGCAGTTAATTTATTTTGTTTTATTAGTGAAAAATAGAGAACGAAATCTAATATATTTGTATGAATTTCATTATTTAATTAATTTTTCTTGCATATTTGGATCAGTCAATGACATCATTCTGGTGTTATCTTATTAAGTGTTTTTAAGGTATTATTTCATGTATGTCAACATATTAGATTAGTTTATTGGACTGGATTATAGTATGTACTTTTGATTTTTTTTAAATGCTGCTGAACTAGATACAATGCAACACCTCATAGCTCTGTGAGCCAATTTACATCCATTACCGTTTGCATCAATGCTGGCAAGAATAATCTACATACATTTTAAACCTCAGAAGGCATTTTTCCTGCTTTATTGAGGAGTAATTAACACATGAAATTATATATATTTAAAGATTATAAGATGATGTTTTGATATACATACACATTTTGAAATGATTACCACAATCATACCAATTAACATGTCTCTAACCTCACATAGCTGAAACTCAGAAGACACCATTGTGTTTGTCTGAAAGTCAGCACTTGTGTGAAGGTTTTATTTTTTCAGTACAAGTACTCCTAATGTTTCTTGGATATAAGCTGGATACAACTTTAAGCATATTGATTGTGGTCTAAGTAATTTTCCTAAATTAAATATCCTAGTGAAACATTCTTATCATGATTGTCAACATACTTCTCATTTACATCTTAATTTTTAAAATATATATTTTGTAGGGTATATGAATTCAGGTGAATAATTATTTTTCTTTTGAACTGAAGTGCTGTTAATTCATTGTTTTAACAGTGGGATTTTTGTTAATGTAATTTTACTTTTCATTGGTAAATTAACATGTGCTCAGGTGAAATTCTTAAATTGAAAAGTTGTAATCCAATAATACAGACATTTTTATCTTCTTAAATGTCAAAAAACATTTTGACACCTTTGGTAGTGGTGTGCTGTGTCCTTCATTTAAGTGTGCTTTTTTGCTTTGGACATAGCTCTTGGGGAACATTTGGGCCCTGATCTTTATTCCAAGGATCTGACAAGTACTCTGTTGGTGTGTTATCAAACAACATTCCTAATACGACATTAACCTAAAATCCAAACATCCTTTTAAAGAAAAAGATGAACAATATTAAAGGAACCTACTTGAGAATGGTTTGTTTCCTGCCCTTTGAACAGTGGTGTTTCTGTTTGATTGTTTTTCAGTGTAAGAGGTGATGTTAGAAGAGGTTCCTTGAATGTTTGAAGAACACTACCAAAGGCAGCTTGTTAATCTATGCGTCTTTGAGAGTTTTGAAGAAATTTTACTCCTTGGAAAAAGAACTGTTGTGAGAGTATGAAACTGCACCTGTGTGTACATGTATTTTTAGCAATAAACCATGGGCTGAGAATGCACTGAAAAAAGTTGCCTGCTTGTAGGCAATGCAACCGTTATCACAGATCCATAATAACAGTATTTCACTCCTTACACCTTTGATTAATAGTCATTTCACGATGCAAAATGCATGTAGTACAACTATAAAAGCTCCCATAGTCCTTTATTTTCCACAAAATGTTAAAAATTCCAAAGTCTTATCTGAGACTCAAGATGTCTTTTTTTTTTTCTTTGTTCAATTTACATCCTGGTTGTAGCTCCCTCCATTCTTTCCTCCCTCTCCCTCCTTCTATCCTTGTTTCCCTTATCTCCCCATCATTTACTCCTTTCTCAGAGAGCTTTCAGCACCTGCCCACCCAGCATATCAAGTCCCGTGAGGACTGAGGGCATCCTCCTTCCCTGTGGCCTGGCAAGGTAGTCCTGCCAGGGGAAAGTGATAAAATAGCAGGCAACCAAGTCCATGTCAGAGTCAGCACCCACCTTATTAGAGAACCCATATGGAGACCAAGTTGCCCATCTGTTACATCTGTGGAGGGAGCCTAGGTCCCATCCACGCTTGTCCTGGTTGGTGCTTCAGTCTCCACTGCCCCCTGCCCCCGCCCCTGGTTAGTTAGCTCTCTTTGTCTTCTTATGTTCTTCCTGTCCCCTCTTGGTCCTGACAACATCTTAAGAGTAAACATTACTCTGTAAAATCAATATCAGAAGCATAGCAAAGAAAACACAAAACTCTAAATGTATTGTATTTGGGTTGTAATTTTAAAACCTTCTGCCCCTTGTCTCTCTCTCTCTCTCTCTCTCTCTCTCTCTCTCTCTCTCTCTCTCTCTCTCTGTGTGTGTGTGTGTGTGTGTGTGTGTATGTGTGTGTGTTTCCGTATCATAGGCCACCTTTGAAGGAAATCAGGAAACATGCTTAAATATATGTTTGAATCAGGAAGCATGGAAGAATGCTGCTTGCATGCTTGGTAGGAGGTTCATGCTTGGCTAGCTTGATATTTAGCCAAGGACCATTTCTTGCTGTCTACAATATTCTGGGCTTTCCTTTACAATTAACAGTCAAAATAATCCCCTGAACATGTGCCAACATGATTTGGGGTACTACTTCAACTTCTACTGCTTTCTCAAAAAGCTCTCACTACATAAATTTGACAGTTAAATCTATCTATACCACCCAATGCCTTGTCAAACTGACATGAAAACACCTCTCTCTAAAATATGCATTCTTAGTATTTGTCTCAAAGAATATTCACAACATAATATCCATATTAATATCATAATATGAAACATAGTACAACATTGAAAAGTACCAAAGTCTCAAGAAAATTTAAATACCTCAAAAGCTTAAAGTCTCTTTACAAATCTACAGTTTTTTAATTATTGGCTATTGTAATTCTTCCAAGTGGAAGAATTGTTATATAAAAATAATTACACTTGAGACAAACTAAACACAGCAATGTTAATCTGTTTGTTATGGCTGGATACTTAAATCTGGAAATTACTCTTGATTTTTCTGGACTCCAAACAGCAAAAACAGTACCACTTATGCATCTCTGACATCCCCATGACATGGCATATAGGTTGCTATAGACTGAGTCTGTCTCTACTCCATACCTGCTCATTGACAATATCCTATTATCTCACAATGTTCAACATCCTAGATCCTCCAATGCAACTGAGTCTTCACCCTGACCAATATCCTTTCAGCTCATCTCTGTTGAAACTCTATCCCTACCAAAGCTGCTAAATTTCAGATGCTCTCATTGTTTTTTCCATAATTTCAAACCAGTTACACCTGAGCAACTGTTACTCATTATTTGCCAGTTGTTACTGATAGCCAAAAACGCAAGTTTCCCTTCTTGGATCCCCTTTCCCTCAATAATGTATTTCTCTGAAGCAAGGCTCTAAAAAGTTTTTCAATATTCCCATAAAATTCCCATAAATGGAATAAGTGTGCAAGCTATGGCAGATAATTCTCATTCAAATTGCATCATTTCCCTTTGTTAAATCATATGAAGGAAAAACATACTTTAATATACTTCTTTTACGTGGGGTACTATGTTCTGGAATGAACCATAATTTTCTAAACACTATTACTTATTTTCTCTTTATTGTTATAGACTATTTGTTTAGTAGAGAATAGAGTTTTCTACAAAAATTTTATTATCATATTTTAAGATTGTTTGGTATAAACATACATTTTCTTTTTTTTTGGAATGAATTGGATGCTTATTAAGTAATCTACATGTAGATTAACAGGAAATGATGAAATAACAAGAAATGAAACATACTGAAAAATTGCAATTCACATAAAATGAATATTTGAAAGTTCCATTTGACTTTAATTTCCATTTCCTTGTCCATTTTAAAGTCTTGCAATGGTATAATGCTCTTCTATATTGGTCTAATCATTAAAACTATATATTTTAGCTTAAATAATTATTGTTTTACTTACAAAATATTTTTAATGACACATACTTCTTTTTAGAGAAAATTGAGGTTTTTTTATTAATTAATGCTTATTCACTTTGCATCCCAGCTGTAGCCTACTCCTTTGTCCCTCCCAATTCTACCCAATCTCCCTCATCTCAGTCCATGCTCCTCCCGAAGTCCACTGAAAGGGGAAGTCCTCCTCCCCTTCCCTCTGACCCTAGCCTATCAGGTCTCATCAGGACTGGCTGCATTGTCTTCCTCTGTGGCCTGGTAGAGCTGCTCCCCCATCAGGGGGAGGTGATCAAACAGCCAGCAACTGAGTTCATGTCAGAGACAGTCCCTGTTCCTATTATTAGGGAACAGACTTGGAGACTGTGCTGACATAGGCTTACAAATATTTGATGGATGAAAACTATGGGAAACTGAATGACTCAGGTTCATGTATCCAGTGAATGTTTATCATGTTTGGAGAGAACTTCCTATATCATATTATGTCATGTCTTAAATCTTAGTAGCATGAAGCACAGAGATATCAGGATAGAAAAAGAGGCAGGCTGTAACCCTGTAAGCAGGAGCCAGAGAACTACAGCTTCAAGCTAGACCATAATGGTTCTACAGCTACAAAAACAGCACAAAAATACAAACATCTGTGGAGTACATTTCACAACTACAAACTATAATACTTCCCATTCTTGAAAAATGATTTGTTAAAGACCATGGTAACATTGTTTCCACTTTTTTTCATTTATTTATTTACTTATTTATTTATCTACTTGTTGATTAACTTTACATCTCAATACAGCCCCTTCCCTCACTTCTGACCAGTACCATCTCCATTCCCCCTATCCTTCTTCTCAGAGAAGTCATCCCTTCACCTCCACCCCCAAATACATACCCTCACCCCATGCCTTCCCTTCCCAGCACATCATGCCACATAAGAACTAAGTGCATCCTCTTCCTCTGAAGCCAGACATGGCTGCCCAATTAGAGGAAAGTATTCAATAGCAGGTAGCAGAGTCCATGCCAGGGGCAGCCCTGCTCCACTTGCTCAAGGACCCACGTGAACACCCAGCTATTCATTAGCCTTTTTAGTGTCGAACACTTAGGTCCAGTCCATGCAATCAGTTAGGTTGATGGCTCAGTCTCTGTAAGTCCACATGGGCCTCGGATAGTTGACTTTGTTGGTCTTCTTGTGGAATTCTTGTCTCCCTCAGATGCCCTACCCTTCCCCCATCTCTTCTACAAGATTTCCAGATCCCTGTCTAATGTTTGACTATAGGTTTCAGCATCTGTTTCAATCTGTTGTGGTGGAGCATCTCATACAAATATGCTAAGCTCATGTATATACGCGTAGCAGAGTATCATTAATAGTGAGAGAGGCTGTCTATCTCCCATGAGGTGGGTCTCACACTGGGTCAGTCATTAGTTGACCATTACCTTTTCCACATTATTTATAGTTTCCTGTTTATTTTTTGAATTTTTGAAAATGTATTATTAATTACAATTTATTCACTTTTTATCTTAGCTGTAGCCCCCCCACTCCCCTTGTCTCCTTCCAGCCCCCCTCCCCTCCATCTTCTCCCCTAGTCCCCTCTCTGAGCCCACTGATAGGAGAGGTCCTCCTCCCCTTCTGTCTGGCCCTAGCCTATCAGGTCTCATCAGGGCTTGCTGCATCATCTTCCTCTGTGGCCTGGCAAGGATGCACCCTCCAGGGAGAGGTAAGTAAAAAGACAACCACTAAGGTCATGTCAGAGAGAGCCCCTGCTCCCCTTACTAGGGACCACACTTGGAAACTGAGCAGCATATGGGCTTCTTCTGAGTAGGGGGTCTAGGTCCTCTCCATGCATGATACGTGGTTGGAGTATCAGTCTCCAAAGTGTCCCCTGGGCCCAGGCTTTTTGGTTCTGTTGGTCTCATTGTGGAGCTCCTGTCCCCTCAAGGTCTTTCTATCTCCCTCTTCTTCCATAGGTTCCTTGTACTCTGCCCAAAGTTTGGCTATGAGTCTCAGCATCTGCTTCTATACCTTGCTGGACACAGATACTGTGATACATTTACACATGGAATACTACTCAGTAATTAAAAACAAGGAAGTCATGAAATTCGCAAATGGTAGGAACTTGAAAAGATCATCCTGAGTGAGGTAACCCAGAAGAAAAAATGCACACATGGTATATACTCACTTATAAGTAGATATTAGACATATAATATAGAATAAAAATCCTAAAATATATATTCCTAAAGGAGCTAAGCAAGAAGGAGGACCCTAGGAAAGAGGCTGAAACTTCAATCAGAAGGGCAAATAGGATAGACATCAGAAGTAGAAGAAGACAGGAACAGGA
>JAQQSO010000128.1:0-20543 GCA_028658305.1 Pachyuromys duprasi | reverse complement strand
ATCTATTTTTGAGATGCTGTTGGGTAGATCTTCTCAGAGGACAACTCTGACAACCTCCAATCTGCAAGCTTAACATAGTATCATTCATAGTGTCAGGGGTTGGCACTCTCCTATAGGGTGGGTCTTTGGTTATGCCAGGCATTGCTTGGGCATTCCCTCAATCTCTACTCTATCTGCTCTATCTTTATCCTTGCAAATCTCATAAACAGGGTAAATTTTGGGTCAAAAATTTTGTGGGTGGGTTGGTGTTTCCTGTCCTTTACTAGAAGATTAGTCTAGTTAGAGGATATCCTCTTCAGTCTCTTGGCCTCTGTTGCTAGGAGTCTCTGCTTGAATCCTCCTCCATATCCTCCTGGGAGCCTACCCTGACTTAGATCTCTGGGTTGTCACAGAGATGTCTCCACACCCAGTTTCTCTTTTTCTACAGGCCTTCTTTCCTCTCACCTTCTCTCTCCCCAGGTCTGCTCTTCACTCTCTGAACTCTCTCTGCCCCACCCTGTTCTCCTTTTATTAACAGTGTATGTGTGTGTGTGTGTATTTATAAAACAACTTCAAAGTAGAAAATTATTTGGGAATAACTTATTTAATGAAAAGAAGGTAGTAAGAGAACACTGGGGAGATCTCTATTTAGAGAACATGGTCTATACGTATAAAATTATAAATCTTTATAAAATTCATGAATATATAAAATTATAATACATAAAAATATAAGATAAATCTGCTTTTTATCTATAATATCACTTGTATTTCTCATTTATTTATGACAGCTTGTAAGTCTTATAGTTCCTAATTTTTCAATCTAACTTATAACAATATTTTATATCATTTATTATCAACATGAGAAGACAGTGACAAAGTAAAGTCTAGACTTTCTCAAATATTATGTGTCAATGACTATCTGGAAACATGGAAACACTTCACATTAATCCAGTAGGCCCAAGGAATTGTTAGAACTTAACATTTTTATCATTTTATTCTTTGACTTTTTTAGTCATTTTGCAATTCTCTTAACTGTTAATGAGTGACTTTTCTGTTGAACTTGCTTTCAGCACTCACATTCATTTGTGAAGAATTGTTATCAAGTTAGACTGTGGTTTAAAATTGAAAACATAAAACAACTGAAATTTTGACCAAAATTATGAGCTCAAGCATACATAATAAAATCTATTTTAAACTGAAATACTTACTAGGAAAAGATTTATATTTAATTACTGTTAAGGAGCAATGTGTAACTGTGTTTTTAATGTGCAAATAAAAATGAATAATATCAAGGTTGCCTATGTGGCATTTAAGTTGTTATATTTATGCATGTAACTAGTGACCTAATACTAAAAATATGAAAATAGTTTTTAACTATGTTTTATATTATATTTAATATTATATTATAACAAACTCATATTTATATAATTTATTTTAATTTCAATACTGTAAAAATGTGTGTATTTCACATGTGTACACAAGTGTTCTTCTGTGTTAACATATGACTGTATACAGGGATGTATATATTGCCATACATAGGTGTTGGTGAGATGGCATGATGTATATCAAACGATCTTTTTTAACAACAGCGATTCATCTTGCTATTTTATAGCAAGAGTTTTACAATGTGTGAGAGAGTTAGAAGCATAAATAGACACGAAGGTGAAAGTTTTCTTCCTAAGATGGACAGTTCTTCTACCCAGGAAGCATTGCTCTAATAAATGGAAAAAAGGCAGAGAGGCAGGAATTAAAATGGGACCGGTACGATTCAGGGACCCTAAAAAAACCTTCAAAACAAAATCTGCCTAAAGGATCTCAGCAGCAGTGATACTCTCATCCCAAAATGATAAATTGTGATTTTCACTTTCTATGTGGCTTTGGTTTTCCTACTTTCCTGAACTTTAAATTCTTTGTTCCTGCCAGTGACCATCACCTAAGTTACATTGGCTTAGGACCGATTAAGTAACATTGGCTAATCCTTATATCTCATTTTCCAGTGAAGACATGACCAGGGCATGTCATCATATCAAAATTTTTACGTGGGTTAGTGGTATCAAACTTGGGTTCTCATATTTGCTTCGCAAGCACTTTATCTGTTAATTCATCTCCTCTACCTCAAACATGTTTTTAACAAGTGAACTGAAACCAAGCACAAGATTTAGTGAATTTTTAGTAAAATTTGCTTTATTGTTTGAAAGAGTTGCATGATTACAAATGTTAGTGGTTCGCGATTCACTTAGATGCAATACTTTATTTTCTAGATTTCTGCTCAAAGAGTAAGTACTGATTTTTTGTATGTTTAAGTTTTCATATCTATTCCAAGTTAAACAGATTGAAAGTATTTTCACTAGCGGTAATTGCAAAGAACAATTGAAAGATTAACTCATGACATGCAGAACACAATTTGAGTGTGTTTGACTAACTCCATATAAGGATGTTAGTCTACCATTTCACACTATTTAATTGTGAGGAGAAAACTGCTTCAATACAGACTGTTACACTCTTGCATCTAAAATTTAAATAAGGATAAAATGAAGTCCACTCATTCCTTAGCTAGGGAGGTTACAGTTATGATGTGGTCAGCAGATGGCAGGCTTGTATCATACATTATCTGCATTTATGCAGCTTATTTGTTTTGGTTCCATGGTCAGTCACTGGCAGGGTTTTGGTGATCTCTGTGAAAGAAATACTTTGAAATAATTTTCTATAATCAGAATTATTTGTTGAGCGAATTTAAAAGCTACATAACTAAATGCCATTTTTATTATTTTTCTGATGATCTGTTGTTTTGCATTTTAGAACAAGATGTGCAGAGGAAAAATAGCATTGAAAATTGAAAATATCCACTAGATATTAAACTCAAATGGTGGAAAATATGAACTAAAGAATAAAATTTTTTTACATGTAGCATGAAATGTACAAGAAACGATAGATTTGAGGAAGTTTTTTGAGTGGGATTTACACCACCTGCAATCCATTGTTCTTTACTCTTTTACCTGATAGTCCATTCACACTGGCTCCCTGTGAGAAAGATGTACCAAAAACAATTATTTTTATATAGCACAGCATGGAACATGGCATTTCCTATAACAGTATTGGAAAAAGTGATCAGGCATTCAATAGTAGTATATATGGTAAATAACAGATCATGTCCATCATCATTAAATGACTGCAGAACACAGCATAATTAAGATTAAATTCATTCTCAACTGACAATTTGCTTCCTAGGTTCAAGAATTGTTCAGTCACACAAACATACACTAAACAACCCTGCATTTAGTGATATGTGGGAAGATGAAGATTCCTCTCTCATTTCTATCAGCTGTGTCATACATGAAACTTTTAAGCATAGGCTTTGAGAAAAAGCTTTACATTACATATTGAGTTAAATTTATTGGCAGAGTAAATAGCAAAATATACTTCAATGGTCCTGTTGCAATTTTTTTCGCTTTTTAAAATTATAATTATTACAATTTGTTCACATTGTATCCCAGCTGTAGACCCCCCTTCTCTCCTCCCAAACCCACTCTTCACCCTTCTTCTCCCCCTATGCCCCTTCTTTAGTCCACTGACAGAGGAGGTCCTCCTCCCCTTCTATCTGACCCTACCCTAACTGGCATCATCATGGTGGCTTCATTGTTTTCCTCTTTGGCCTGGTGAGGTTGCTCCCCACAGGGGGAGGTGATCAGAGATTTCTGTTTGTTTCCATGTTCCTTTTTTGTGGTCCCCCCAAAATCTTGTGTGTGTATGTGTGTGATTTATTAGTTAAAATGCAAATTACAATAATCTTATTTGCAATAATTTTATACTATATTTGAGTTATAAAACAATAAACAAATAAGTGATAAGGTAAAATTTTAAATTATATATTTGTGTGCATATGCACAAAACTAAAGTCCAAGTGGATCAAAGACCTCAACATAAAAACAGATACACTAAATTGGTTAGAACAAAAAATGGGGGAGAGCCTGGAATTCATTGGCACAGGAGACAACTTCCTGAAGAGAACACCAACAGCAAAGGCTATAAGAGCAACAATCAATAAATGAGACCTCATGAAACTGAAAAGCCTCTGTAAAGCAAAATACATAGTCATCAGAACAAAACGACAGCCTACAAACTGAGAAAAGATCTTCACCAACCCTATATCTGACAGAGGGATGATATACAGAATATATAAAGAACTAAAGAAATTAAAAAGCAATAAATCAAGCAACCCGCTTAAAAATTGGGGTACAGAGCTAAACAGAGAATTCTCTGTAGAGGAATAGAGAATGGCAGAGAAACACTTAAAGTGATGCTCAATGTCATTAGCCATCAAAGAGATGCAAATCAAAACAACCCTGAGATTCATCTTTATCCATCAGAATGGCAAAGGTTAAAAACTCAAATTACATCACATGCTGGAGAGGTTGTGGAGAAAGGGGAACACTCCTCCATTGCTGGTGGGAATATAAACTTGTACAACCACTTTGGTAATCAATCTGGTGCTTTCTCGGGCAATTAGGAATAGTGCTTCCTCAAGATCCAGCTATACCATTCCTAGACATATATCCAAAAGAAGCTCAAATACACAACAAGGACATTTGTTCAACCATGTTCGTAGCAACTTTATTCGTAATCGTCAGAACCTGGTAACTAACTGAATGTCCATCATCGGAGGAATGGATACAGAAATCTGAATGGATGGCTAGAATAGCCTACATGTGTTCTTAGGCTACAGGTGAATTGAATATGCCCATGATACTGTATTGCCTTTGCTGTGCATTTAACTAAATTATTATTTATTATTATCATTATTAGTATTACTGCTGATATGTCTTTATTTAATGATCATTCTTTCAAAATATTAAAAAAATATCTGCTCTTTGTTTTTACTGAAAATTTCTAAAAGAAATGAAATTTATTTTACTGTGTTCTTATTATAGGAAAGTTTATTAAAAGACAAAAATTTTCTAAGTGTTTTAAAACCTAGATTTACTCCTGCCTGTTTCTCTGTCAACATCTACCATAATATTTTTGTATATCAGTCCCAAGTGACAGGGTTCTTCTGTCTCATAATCCCCCTTTTTTTTTTATCATCCCACTGACTATCAGCTTTGGATTTACTAGGAGCTTCACATAAATCACGAACCCTAAACACTTAAAACTGATGTACTGATTCAGGCTCAAATGCACTTCAGGTAGTCCTAAGTAATTCATATATTAAACTTGGAGGAACACTGTGTAACACTTTGTAAAATAAAATTTTAAAAAAAAACGTGAAGCAACAAAACAAATCTTAAAACACTTGGGTTTACTCATTTACTCATTTACTCATTTCATGACCAATTTGTGGGGAGATGTCAAAAGGCAGTAACCTGTGACTTCTTTTTCCAAAGCCCTGTCTATGAAGGTTACAGGTTCTGTATTTTCAAGATCAAAGAAGGCAAATTCTAATGGAATTCCTTTCTTCTCATTCCAGACACACTTTTTTTTTTCCAAAATGACTGAATACTCATGTCACATAGCATGTATACATGCAAGCAGACAACACTGAGTGTGAGCACAATACCATAAAATATTTAAGGGAAAAAATCTCGTAAGATAATAAAAAGCCTTCATTTCAAGTTGTTCTCCATTCACACGTACACATACAGAGAGACATGAACTCACAAACACACAAACACCCTGAATACATTTCTTGCGGTAGTTTAACATTTTATACTTTTCAATACTAAATAATCTTGGATATTACTTCAGGAAATGTATAATAAAAATGATGTCTGGAAGAACATTATGTTAGAAAGTACAGGTAAGTAAATCAACACACACAGTTCAATACTATGGTTCAGTGAAACATAATATGCAAATCACTACAATATAAAACCTTGCAAAATGACTGTCTGAACTCAATTATCCTGGGACTGATGTAGTAATTAGACTAGGTCATCTCTTTTACTTTGTCAAAAATCATGCTGTTCTGTACTTATCTAATTGGTAATTTATTTTCATATTGATTGTTTTATGAACTGTTACTACAGCTTTGGCGTCATACACATTCTGTCACATTGCAAGTCCTTTTAAGTTGTTTCTAACCTCTTTATTTCTACATTATGCTGTTTTACTATAACTTAAATATGACCATTGCTCTTAAATGAGGACTTTTAGCATGTATTAGCAGTTGTTACCAAATAAAATTAGGTCAATAATATGTTCTTAGCAGTTATTAGTGAAAAGAAACCACTCTCAAAGTTTTAAGTGCTTTATAATTTTTGGGTTGAAGTATTGTTAAAATTTTTAAACAAAGGAAATATGTTGGTAAAGGACATAAGTACCTATTACTGATAAATGACTTGACATTCTTAAGTTCTCATAGCAGTTTTCACTAAGATAAGCTTGAAACAATGGGTCATTTTAAATTATTATTTTTTTGTTTCTTTCAACACTGAAAGCCTCGTAGCTATTTCTAGCCCCCAATTCTTCCACTGGGATAATCAAAATGAGCTTAATGAAACCCTGTCAAGCAAATATCACATAATGAATAATAACATGTATCTCGAAGGTTATATCTAATGGAAAGATGGATCTGGAAAGCTAAGCGAATTAGAGGTCATAGCTCAATGTAAAATTGCCATGGAAACAGCTTTCATGACCAATTTGTGGGGAGATGTCAAAAGGCAGTAACCTGTGACTTCTTTTTCCAAAGCCCTGTCTATGAAGGTTACAGGTTCTGTATCTGCTTTCATGATGACATTTGTCTATGTTTTTGTAGGTTTCTATTCTGACAAGCACAAAACCCTGCACCAAGTTGAACCTGTCTTTTGTGATGAGGCTGTTGAACAGAACAGCAGCATAGCAGTCTGTCTTTTCTCTCCCCACATTCAGTTAAATGCCAACTTGGATCTCTTTGAGATGGTGAACCAGGGAGGGAGTCAGCCCTCAGTATCCAACTTCTTCAGAGAACCATGTGCTGTAACTCCTTGATTAAGGTCATGCTTTCAATCCATGGCTTCATTTTTTTTTCTTTCTGCTAGCTAAAAGGTATCTATCTCCAATCTATGTCAAACATATTAATTAGTAAATATGAAAGTAATAACATCCAAAATATTTATTTTTCTACACATTGTATTCATTATATGTCCCAATTGAAGCTGCCTCCCTTACCTCACCAAGTCGACCCTTATTCCCTCTCCCCCCCCCCCAATCTCCTTCCCCTAGTCCACTGGAAGGGGTAGTTCTCCACTATTGCCATCTGCCCATAGCTTGTTGAGTCTCCTTAGAAATGCTTGGATCCTCTTCCTCCTTGCCTTAGCAAGGGTGCATCACAAACTATCATGAAATGAAACTATAAAATGTATTTAAAATGTATTTGTTTGGTGGGAGGAAAATTAATTTTATAACACATGAGTTTTTTCTCTATTTACAGAAAATATATTGTATTTTGAATTGTAAATTGCAGAATATTCATATTATGAACAACAAATGGTGACACAAATATTTCTTAAATCATCCTATATAGAATAATGAGAAGAGAAAAATATTCTCATTAGCACTCTTTTTTAAAAATCAGCAATGCTTTATTTTATAAATCATATTAAACATGTTTAGCAGAAATTGTTATAATGTTTCAAAAGCTCTAAAAGTCTGTGTAGAAGGTTAATATTTCAAAAGAGCAATCACATTATGTTTGTCACTTAATCTTTTGATTATTTTAAGATGAAATATACAAATTAAATTTCATAGATTTTGCAAAAGATATCTCTTCTGTGACTTATATTTATGACAAAGAAGTTATATCTATTTCTTTTGGAAATAGTATACTTAAAATTAGTATAGTAAATAAAGATTTCTTGGTATAACATACATGAAAATATCTTTAATTTATTATTATTAATTGTATTATAATTTGCTCACTTGTTTGTTATTTTCTTTTTAATTTTTTAATATTAATTAGTTTATTCACTTTGTAGCCCAACTGTAACTCCCTCCCTCATTCCCTCCTAATCCCTCCTTTCCTCTCTCATCAACTCCCATGCCCCTCTCCAAGTCCACTGATATTATTATATATTACAATTAATTCACCAGCTGTAGCCTCCTTCCTCATCTCCTCCCAGTCCCACCTTCCCTTCCCTTTCCCTCCATGCCCTTCAACTAGTCTACTGATAGGGGATGTACTCTCCACCTACTCTCTGATCCTAGCCTATCAGGTCTCATCAGGACTGTCTGGATCCTCTTTCTCTGTGGCCTAGTAATGTTACACTACCAGAGAGAGGTAATCAAAGAGCAGGCTACTCAGTTCATGCCAGAGAATGCCCCTGCGACCCTTACTAGGGAACTCCCATGGAGACTGAGCTGCTAATCATTGGCTACATCTGAGCAGGCTGTCTAGGTCCTCTCCATGCATCCTCCTTGGTTGATTCATCAGTCTCTGCAGGAAACCCTGATCCCAGATGCTTTGGCTCCCTAGGTCTCTTTGTGGAGTTCCTATCCCTTCCAGGTCTTTCTATCTCTATATCGCAATTTTAGCCCCATCGGTCAACTCTTCTGGGTCCCACCTTTTCCCCCTCATTGCCCTTATCCTCTTCCCCTCGTCCACTGAAACTCTTAAAATAATAAGTTTGAAATAGTGGAAACTTAATGACAAACTCAAAGCTTCTCCAACTATTGCTCTCCTTTCCATCGTCAGACACAACAAAAGAAAGCAAAGTGCTTACTCCAAAGGAATCATATAGGATGACTCATACTCCTTGTCAGTATGCCTATATGTTCTTAGGAGAGCAACTTCAACTATGGTTCACCTGAACCCTTTAATTTTTGAGTGATTCTTCTTTTAAATAAGCTTCAGCTTTTGAATCTCTGTCAAATTCTGTTAATATAGCACAGTTGACTCACTGGTGTAACAAATCCAGAATCTCTTGCATTCTCCTGTTCTTGAGTGACTTTTATTTCTAGAACAGAGATAAACACTTTTAGACTTAGATTCTCCCATGGTATTGAAACAATTTATGCTGTTAACACAACCTAAAAATTACTTTGCCTTTCTGTGAATACTAAACTCCCCCCCAAATAAAGACAAAATGCTGATGGCTTTTTGGAAGTATAAAATCCTGAGTTTTCTTTTGCTTTGTATCATTTTTTACTATAATTATTTATTACATTATAACATATTTGTCTCTTTTCTCCATTCATACTCTTCTATACACCTTTATGCTCCCTGAAATTCATGGCCTCTGTTTCCACTAATTGTTATTGCATGACTATTCACATTTGTATATGCACATAGGCCTCTAAATATAATCCGATAGTTTATGCTCAGTATGTATATGATTTTAGGGATGACATTTGACACTGAATAACAAATAGAGTGTAGCTATTTCTTTTTTAATTGAATCATTACCTCATGTAAATGTGTGTATGCTCAAAATAATTTATAAGAACATTGCAAGTCTCAAGTGTCTCCTCTTGGAATTTACATAAACAGTAAATAATTTGTGGTTGAACTATTTGCAAGTTCCCCAGATAATTCTTGAAACACAGCTATCTTGACTAATAACCATATGTATATGGCCTTTTTAGTAATTACAGGAGTTATCCTATCTCTCAATAATTTATCATTTAACAAAATATATTCAGATGAAAACATTTACTTTTTATATTATTTCTGTATTTTCAGTATCCCTCTTCTAGTGAATAGATTTTTTTTTGAGATCTTTCCCGGATAACTCAAATACCATCATTATATTTAAATAACTTGATTAAAATCATTCTACACACATCAATACAAACACATAAATTCTAAAATATAAATTCAGATTGCTATTTCAGAATTATTATTCTCTTGATGTAGACAAGTGGTTCACCAGGCCCAATCTCCAGAGAAAAACAAAATCTCTGGCCTCAGAGGTACAAACCCTCACATGTATATATGCAGAGATAGACAAGCACAAACACACACTTTTAAAAAGTAATTTTCAGAAAAAAAAACATTCTTTAAAAGTTTTACATGAAATTAATTTTCTAAATACAAGCAAAATGGTGACAGATATGAACCAAAATGCTAAGAAAGGGGCTGGGGAGGTAGGTAAGCAGTTAAGAACTAGAGCATCCCTGTTCAATTCTCAATACCCTCATGGTAGTTAACAAAAGCAACTATAGAGTAATAGATGACCTGATACCCTATTCTGTCTCCAATCAGCAATGCCTAGGAATTGCACAACATATTTGCAGACAAAAAAATCCACTGAATAAAAAAAAATTGAAAAAAATTATTTCTAGAAATACAAAAGAAAAATGAGAAGAAAGGAGTAAAGATTATGGGCAGGCATTGGAAGGGAATGGTGATAAATGTATGCTTAATTCTTTAAGCAGTGCCTAATACAATGGTAAACACTAATAATGAGTTCATAAATATCAATGACCTACTGTATGAAGATTTCACAACGCTATTAGTACAATTCTTCCATAATATTAAAAATGGGCAGGTAATATTCTGGTTCGAATTTAATTTTTTGGCAGATATTAAGGTGGTATATTTTCTTTAAAGATATTTAAGTCTGTGTTACAAAAAATCAGAATAGGTGGATGGTAAATACCATGCCTCCGTGTATTGTTCTTTTCCAAGGCGAAATGGAGAAAATGGAGGTTACTAATGTCCACATTTACACTGATTTATTCTAATTACAAAATAAACAATGTTTTTAAGCAATCACTGTGTTGAAGAAGACCTATACTCTCCAAAACAGAAGATATTGCTATCACTGACTATATGCAACAAACACATCAATTTTTGAGATAAATTTTGTCTATTCGGGACAGGCGCTGTCTTTGACGTGAACTCAGTGGGCAGGCTCTCTGATCACTTTCCCATGCTAGGCCACAGAGGAAGATGATGCAGCCAGCCTTGATGAGACCTGATCAACTAGGGTCAGATAAAAGGGGAGGAGGTCCTCCCTTATCAGGGAAGTAGGGAAAGGGCATAAGAGAACACTGAGTGTGGGTGGGACTCGGGGTGCAGCAGAGATACAAAGTAAATACATTGTAATAAATAAATGTATAAATTAGATTTAAAAAAGAGATAAACTTTGAAAAGGATAAACGAGACAAGTGTGCATTTATTATTTCTGTGTTTGGGCTATTTTGACAATGTTGATATTTATTTACTTTTATATTAGCATCCCTTCATTTTTATCATTTATATTAACTTAAAATGATCACTTATTTCTATGTTTAGAATTACTTCTCTAATTATAATTATTGTCTAATGTATCATTAGAAAGAAAATATTCAAAGGAAAAATGCAGTGTTCACTTTGTTGGAAAGACATAGCTCAAATTCTTCAAGTACACCAGACACAACATTCTCTTTTCTAAATTGCTATCATTCTTTGAACAATTGCTCTGAAACATGACTCTCAAGTACCTTGATATCCCCCTGTATTGAAACACGAACATCCTTGCTAATAATCTTGACCTTCAGAGAGTCATCCTGTTTGGGTTTGATGAACTTCCTGTGAAGAAAAGGCACTGCTCTTTTTTCTTTCTGTGGCCACATAATAAATTTTCAGCTGCTTGTGTTCAGGGCTGTAATGTCAGCAAGGGTAGCTTTCTTCACAGCTGAATGATTACAATCAGCTGATAACTGACACTGTACATTATTTGTTTGGGAATATTTTCACTTTCAAGCAAGAATGCATCGTTTTGTGTAAGGTTTTTAAATGAATAACATGTGCTAGCTATTGATAACAAAGAAATTCTTAAGTAATGTGCTTGATAAATAGAGCCTTGATTATGAGAAGCACAATCTCCTAATTTTTTACAGCCTACTGAGAAAATGATTATTAGATGTGGTGAAAATCTCTACCAAGTGCTCAGTCAGAGCAATGAAAATCTATATTCCAGCAGTGAATACATTCCATTTGATATTTGCCTCCCTTCCCTCCCCTCCATTTCCCTTAATCAGAAGGAAAAACACTTTCATAACCCATCAACGGTTTCAGTGCAAGTTTCTAAGGAGAATGTATTGAATTTCTTTCTGCTCTCAATGAAAAATAAAGGAGAAAATAAAAGTGTGCTTACTTTCAGTCATTATAACATTCGTATATTGTTTTGTGCTTCTCTATCTGAGTAGTAAGAAAAATAAAATGAAAAAAATCTCAATATGGAAGCATAGATAATTGGCAAATGGCAAAAGGGAGGTTCAATTAACTCAGATTATTAACAGAGACAGTCTACATCTGGTCGTGGCTGAGTCTGTTTGTCCAGAATTATCTATCAAATAAATAATTAAAATCAAGACCCAACAAATGTGCATCCCTCCACAGGGACCCTTTCTCTCTCCAATGCATCTAAATGCACTGAGCTTCATCTGAGATTTTTCTCTCTCCTTAATTACACAACTCAAAGTCAAGATTTGGAAAATAACCTGGAAAAAGCATCTGTACATGTTTATTTAAGTTTTCCCCCTTGTATTTTGCCTTTGCTGCTCTAGGATGGTGCAGAATGAGAAACAGTTTGTATTCTTTCCTTTTGCTTGCAGCCCTGAAGGAAAACCTGCTGGGATGGGCTGCAGATGGTTTCATTGCCAGAGAAGAATGTGCCTCCTCTTGGCTGCCTGCTCTGTATGCATGATCAAGCCACAGTCAATGCTTCATGTGCCTCATTAACTGTGGGACAGGAAGAAGTATGATGTTCCCAAAATACATGCCCTTTTCTCCAGCTAAGGCCAATATTCTGAAAATAAAACACTTAGAAATTAGAAGTATATATATATACTGCTAAAATAAGTTTACGGTCAAACTTCCATTCCTTTTATTGAGTTAACAATGAATAGCTGACAAAACGTTATTAAAGGGGGACATTACCACACACTGGCTTGTTTACTTCCTACTGGATTAAGCTGGAAGGGGAAATGTAACATTTCTTAGACCTGAGCAAAAACTAAGTAAGACATGCTTCAAAGAGAAAGCTAGATATTATCTGAAAGCAAACTCTGTCATATTATCTAATAGCATTAGCTGGCTCATGGGGAGTGTACAGCAGAATGTTTCCCAAGCAATATCTGGTATCCTAAGTATCCTAAATTCAAATTTAATGTTTCTGAAATTAATTTTGGTTTAGCTAGAAGACAATCAAGGCTCCCTGATCTCTGGCCATATCCAGGCACTTTATCATTACATATAATTTATATGATAGTTATCATCTGCCCATTTCACAGGCAAAAACTAAAAATAAATAAATATATAATGCTTAAAAAGTACTTAAACTCCATCAAATATGTTAGGCTTTCAATAGAAATGCTTTTTCCTTCATGGTGATGATTATATCCAGGTTTCTGTGTTACTATGACTGTTCTCTGTGGAGACAGAGCAAAGCAAACACAGAACAGATTGGGAACAAGATTTTTAAACCATGCAGTACACTCTCATGCCCTACATATTTTTTTTTAATTTGAATTCTCAGGATGACTGAAAATATGACTAAGTGGCTTCCATCACTGTAGATTAAACAATTTGCCGTTAGCTGAAACAAAACTTTCATTTTTTATTTCATTGAATTTTGTTTAAATAAAGTAATGTGACTATAATAGAGAATAAAACCAAAGAAAGAACAGTAAGTGCACAGAACATTCTAAAGAAAAATCACTATCCCAGAATAAATACCCTAACTCGTTTTCTGGTTCTTGTCTCCTTTAGCTACTTACAATCTGTTTATTAACTTTATCTGTAGTCATACTATTTTACATTAACAGTGACTTCTAGAGAAAGACACAATGGCAAATGTTCCATGTAAACATTCAGATTCCCTTTTAGACCTCTTCCAAATATATTGGTTGCTCTGTTATATTATGATTTGTTCCATCACCACCCATGTCTCTGCTCTAGCAACTGGTACACATGATACTGCTTCACAGTAGATTGGTGTTAATATTAATGTAGAATTCAGAAATATTTGTCTTCTCCCCCAACTGAGAGAAAAAATGCATAAAGCATATAAAACATATAATCCAACAGCAAAACTAATTCCTTATGCAAGATGCTGTTTAAGAAATAATTCAAGAGAACTGGTTAGACTACTTGTATATAGAGATTTTGCAGAGTAGCAATTTATTTAGGAATATATACATATATACATACACATAATATATATGTCCATCTATGTGAGTATGTAAAAATGTACATATCTATACATATAAACACACACATATATATATGATTTGCAGTGTGACAATTTATTTATTTATAAAACAGATTCACTCACAATATATATATATGCATATGTCTTTATCTAAAAATGTATATACACATACACGCATATATATACATATATATATTTTGATGTGTAACTATTTAGGAATATGTAAAATATGTATAATATGTAAAATATGTATAGGAATATGTATATATACACACATATATGTTCACATATGTGTGTGTCTGTAAAAATGAATATAATACTAAATACAACCACCTCAGTCTCTATAATGATACTGTATGTATGTTTTTAGGACTGTCCATTTGCCATTGGATAACCAATTGATGTGCTCTTCCCTGATGAAGAATAGTTATTTTCTCAGAATTCCTAGGTTACTTAAAGTTCCTTGAATAGGGTTGAAACCTCATGTTCTTTTCCTATTCTCTTTGGCATGTTTTGTCATCTTTATTTAGCTCATGTTTCAGAGACATTTTCATGAAACGTTATGCATGTAGTTTTTGGTATTATAAGGAGGTAGTCTCACAGCCAACTTCCCAAGCTGCCAGTGCTTAGAGTATTTACTCCTGGTCTTCCTCAGTGTTCCCTGAAACAGGTGTGAGTTGTTTTGTACACGTATACTGTGGACATAAACTCCAACACTGCATTTTCACTTCTTGGAGCTTTCTGTAATGACATCTCTTATGTATTTTAAGTTTATGCTGGCTTAATAAAATGGTGTTTTTTTTCTTTTTTGAGTGATCATTTTTGTTTGTTTGTTCATTTTTTTAGCTTTCAGATGGAAATGCAAGATATTTGCATTCTAGGCACACCTGTCTTTCTGCCATAGAATTAGAAATTAATTTTCTTATAATATAATTTAAGGCCTTCTATTTCAGGGTCTTCTATGGATAACTACATGGTTTATTTGTTCATTATTAAATATTATTGCACACCTATTAAAATAGCTGTTTTACTTTTTTAATATTTTGTTAATTAGCATATTTATTTATTTATTTATTTATTTATTTATTTATAATTGAAGGTCCCTTACTGGTCCTGTTTTCATGAGTTGTCCAAGATCAAGGGAAAGCAGGAGCAACCAGAAGGCACAAGGAAGGGTCATTTCCACATTTCACTTACACACAGAACTAAATAGACAAGCATAGAATCACTGTTGTGGTTAGATGTTGGCAGCATAGGAAGGATGAATAGGGGAGTCATTAAAAACAAAACAAACAAAAAACAAAACAAACAAAAAACAAAACAGGCTCCCCACAAAAAGGGTGAATGGGACAGAACTTGGTCTGCTTCTACCTAAGAGGAATCAGAAGATCAAAAGCAGTTTGGGAAGGCCGGAATTGTCAGAGAGGGAGGGAAGAGGAAGGTCCAGGGGATGGGAGGGACATTTGGCAACTGTGGTGAAAGGATTGCCCTTCCCCTGCCAGGATCCCCCCAGGCCCTCAGGCCTGGCAGAAAAGGGGTAGCCTGCAACACCAAGGAGCAGATGCTAGATGCTCCAGGCAGGGAGCTGGAAGTGGCTCACAAAAGGTTTTCCCTTCAGGGAGATTACAGTGCTGCCACCTAGTTTTTCTGGCAGGGTACAGCAGTCCTTGACCGCCTCATGGCAATTTGCTTGTAATTCATGTTTGATTCTTTTCAGTTTCTTCTTGACAACATCCTTGGAGCTGGCATAGATCATTTTTCTCTTAAGAGGTGCACTCTCAGGGACCCGGAAGATGAACACCAGGTCCTCCTTCTTGCTCTCCTTGGTCTCTTAGGTTGCATCGTAGAGAGCATAGCGCCAGTCCTTGTCTGGGAGCATCTTGACAAAAGCAGTGTAGGGGTCGCCCACAGTCTGCCCCACATCTCCTACCAGGATCTCCTTGCCATTCTCCAAGATGATGTTCTTCTTGTCTTCACTCAGGCAGAAGAGCACTGCCTTCTTACGTTTCTTCACTTCTTCTGCAGTTGAGGACTCTCGAACTTTCATATCTTTGAACATTAATGACACCCTCAGAGACAAACACAGCACTGGCCATGGTTCTGAAAAGAAAAGGGAGACAGAGAGAGTACAGGAGAACTGAGCCACTGCAGCTGCTGCCGGGATCCTACTGAATCACTGTTTTTGTTTGTTTGTTTGTGTGTGTGTGTGTGTGTGTGTTTATGTATTTGTGTAGGGGTTTTGCCTACATGTGTGTCTGGACACAAATTTTTAATTCACTTGAACTGGAGGTACAGCTTGTGATTGCATGAAACCCAAACGCTGGTCCTTAGAACAACAACAACTGCTTTTAACTACTGAACCATTCCCCTACACACTGAATTTACTTTTAAAGATACAAAATATTATCAGGATATATGGTTAGATATATGTCATTCATATTCATACACATGTTCCTTAGTTTTCCTTAGTATACAAACAGAAAATCTTGATAGACTCTTCCAAAACCTCTGATTTTTGCTCTGGATTCTATGCTGATTTTTAGTCACTACCTTACAGTCTGCTTCACAGACTTTACCAGTTTGACTTTCTTTAGGTTCCTCTTTTTGTATCTTGTTCCTTTTTATAGAAAATAAAACTGCTTAATTTCTGTTTGTTTGCAAAACATAGCTTTCTTTACATTTGACAACTCACTGTAGTTCCTAATCATGTAACTCAGATGAAATCCCATGTTTAATATCTATTTAGGAGAATAATCCACTCACTTAAAATTAAAATCATGTTTCCTTTTATTTAGTCATTCAATAGAGCATTAACTGTGAATTGTCTGATTGCGTATTTAGTGAAAATATTCTCTACCGCAAACTGAGATTTGTAGCAACTTCTCTTTGCTTACCATCTAATTATACATAGCACAGTAAACACTCAATAGTGAATGAAGTGAAGAGTCCAGGAATATTGTAAGAACTGTGGGTTTTGTGTCACAGAGTATTGCTATAGAGTGTCTTAACAGAGTAGATAGTTAATACTTGAATTTTGTCTCCACCTGCATATACACTACACTAAGTAAAAGTTCATTAAAAATTCTCCATGATTATATGGAACATATTTTACTCATATTTGCTGCCACTTACACTTCTTTATACCTCCTTATTCTGATCATTCAACCTGGCCTGAGCTTCATGTCCTTTGTTGATCCCCACTAAATTCTCATGTCAGAAAAAAAAAGATAATTGATTGTTGGGTGTTTCTTTTTTGCACAGATGATCACTTCATATTTTTCCAGAAAATGATATGTTTTCATGCATCATTGTATATGAATAGAAAACATTTTATGTTACACGCTATTCTATCTAGAATATAGTGCTTCATAGAATAAACAAAAGATTTTCATTTTTATATTTTAATAACCTGTGTGAGATACTGCTTGTGAAAATATTAAAATTCTGAGTACATTTTTGTAGAGGAATTTTAATCCAGCAACATGGGTGCTCTGGCAATGGATCACATCCAAGGACCTTCTAGAAAGTGTGATCTGGCTGAAATGCAGAAAAACCACAAATCTTTATTCCTTCTAGCTGTAATACAGACATCCACCTTTAATCTCTCTGACTGGAATATAAACATACCCTTAGTACAGAGCTTTAATCCCAAACAATGATGGCCAACTAAGGGGAAGACAGTGACAAATCAGAGAAAGATTTGACAGAATGAATCAGAGATAGGATATGCCAAAGAAAAGTGCAGGAAATACAAATCAAAATGACTCTGAGATGCCATCTTACACTTATCAAAATAGCTAAGATCAAAACTCAAGTAACAGCACATGCTGGCAAGGATGTGAAAAAAAGGAAATATTCCTCCACTACTGATGAGAGTGCAAACTTGTACAACCACCTTGGAAAACAATCTGGCACTTTCTCAGAAAATTAGCTCTGCCTCAATACTCAGCTATACCATTCTTGGGCATATACCCAAGAAATGCTCTACCATACAACAAGGACATTTTCTCCTATCAGCTTTGTTCATAGCAGCTTTATTTGTAATAACCAGAATCTGGAAACAACCTAGATGACCCTCAACTGAAGAATGGACAAAGAAAAAGGTTTATATTTATACAAAGGAATATTACTCAGCTATTAAAAACAAGGAAATCATGAAAATTTCAGGCAAGTTCATTTAACTAAGAAAGATCATCTTGAGTGAAGCAACCCAGACCCAGAAAGACACACAAGGATGTGTTCACTAATTTGCTCATTTTAGCCATAGAGTATATGATAAACATACTACAATCTACAGACCCGAAGATGCTAACTAACAAGGAGTACCCAAGAAAGGATGCTTAAAACTCACATAGTGTGGGTAATTAGTATAGACAACAGAAGTGGTTGAAGAAAAGGAACTAGGTAGGTGGAGGTGTACAGAGAGAAATGAGCGTAGAAATTACACCTGGGTTGGGGGCAACAGGAAGACAGAAGATATGCAAAGAGAGGAGAAACCATGGGCAGAGGCATCTCTGTAACAAACTAAAGACCTAAGAAAGAGTAGGCTTGTTGGAGGATATGCTTGTGACTTTAGCTGAGACTCCTAGTAACAGGCGTCATGGAGACTGAAGAGGCCAACCTCTAACTAGACAAAACTCCTAATGGAGAATACAAACTTATCCACAAAACTTTAACCCAAAATTTACCCTGACTACAAAATGTGCAGAGATAAAGATAGAGCAGAGATTGATGGAATGTCCAACCAATGCCTGGCTCAACCTAACACCCACCCCATGGAAATAGCCAACTCCTGACAGTATTAGTGATACTTTCCTAACTCACAGACAGGAGCCTAGCATATCAGTTCTAAGAGCCTCCACCCAGCAGCTGATCAAAAGAGAAGAAGCTGAGACTCAGCCAAACATTGGGCAAAGCATAGGGAGCCTTGTGGAAAAATTGAGGGAAAGGATAAAAGGACCTTGAGATGACAGATGCTTTGCAAGAAAACCAACAGAACCAACTTACCAGAGCCCAGGGAGTATTGTGGTGACTGAAGCACCAACCAAGAAGAGAGTATGGAGTGGACATAGGCCCCCTACATAGATGTAGCAGATGGGCACTCAGGTTTCGTGTGGATACCCAGTAAGGGGAGTAGGGTTTTCTCTGATATGGACCCTGTTGCCTACCTTTTGATCATTTCATTGTGGCAGCACTACCTAGTCAGGCCATAGGAGAAGAGGATGTATTCAGTCTGATGTGCCTTGATGAGCTGAGGTGGGTTAGTAGGGGATCTCCTTTTTTGAGAAATAAGGAAGGGAGTATGGGGGAAGAAGAAGAGAGGTTGGGACCAGGAGCTGAGGAGGGAGGAGGCTATGATTGGGATGTAAAGTCAATAAATAAATTAATTAAAAATTTTGATCCAATTGTGATAGAAAGAGAAGAAATAGAATGTTACTAAGTAACTAATGTTAATGAATGACATACTGGGTGTCCCTTCATTAGATTTTTTTTCTTTTTCTTTTCTTTTTTTTCAATTTCCAGAGTAACAGTATAATTATTAATCAATTGTTAAATAATTAGATTATGCAATACTATGTCTCACTGTCCATGCCCAGTCCTTGCCTACTAAAAAGAAGATGCCTACTATACAGAAGGTATTCAACAAGTCTTACTATTTATCCATGAAAAAAATAAGAGAAGCATGGAGAAAGAGAGGGAAGTTATGTGCAGTTCAGTTGAATGCAGTGGAGTTCCTATAGTCAGCACTGTCAGAGCAGTGCAGTTCCTTGGGTTCAGAAAAAGTTATTACAAACAGAACAATTCAGTAAGAGGCAGAGAGTAACCACTTTGAAGAAGTCAGTTTGGAGAGGACTTTGGACCAGCGGAATTGCTGAGTTGAACCTGCGAGGCAGAGTTCAGAAGGAACTAGAAAGGGTGATCAAATTCAGCGTAAGTCTTGGAGACTGGAAACATTCTAGGCTAGGTAAGCAGACATAGGTTGGAAGCTGAAGCCTTAAAAGTCAATGATTGCAGAAGATTAGATTTTACGTAGGATAGAAGCTTCCAGGCTGAGGCCTAGGAATAGAAATTCTCTCCGCTCAGCTCAAGCTTTGTACTGGTAAAGGTTGGTTATGGCTCTCATCACATCCCTTCACCTGAGGAAATAAAAACAATATTTGCACACTTTAAAAGAATATTTTCTCAAATATATTTTAGTAATTAATAAAGTGATGAAACTCTTATCTCCTTTTTTTCTTAAGCATAATACAATTTTAAAACTTAAGCATTAATTCAAGTACTCACCTTTGGCTTTTGTTTCTTAGGTTGTAACCGTATGTTATCATATTACTATAAATTATCATTGTATTTTAGGTAATCTTGGTATAGGTTTGATAAAAACATTTCAAAATCTAATTGTAAATAATTTATATAGTTTACATCTTAATAAAACCAAATTTTTAATTGTAT
>JAQQSO010000127.1:0-20693 GCA_028658305.1 Pachyuromys duprasi | reverse complement strand
AGGAGAGGTACCCAGAAGCACACAGCACAGAAGCTGAACTGGGCACCCCCAAGTGCTAGAAGACATTTCCCACTGTGCTCTGATGGGAAGTCAATGCACAAAGACACACTGCAGGCACAGTTGTTGGTATAATGTTCTTGCGTAAGGTATACAATTTACCCTTGTTCATTCAAATGCTGATTTCTCTCCCCCACTATCTGGTTTCAATCCAGACATTGCATTGTGATGCTTAGTCTAAGTATCACCTGTCTCAAGTTTGTGTAAACATGCCACCATTTGTTCTCTGTATTGATGATTAAACAACCAGCCCCAATGATGTGCAATGGAGAGGATAGGGTGGGACATCCTGGTGGGGGAGGGGGAGAGAAGGAAGCAGGAGGGAGGAGTGGAGAATCCACAGGAGAGGTCTTGGAACCGTGTGGATGGATAAACCAGACCTAAGATGTGACTAAAAGCAAGTATAATGGGTAAAATCTGAATGGTAGGAAACTATGCAGGCTTGGAGGTTTAGGATGGAATAACTATTGCCCAGCATTGTGCTCTAGGTTAATTAAATAAATCCCAGTGTCTATGTGGTATACAGCTGGTTTAGGAATAACTGCTGCTTAAATAAAAGATAAAACTATAGTAAATATTAATAGCCCACAACACACACTACAGGCTTACAGAGAAAGAAATCTCAGAGGCCAAGAGTTCCCTGAAGGAATATTGCTTAAATAAAAAGTGTCTGAGTCTGGAGCCCTCACAGTCATCATTATATAAAGAGGGCAATCAAGGAGATAAAATCTACAAAAAGTAAGAGGACAACTGGGAAATTGAATCATGGAGATAAACCAGAAAGAGGGAGTGACAAAAGGCCCCCCAAAACTTTATACATTCAAAGGCAAAACCTTGCCTATGGTCTGTGATAATATAAGTGCAATGCATAACACCCAGAGAAAGAACCAGGGCAGGATTCTCATCCTCAAACATGCAACCAAGACTAAGCTAAAGTTTGCCGTGTTTGCATAAAGATGACCCCCATAGGCCCATATCTTGGCACTATAAGGAAGTATGGCCTTGTGGGAATAGGTGTAGCCTTCCTGGAAAATGTCACTGAGGGTGCGCTTTGAGGTTTCAGAAGCTCAAGCCAGGACCAATGTCACTGTCTCTTCCTGTTGCCTGCAGATCTGGTTGAACAGCTCTCAACCCCTCTCCAGCACCATGTCTGCCTGTGTGCCAACATGCTTCCCCTGACAACAATAAAGGACTAAATCTCTGAACTGTATACCAGCCCCAATTAAATGTTTTTCTTTATAAGAGTTGCCATGGTCATAGTGTCTCTTCACAGCAATAAAAACTCTAAGTAAGACAAGGAAGGATTCATGAAATACAGAAGTCGCCTGTCCCCTGTTAGAAAATATGATCCAATGATCCAGAACAAGGCCATCTATTGTTGAGATCCAAAATGATGGTTCTTCCCATCAGATGTCTTCATAGACTGTGCATCACCCCCCTGAGTATCACACCTTACACAGTGTTAGCCAATAGTTTTCAATATTTGCTCTTGGGATCTGAATAATGCAGATTTCACTCAGGATCCACAAACTTCAAAAGTTCACCTCACTTTAATCAGAAGACAGAGAACAGAGAGGTTAGGCTTCACTTTCTATACCTGATGCTCCAGCAGAACAGAGATCCTAAGCTGTTGCTGAAAGTTTGGGGAATACTCACAGAGATTGGAGAGTTTATCTGTGCAGAAGGCACCGAATAAAGTAAGATTATATGTGTAATGATAATAGTTAAGGAATAAGAATTAATCAGACAGAGAGGGGAGGACATGGGAAAGAGTAGGGAGAAAGAGGGATAAATGATATCAGATAGATAGATAGATAGATAGATAGATAGATAGATAGATAGATAGATAGATATACTTGGCATTTTCTTTATTATTATTATTAGCATTATTATTTACAATTTATTTAATTTATATCCCAGTTGTATCCCCCTCTATCTCCTCCTGATCCAACCCTCCCTCTTCCTCTCCTATCCCCCTTTTCCCTAGTCCACTGATAAGGGAAGTCCTCCTCCTGTACTGTCTGACTCTAGCCTATCAGGTCCCATCAGGACTGTCTGGATTCTCTTCCTCTGTGGGCTGTCTTGGTCACCCCACCAGGGAGAAGTGATCAAGGAACAAGCAACTCATTATATTTTAGTTAAATCAAAATTTTGAAATGTTTTTCTGTTTATGTGGAAAACATAAATGAATTGAAAAAATTGAATTTTTGTCTCATGTTGGCTTTAAAATTTAAATTTAACCAAGTTGAACTTACTATAGCTGAAATATATTTGAAAAAAAATAACACTACATCCTGAAGAAAGTTACATTAAAAGTATTTATTTGAATATCATTTGACATTGAGTTAAATGGGCATGGATTTGTACCTGTAAAAACGTGTGCAACCACTTTGGAAATCAATCTGGTGCTTTCTCAGAAAATTGGGAAGAGTGTTACCTCAAGATCCAGCTATACCACTCCTGGGCATATGCCCAAAAAGATGCCCCACCATTCAATAAGGACATTTACTCAACTATGTTCATCACAGCTTTATTTGTAATAACCAGAATCTGGAAACAACCCAGATGTCCCTCAAGGGAGGAATGCATACAGAAATTGTGGTATATCTACACAATGGAATACTACTCAACTATTAAAAACAAGGAAATCATGAAATTTGCTGGCAAATGGATGGAACTAGAAGAGACCATCTTGAGTGAGGTAACTCAGAAACATAAAGACAGGCAGCATGGTATATGGCGGATATTAGCCGTATAATATAGGACAGCCATCTACGGACCTAAATAAGCTAAACACTAAGGAGGACTCTAGGAAAGATGCCTAAATCTCACTCAGAATGGCAAACAAGATAGACACCAGAAGCAGTGGAAGAGAGGAAACAGGATGGGAGTCTACTATAGAGGGTCCTCTGAAAGGATTCACCCAACAGGGGATTGAATCAGATGCTGAGATTAAGGGCCAAACTTTGGGCAAAGTGCAGGGAGTCTTATGGAGGAAGAGAGGGGTGGGATTCGAGGGAGAAGGAGGGGACAGGAACCCCACAAGGAGACCAACAAAACAAAAGGATATGAGCCCAGTCCTGCAGAAACTGATTCACCAGCAAAGGAGAGGGCCTAGACCCCTGCTCAGATGTGGCCAGTTGGCAGCCCAGTCTCCATGTAGATCTCTGAGGGAGGGGAGCAGGGGCTGCCTCTATCATTAACACAGTTGACTGATCTCTGGTCATTTGCCCCTGATGTGGGGGAGTTGAGGGAGGGGGCTACAATTGGGATATACAATGAATAAATTGTGAAGAAAAAATAAAAAATAAAAAGAGAAGAAGAAAAAAGGAATAGGCTAGGATTGCTGGCTTCAAATTGGCTCTGGAGAAGTGACTGTAGGGCATGTGATAGAAAATATAGATAAAAGGTAAACTTTAGGTAGAACATTCTTCCATCAATCATGATGCCTGTAGAGTTTTATATTTAGCTATATAATGGTTGAATGATAACATTCTCTGCTACACAGGTATGGGATCCTAATAGAGTTATCTTTCTAGAATTTTCCCTAGCTTATCCAGAAACAGCCATGCTTTTCTGTCTCAGCAGACAGCTTGACACAGAGGAAGGAGCCTGTGGGATGGAGTGCTGGGAGTGACAGGGAGTCAGCACTGAGAGTCGAAGGGGCTCAGAGGGATCAGGCTACAGCTTGCATCCCCAAGAAAGGAAGTCACACTGTTTAGCACCATTGATGACAGCGTTATGGATGAGCCCCAACCTTACTCATATTCCATCTGTTTATGGCATTTAGGAGAGTTTTCCTTATTGTCCTCATGTTGATTTTGGGTTTTTTGTTTGGTTGTTCTTTGTTGTGTTTGTTTTAGTTTTAGAAATAATTTCTTCATCTGTTACATTTCCTCATTTTTCATTTGTGTTTATTGATTAGCATCAGAAACATACACACTTTGTTTTTGTCTTTCCTCTCCTCCCATATCCTCTCTCACAGCCCCTTCTTACCCCAGTCCCTTTTTCCACTTTTATGTCACATACATTCTAACCCTAGCCATCCTTGGTTTTCACCCTTCTCTTTCCCTAACTTTTGCCAACATTAAATGTTAATACTCAAGGTGATGTCACACCCATGTGACACCTTTGAGCCCCTCAGATGGGAAGGTTGGAAGGTGAATTGCATTTTGTACAGTTCTCTGAAGTTTAGTGTCTGAACAAATTAAGGGACAGTGAAGCATTGTGGGTAAGAGGAGTGTCTTCCAGAAGATTTCTTATGATGGATTTATCCTGCTTCCTCCTACTCAACAGCACTGCTAGTTTGCAGAGCAGAAGCAATCCTATCCTCCTTGTCTTTTTTGTCTAGTTCCTGAGAGCACAATGTAATATATACATGTTTCTCATCGCATTGTTGTTGACGTGGGCGGACAGGATGACTTCCAAGTGATTCTCATGGATTCCCACTGTTTTAAACCCCAGAGGTGCACACAGAACATCTTTAAAATGTTAGCAATGGAAACCAATATGTCTTAAGACAGGAATGATGATTTTATGACTATTCAAAGCTCAATCTCAAAACTCAGCATGAGTCCTGGGGAGTTCCATGGCATGCTGAGCACTCCAGCAACCGCCTGTGGGCTTTCAGGACTGTAAGTGTGCTTAAGTGAAAGGCCCTGATTCCAAGGTAAGACAAATGGAAGGACTTTACACAGTTAAAAAATGTATCATGGAATGAAGGTACTTCTTACTAAGTTGTGAGTAGAATCTAAAGAGAAGAGTGACAATGCACATCCCGGTCCACAGGAAATACAAAGCACACAGCCTCCTTGACTACAGTTGAAGCCTGCTTCCCAGGTAACCTCCGCTCATGAGAGGATGGCAGATCCACTGACTTACATCAGGACCACAGAACACCAATGGCTCCCAGGTCCTCTTTACATAAAGAAAGGAAATGCTTTCTGGGAACACTAGTAAATCCACAAAATACAACTCCCTCATTTCCAATAAAGTTCGAGATCTCTTTTCCCCCCTCCCCCTTTAAGTCCCTTTCCCTGTATCAGGAGGACAAAGAGATGAGGATCCATAGCCATCTGCCTCAGTGACTGAGGAACTCAGTAGGGATTAAAAAAAAAAAACATACTTCTGGGCTCCAGACCAAGGGATGCTGACTGGTCAAGCTCCCAAATATAACGTCTAAGATCTTCTCTCATTCTAGACGCCGTCCATTCTCTCTAATAATTATTAAGTACTCCCTCTTTGTACCCAAGGTGAGATTTAGCAGGCCAGTTCAACACATCCCCTCCACGCTTCAACATCCAGATTCTGTTGGCTTTTTCTCATTAGACTTAACTTCACACTTGTTGATTACCTTTATCGCTATGAAGGGATATTCTCAAATGTCTATCCTGCTAGAAGGTGTAATTGTGAATGGTAATGTTTTCAGAGACAAATGCCATTATCATTCTGATAGTGTATGCACATGCACATACAAATGGCATGCACACACACAGACACACACACACAGACACACACACACATTTTCTAAATTATCTAGGTTAAATGAAGTAGCCCCAGGGAAATAAAACCAAGCTGTTTTCCCACTGATTCAATGGTGCTTTGACTACACCATCATCTTTCCAGAAGTTTCTCTCTTCTTCATGAAGGCCCTGTGGGAAAAGTTTTGCTACAATATTGCCTGTCTGTGGGGTGGTTCCTATATTGAAAGAAATATAATTCAGAGTATTTGGAAATATACTGTACATCCCCGTGAGATGTATGAATTTCTGTAAATAATTTATTTTAGTTTCCCTTTCAGAACGGGATTAGTTCATCCCAAATGAAAATGACTGTCGTGGGCCTATTGTTTCAGAACCACACTGTGGCATGCAGCCCTGTGAAAATGGTTATTAATTTACTTGGGAAATGCAATCACTGAACACAGATTATTTCAATTAAGCTTCACCTAGCCCTTGTATTATATTCGGTTTTGCTAGGGAGCTGGGTAACTCAGTGTTGTTCCTACTGCTAAGTTTATTGGTGAGAGCTTAAGTGTGCCATCTCTAAGGGAATATTCTGGCTCATATGAATGCACCTGGTTGCAGCTGGGGAGAGGCTCATCTTCCAAAGGCAAAATACATCTAATGTCAACTCTAGACATTAGCAAAACAGAACAGAGAGGGGTCACAACAACTGGGGTCCAGGAGCAGAACAATGTCCCATCATAAAACCAGGGCCCATGCTTTGAAAACCAGGCAAGTTGATGTAATACTGTGTGTGTGTGTGTGTGTGTGTGTGTGTGTGTGCCTATGCATTTATATTAAGTTTAGAGCCATCTAACTCAGCTGCCTGCTACTGCTTGGTTCTGTCTCTGGGAATGTGACTGATCACTCACCATTAGTTAGAAGTAGTTTCTTTATTTCCTGGATTCTTAAGATAGCACAGGATAAGTTCTCAAACTGATTTCAAAAGAAGAGCTGGTCATGTTTTCCCCATCCCTGCCTTGGCTACTTCCTATTCCTTGTCTGCTGATAGACTTCAAGGATCATTCTCTCAGGGCCAGCACATGAGTGTTGTAGGAGTGGAGTGGCCTTCTATGTGTCCTTCTGTTCTTTTGTGAGGCAACTACATGCTGTGATCCCTGCCATGGCTTAGAAAGCTTTTCTAGTAGAGGATATTTTGATGCTGGCCCAGTGATCATTGTCTTCCCTTGATTTTTTGTTTGTTTGTTTGTTTGTTTTGTGTTTGGGCCTCTGTTATTTTGTTCATGTTAATTTGATAAGCAACTATTGATTCTGACTTCTTGCAAGGTTCTCATCAGTGCCCATCATCATTGTGCCCCAGGATAAATTCATGTGAATGTCAGTCCCACCCATGTGGACCAAAACCCACTGGGAATGGCTCCCGGTTTTGGTGTGTTTTCAGTCATTTGTCTTTCTAAATATTTTCAACGTACAGTGTAACTGCTGTTCAGTTCTGGCCTGGTACATGTTACTAGCCCTTGCCAACAGTCTCCCCTTAGCTAATGAAATGGAATAGCCAGGATCATTTTAGGGACCAGTCAGTGAGAATGCTTTAGGGATACAACTGGCATATCATTTATTTCATGCATGCAGAGGGTTTGTAGCCACTTCCTTGTGTAATGAACCATTGGCTATGATTACTATGGACTCATACGGCACATGCAAAGAATCCTCTTACAGAATCCTCTCTCAGAATTGGGCCTAAGTTTGTGAGAAACGAATGACAAAGTAACTTTAAAACATGTGGCTTTATTAATGAACAAAGAGGCCAAGAATTTGAAAGAGAGTAAGGAGGGGCATATGGTAGGGTTCAAAGGAAAGAAAGGAAAGGGAGAAATGACATATTATAATCTCAATGAATAAAAGAAATAAACACATGGCTTCAGAAGCTTATCTATAGAAGTGACATTTATACCATCAGGTTCACAAAATTATAAGATTTCTTCATCCAAGTTGATGTGTTTATGGGGGACATTTTTACTAAGATACCACTGATAGGTTAATGAAGGTATTCATTAACATTATAGAAGTAAATGTCACAAAATAAGAATACAATAGGATTGTGTTGGTAGAGCACAAGCCCTTACAAGAGACAAAAATCCTCAAATTTTGTTTATTTTTACATTCAATGGTTTAAAAATAAATCTTTAACAAGCAAGGTTAAACAAAGGATAAATTGTTTTGCTCCTTTAAAAAGTCTGCCCTTTAAAAAGGTGGCAAGAGAGTATGAACTCACAATTTGCAGAAAACAATGACAAATCTCTTACAGTTCCCTACCAATGGCATTATGTGCATTTCTTATAAATTGAGATTTTTATGCTTAGCTTTTTTTCCCCTCAGAACCAATGTTTCCATAGGTTCTCTGCCTTGTTTATTGAAGTCAAGCTTCAGGTTTCACAGCAGGGACCAGCCAGACATCTACATCTCCTGCTATCCCCCACCCACCCACCCTACCACCTCCTGCCCGGGAGTTGCACATGCAGGCTGAGATACACACTCTTCTTCCTCTGTTGCAAATTCTAGTTCCTTGTGGCCTCCACTCTTTGGCTTTCCATGGGAGCATCACTCAGGAGTGTCATGAGTCACCTGCTTGTTCTCTAAGCCTCTGGCAGGGCCCCCGAGCCTCCTCATAGCCATCCATTCTCCTTTTTGTGGACTTGTTTACAGTGCTTTGTCCCTGATCTCTGGAAGGAGATGATTATGCCTTCATCCCTGCTCACACACTTGCAAGATGACATCTTCCATATGTAACTTGGCTGGCCCATCGCCCTCTATCACCAAGGCTCCCTCAGCTCTGAGGCAAACTGGTCAGGAATCCCTTCACCTTGTCAGGACTCTGCCTTCTTGGCTGTTCCTGCCATCATAGGATCCGTGGGTTCACTTCTGAGTGTTATGTTACTTTAAGGTCCTGAAGAGAGGAATGGGGACTTTAATTTGGCTATTGGAACAGATGAGCTGAATGTGGGATTGTTAATGTGTGCCAAAAGGAGTCTGATTTGCAAAGCTGATACTAAACCTTTATTTCTGTAATCATGATCTGGACTCAGTGTTGTGGGATGCATTTTCTTCACTGAATCCAACTGCAGGAGGTTTTCTTCATCTAAAGAATGCCAAGTGATCAGTGAATGTGCTTTCTTAGGTCAGCTTTCTATACTGTTTCTAAAACAGTGAACCTCTGGGTTCAGTGTGTACCTCTGGGAACAACTTTCCAAGCCTTGGTTATTGTTTTTCTTCACAGTCAACCCTGCCCCAATCTTGTATCTCCTTACAGGCCATCCAGATGCTCCACTTGGGACTGGTTCTTCCAGGCCTCTCAATTTCCTGCTCTGTAAGCCTAGCCCCTTGTGACTCTACAACATGGACCTCAATCCTTTCACCTGGCACAGCTAACATCTCTCCCACCCCCAACAAAAGAAAACTTTCTTCCCCCTTTTTTGGGAGTTCCCAGTTCACATCAGTGTGATAAATACAAACCCCATCCAGTCCCAGAAAGACTCCACTGTCTTCCCTTGGGACACTTATGCATTTACTTACATAAATTGCTAAGTCAAGTCTGGATTTTCTTCTTCTACATCCTTCATAGCAAATCTCTCTGATCTTATTAACTGCCCTTCTTTACTGAAAGATTCACCAGCCCAGATATCATAAGGCCAGAAGATAATTCTAGAATCCTCAAGATGACAGTGAAAGGATGTGAACCTGTTCAGGATGGGGAGATAGATGGGTATGCCTCTTTGCAGTTATCTGACTTTGTGTACACCATAACACACAAAAAGAAGTTTGCGGATAACTTAGCCTGATGTTTAAGAGATGCATGCTGGGAACTTTTGCTCACAGAGTCATGTTAGATTAGAATATATTTAGAAGAGGCATTTTCTCTGTTGGGAGAGAGGAGGCAAGCATTTCCAGTACCTCTTTGAGCTATGCATTTCTTGTAGAACACCAGAGAAGTGGGCTTGAAATGTTTTACAAAACTGTCAACATAAAGAGGATGATTGGAGTCTGCAAGTATGTTAAATCACTTTACCATGAATACTCTGATATTAAGTCCTGTTGCTCACAAATGAAATTAAAAAACACATAGTGAAATTTTCAGATAGGTGTTGCCATCACCTACCATAAAAGAAGCTTCTTTTTGCAACAATTGGAGACTATTGCAAAGAAACAAAACCGATCAAAATACAAGAAGTAAGTGACTTTGGGATGCTCAGCTACAAAACAATATATGTTAATGCAGTCCCCACACCAAAGGGGATCATGGAGGATGAAAAGATGACCAAGACATCTGTTGATAGAACTTTTCCCTAGGAACGAAAGAGAGAATACTCTCATGAGCTCTCACCAATATGATTGCCTGAACAAGGCCAGTGTATTGACAACACTCCTTGACAAACCTTAAGGATAGGGGATATCCTACATGCTGGCACCCCTTGATGAAGAGCTACAGATGTTTATTAGCTGCTAAAAGGGAGAATCAGCTTCCCCCAGGGACAAACTCCTAGTTAACCAATTCCAAGTGGTCATCCCTGGATAAATGCACATACAATCAAAGCTAAATGGACTCAAGAGGTTCTATTTGCATATGTGCTTACATATACACATGTAACAATGATACTTAAAGCAAGCATGAATTTTGAATGGAAAAGAAGGAGTTGGGAGAGGGGGGATTAGAGTGATATAGATGCAGGGCTTATATATGAAATTCTCAAAATATCTATGAAATTTGATTAAAACAAAAAGAAAACAATACATAGTATAAAAATTAATATTTATAAATAAATTACTAGCCATATTGTAAAACTGTATTAGTTCTTTGAGAGTAGTGATTATATTCACCTCCTTTCCCAAGTTTGCTAGACCTACCCGGTTCCTTACTCACCCGATTTTGTGTCTGTTTCTTTGTAAAAGTTTTTCAACACCAAGTGATATTTTTAAATTCAGAAATGTTAACATAGAAATAACCCCATAAACATGGGCACATTTTCTCACTTAGTAGTCTGATATGAAAGAAACCTCATTACTAAGTCTTGCTTTTTCTGACCCTGCATTTTAGCAAGCGATCCAAGCCCAGAGCCATCCAAGAGACTAAGGAGTCCTCTTCAGCTCTTCCATAGTAATAGGGGAGTCCTCCAGGGTCCTTCCATAGTGATGAGGAAGGTCTCCAGAGTTCTTTCATATTGATGAAAACAGCAGAGATAAAGCAGCACATACATCTGTGATTTGACAATCCTAGATTCTCAGAAACTGGAAGTCTGATAATCCAAAAGGAATTAGACTATTAACTTTTACCTAAAAATTTTATGGATACACATAATTCCATGTATAAATGTGCATGTATAGTTTTAATGAACTTTCTCATCTGGGCTGACAGTTATTCCTCCCTGAACCAAAGATGACTTAGCAGAACTCCCAAAGGCAGACATAAGATGTCCTCCTTTGAGTTGTGATTCAGTGATGTCCAGGATACCTGCAAATCAGACAGTCTTTCCCTGTTGCCCTGGATTACCCCCACACATGGAAGGAAAGTCTGTTGCTGAAGACACCATTCACTTCAGAAACAGGGCCTGGAAACTCCTCAGCTAGAACTGGCATGAATGGCCCTTCTCCGAGGATTAGTTTTCATGGTAACAAAAGGCAACATGTAATCTTCCAAACGAGGGGGAAAATCAACTGTCCTGCTGAGTTATGGTGGCTAAAACTCCATCAGTGACTAACGTGACAGAATCCCAAGGGTGCAATAGTGGCATTCGGGCATCAAGGGTAACTGTTAGCTCTCTGCTTGGTTGTAAGACTCAACAAGAACGAAACCATACCTAGTACTGGAAATCTATCCAACGGCTCAGCGCTAGTGAAGTCATGGTATTGGAAGAGAATCTACAACAACTAATTTACTAAATAATCCTAAAGAATAACCTGTAAACATTTGTCTTTATTCCCATAGATAAGGCGGCCCTCACCCCTTACAAAGGAAACTTCACTTTGCAACAGACAGAAACCACTACAGAAAACCACAACCAAATAAAAAGGAAGAGTTGTATAGCCCAAGCCCAATGAATTCCTATACAAAGCAATCCCACACCTAAGATTCAGTGCAAAAGTGAGGCTGAAAGATTATAAGAGCCAGAGAACCAGAAGTTTGTTATGATACTGTATCTCCTGGTTGTACCAGAAGCTATTCCCATCAAGTATTATCAATATGATTGCCCAAACATGAGCTGAACACAGATGACAAAAAATGGACCTGACAAAGTTGACAGAGAAAAGCCCATGAGGCCTCAGCCCAACACAAAACATTATAGGCAACAGAGGAGAGGCGAGAGTGGGAGAATGGTCCCCCAACAAAGAGGAAACCAACTGGCTGTCCAGTGTCAAATGGTGAGCCCTGAAAACACGCAAAAACGTATGCTTTACATTTTATATGTTATACAGACTGAACAGCTTCTATTTAGGAATCTATATGTATATACATGCATGTGTACAATAGCAATTAGTGGGGCCATGAATTTAAAGAGGAGTGGGGAGGGACAAAGTGGAGGGGTTGGAGGGAAGATGTTGTTGTTATATTATGATCTCAAAAATAAAAATACCTTTTGGGTGAATTAAAATCAGCATGCTCTGCTGCATACCTGTGCACTGACTGCCTAATGGGCATCAGGTACCGAGTCTGTTTTGTGAAGACTTCCTCTAACCCAGGCTTGAGCACACTAACACTCTCTATATTACAGAGCATCTGCCTCATGACCTGACAACTTTCACTCTAACTAATTCTAATTGTATTTAACTGTAAGTGTACACATACACTATGCTCACACGCACCTGAGCAGGGGCAAGCACACTCATTTGCACAGTTACATGCACATCACAGACGTAGATCACAGATCTCTATGGAAGCTGTCTTTATACTTCTAGATGTAGGTCTGAGATCAGACCCTAGAGGAAAGGTCCAGGAGAGCCTTACAGTCTCTCTGGACAAGGAGTTTATCTTGCTTGTCACATGGTAGAGGAAGAGGCCCGTCCTTGCTTTAGTCCACCTCCTATCTCTCCTGGTTGAACCTTTACTGTCCCAGAGCAGCTTCCCCTTGGACCACTCATTTTCACACATTCTTTTACTCATTCTCATCTGCAGTGGATTGTTCTGTGAATGTTAGGGTTTGCTTGCAAGAAGGAGGAGTATTGATTCCATATTTCTTCAGTGGAAATTATGGAGAGGACAAATGAGTTCGGTCAGACCCCTCTGCAGTACCATTATCAGCAGTAGAGAGAATGGAGATAGGGATAAGTGTAGGGATGGGAATGTCTGAATCTAGAGATGAGATGGATGGGGATGAGTATAGAGATGGGGATAAGAATGAGTAAAGGAAAGGGGATAAGGGTGCAGATAAGTATAGGAATAGATGAGGGTGGAGATGAGTATAGGGATGAAGATGAGGGTAAGGATGGAGTATAAGGACAGGGATTAGAATGAGCATAGGAATGGGTATGGATGGGGATAGAGATGAAGATGGGTGCCCATGGATGAGGATGGGGATGAGGATGGATAGGGATGGATGTGGATAGAGATAGGGATGTGGATAGAGAATGAGAGTGGGGGTGACTATAGGGGTGGAGATGAGGATACGGATGAGGATGGGATGGGAAAAATAAAAAGATAAGAAGGAAGGAAAAGAGGAAGAAGCAGGAAGTTATCATATGCATCTTATTTTTTAATTTTCATTTATATTTTCCAAGAGATAAAAATCTAAGGACTCAATGAACAGTGCCTGTGAAAAGCTCCATATTAGTAAAGGAAAGAAATGAGAGGCATCCAAGTTGGTGTCACCAAGCTAGTAGTCAGGGGGCCAGCTGCAGGTGAGATGTGCTAGAGAGGAGACCAGAAGACAGGTAGCACCTTGAATAATGGGCTGTGTCTTGTGAGCCTGGATGTGAGGGGAATCCAGAGTTGCTCAGGCTCAGCAGATCCTCCATGATGACAGAGGAGCGTGTGTGTGACCCACCAGAGGAGCTCAGCAACCACACACACCTTTGCCAGAGAAGAGAATACTATTCTTGAGAGCTCAGTGGGCAGTAGTGGTTAGGAAGATAACTTTCCCACGGGGTCTTGGAACTGAGGTCTTTGCACTAAATGTTTGCCTCTTCCCTGGTGTCTTCCCTTCCTCGAATAGGGTCAGTGCCCCATGAAGCCGATGGGGGGATCCAAGAGGAGGGTCACCAGGGAAGTGTGTATGAGCCAAACAGTGTATCACTCCATGCAGCCCTGTCCACGTGGCCACCTTGACATCCCCAGCAACTGGGAAATTCAACTCATTCCAAGACCTGGGGACATAACATCCTGTCACAGACCAGACATTCTTGTCCCATTTTCTCATTTTGAACAGATGTGCCCTTGAAGGGATGAAGATGGGAAATAGACATGTTTAAACAGTCTCCTAGTGTGGAGGTTACTGGGAAAACTGTGACCTAAAAAGAAGATATTTCGGAAAAACAGTGACCAAGTAGAAAAAGGAAAAGTGCTTAGAACATTACATCAATTCAAATATGCCTCATTCTATTAAGGAGAATTGTATTAGCAGGAGCCAGTTGTCTGACTGATATAAGCTATGCCTCACAAGCTTGAGACTGCACTTACTATAGCCCAGAATGTCCTCAACTTGCCCAGGTTGGACTCCAATCATTGTATTTAGTCAAAAATGACCTTGAACTCCTGACTTTGCTTGTGAAGCACTGATGTTAAAGACATGTGCCACCGCAGAAAGCCTGGACCCAGTGCCGGGGCCTGAACCCAGGAATTCGGCGCAGAAGTCAAACACCACCAATGGAGCTACAACTCCAGTCCATGCTTCATTTATAAGACGTAATTATTTGCCCTACCCCTACCCAAAGCAAGAGCCATTTGCAAATATATACTCACAGTGGGAAAGTGCTCACACTACAGATCAAAACGATCCTCATTACAGCTTTGACTTCAGGATAATAATAGCTTCAACATTCAGCATTTTAAAACGCTAAATAAATTTTGTCCATTTCTTAATGGTGCTTAAAAAGACACATGAAATGGTGCATAATCAATGAACAAGAATAAACTTATCACCAAATTCTTGGAGACAGAACAGACTCCGACAGCCTGCGGGCTGTGAGCAATTGATGAGTTCGTTCACACTGAAGGCTTAGGGTGGCTCAGAGCCACTGTGCCATGTGGTTTGAGCTGCTTCTTCTGGTGTCATGGACATGGTCTGGCTCAGCTGCTTCCTCCAACCCAGTGTCCTTGTGGTCAGAGCCATGTGTTTACAGATGGATGTTGTCAGGGTGAGACCAGTGAATCTTAGGCCCTTGCCTAAAGCAGGCACAAAGGCCTGCCTAGCAGATGTCATCACAGTTTGACAGTTTGTGTCATGACACCTCTCGAGTGGTGCTCTGCGAGGAAGGTGAGCACAGGTGGTCAACGTCTCTTTGTGAAGTTTGTGCTCCTTTGCTGTTTTCTCCGAGGTCGCAGCCATCAGGAAACTTCTGTGTCTTATGCCAGGGCTGTGAAGACACTGCAGTTGGTACAGTGCTTACTGTGCACGTTCAGAAGCCTTAGTTCATTTCCCAGAACCCACAAAAGGAAAGAAAAACAATGTGCGTGGTGGCTTCCTGTAACCCATAACTGAGGGGGTGGATACAGGGATCCCTGGGGTTCTATGGCTAGCCAGCCTCCTTTACTCAGTTTGTCTCATGTCTCAATGAGATCCTAATCTCAGGCAAACCTTCATAAGATGGACAAAGCTTGTTTTCTGTCCTCCATGGGCACATGGGCAGTTACTGCTACAGGCAAAAACATGTACACACAGGAACACATCTTTTAAAAAGATTTTAATTGAAATAGAATTGCATCACTTCCCTTCCCCTATTTTCTCCCTCTAGTCCCTCCAAGCCATCCTCCCCAAATCCCTCTCATGACTCCCTCTATTAAGCTGATAGTATTTTCTATGATGTGCATACATAAATACATGTTATATCAAATGTGTCCATAAAGTGAAAATTGTCACCTATTCAGAAATTAATACAATAAATGAACCATAACTTCATAAAAATTTCCAAACAAATTGAATTCCAAGTTTTTCATGAAACTATTTCATGAACTTTAGCCCAATACTTCCTGAACATTTTAGAAAAAAAAAAGCCATTTCAGCACTGTTTGGAGCCAATAGATTAATAGACTTAGACCAAAGTTGAGTCCGATAGAAAATGTACAATCTGATAGAAAATAAAGAGAAAAAAAACATTCCTCCTCCCCTCTTCATCCTGGAATATTTTCAAGATAGTGAATTATTTAAAATATGCATTATTCACAAAGAACTGTGAAAAAGTGCTTTGTGGAAAAAAAAAAAGTAGGACCTGGCAACTCATGAAATTAGCGTGTGACCTGTGTGATTATGGCAGGAGAAATGCAGGAAGAAAGGCAAGTGAGTGCTCAGGAGAAGGCGGTTTCCTGCAATCCAGGGATTTAAAATCTGTGGCTGTTTTGTCAGTGTGCCTAAACATGGTGTGATCTGACTTTACAAGAAAACAACGAGGTTCCAAGAAAGCACTTATTGACAAACAGACACTGCCTAACAAAAGCTGTGGAAATTCTAAATCCTCCTTCCAATGAATTGTCAATAGGATGTTTGAGACCATTGTGGGGGCAAACACATACTTTCAGTCCTACAGTAACTATACCTTTTGAACAGATAGTTGTTCCCTTGCTCAGATGCAGCCAATAGGCAACTCAGTCTCCATGTGGGTCCCCTGTGAAAGGAGCAGGGTCAGTCTGTGACATGGACGCTGTTGCCCACTCTTTGATCACTTCCCCCTGGCAGGGTGGCCTTATGGGGCCACAGAGGAAGAGGATTCAGACAGTCCTGATGAGACTTGGTAGGCTGGGGTCAGATGTTGTGAAGGAGGGCTTCCCCTTCCTGAGGACTAAGGAGTGGGATAGGGTGGAAGAGGAAGGGAGGGTGGAACCAGGAGGGGATAGGGGAGAGGGCTACAATTTAGATGTAAAGTACATAAATTATTTAAAAAAAGAAAAAGAAAAGAAAGTAAAAAATAAAAAAGCACCACAAAGAAAAAAGAAAGTTGTCAGCTGCTGGAGTCATATGATCTTCTGTCCAGTGACTAAAAGATGCCCACAGAACTCTTTTGTAACCTGACCTCTGACCTCTGACCTCAGGCATATAGGCACTTTGGAGAATTACCCAGAACCACAATCATCTCCTTGTATTTGTCTCTGGTAGAGGTTGGTAAAAGATTTGTGTAATAATTTTTAATAATTTAACAATTTTAATAATTGTTCACAATTTCCATGAATTTACAGTTTTAATAATTCTTTTCCAAACATTAAAAGATGAAATATTCCATGACACATGGATATTATACAGTATTCCAATTTCACTATGTACATAAAAAATACTGACAAAATACCGATACACATAAAAATAAAATTAAAACAATTAAAAGATAAAAAATATTAAAAAACCCTAATATTTGTGATTCTAGGTCTGGCATATGTTGCTTAATGTTGTGGGTATTAACATGTTTTTTGTTCTGGTCCCAGTTGTGGGATGTGGGGCTGATTTAGATGGTCCACAGCAGCAGACTATTTGTCCTCATTGGGCTCTGAGAGGAGCTCTTTGCCAGATGCAGATAGTTTGAATATGAGGACTCTGGAGAGAGAAAAGATGCCAGAGCCCAGAGAGTGAGGGCTTGGAGAAAGAACAATGTTCTTCCTGCTTCCCCCTCACTGCTCCTAGGTGCTACTGTGAAAGAAGAAATTGGAGACCTACTGAAATGAGGATTGGACTGGCTCTAAGGAATCTGGCAACCCTAACTATCAGGAAGCAACTAAGAGAACTGTGACCCCTCTCCCACTAATCCTTTCTCTCTCCTATCTAGTGTTGGGGTGTTGGAAAGGATTGGAGTAGAGTAAGGAGAAAAAGATAAAAGAAATGTAAATAAAAGAGTTTAGGGAAAAAAAAGTAGGACTACAGCTTGCCATGATGACCTGTACACTGTCATAGTCCTGCTAGTGAAACCCTTTCATTCTCGCCTCCGTTTCACTAACACTCCATTGTGTGAAGGCACCACTTTCTTTATCCATCCCACCATCAGTGAGACTAGGCTGATTTCATGGCGAAGTGAATAGCGAAGTATTAAACATGATGGCACAGGTGTCTCCATGGTGCTCTGACTTAGGATCTTTCTGGAATGTACCCATAAGTGAGATAGTTGGTACACATGCTACCTCTGCTTCCTGTTCTGAGGAAACTTCACCCTGGTTTCCATGACACCGCATTCCTTTACATTCCCTGACCAACATGGGTGAAATTACATGTCCACTCTCTTAGCTAGGTTTTCAATTGCTGTAAAAAAAATGCCATGACCAGGGCAACTTTTTAAAAAGAAAAATTTTTAATTGGGGCTGCCTTACAGTGCTAAGGTCTAATCCATTATGGTCACATCGAGAAGTGTGGCAGCATGCAGGCAGGCATGGTGCTGGAGAGGTAGCTGAGAGTTGTGCATCAGGAGCAGTAGGCAGCAGGAAGAAAGAGAGAACCTCTAGGCCTGGCTTGAGTACCTTAAAGCTCTAAGCCCACCATAAGTGACACACTTCCTCCTCCAGCAAGGCCATACCTACTCCAACAATGCCACAGGTCCTAATCCTTTCAAATCATGCCCCTCCCTAGGAGCCTATAGGGACATTCAAATCAGAGCATCCAATTAGAAGCACCACTCTAAAAGCTGGGTACCCCCTCAGTACTCCCCTGAAAAGATTGTCCTTTGTCAAACAGCACTGTGACCAGATTAGGAGGCAAGAACACAGATTATTAATAACAAATGCTAAACACTTAAATACCCAAGTTCTTCTGGGATGTGTGGGGAATGGTGAGCACATTTTCTTGTAGTCACATGGGTGTGTACCCTGTTTTTCCGGGGGGCAGGAGGAGAATCTCTGCTCCACTAACTAAGGCTTCTGGGAGCTGAGGAACTGCACTGTGGCTCTTCAAAATTTTCACCAGGGTTTGCCCTGACACTTGGAGGCCTGGCTTGACTAAAGCAGGCCATTCATGGTGGCTGTAACACCCTCCTCCACCAGGAACGCTTGGTAGGGCAGCATCTTCAGGCCATAAGTGAAGCATCATGTCGCATCCCATGCCCTACTGAGGCTTACATCTAAATTGGCACCTCTAAGACTGGGGTAAATTGAGAACAGAAACTGAGATCAGATGGCATTGCTCTTAATCAATTTCCCTGATGTATGGCAGCAACCGCTGCTCATGCCTGTACAAACTGGGAAATACCCTCTGCCCTCCTTCTCCCAACCCAGCCCACACCGAATAGCTCCGGCCATTCTGACATGGCTAGCATATACAAGTGCCTGCCCAGGTGCCCCCCCCCCTTTTTTTTACCATACTTGGGCACCAGATCTTGACTGACCTGTCATCACTCCTTGCCTAAGACCTATAAAACCTTTGTTTCTTAGCTCAGGCACGTGACTTCCTGGCCTGGGAGCAGCATCCATAAAACCTGCATTTATTTACTTTTATTCTGGTCTGATCTGGCCTATATTGAATCAGCAGAGAAAAACTTAAATATATACATCATGAAGACCGGGTGCACCGTAGTGGGTCCATGCAGAAGCTTAGAAGATGCTTAGCGGCACTTCATACTGCACTTAACCACTTTCAGCAAGATAGCCCTGGGAGAACTGCAGCGTCTCTATAGCTCCTGGGTGTCTTCAACAAGAAGAAAGCTGGGAATCCATTGCTTCTCGGCAACACCGTGGGCCACGTGGAAGAGGAACCTGGGCATGAGTTTATAAAAGCTATCCTTGTTGCTTGGTTTGAAACATGCAGACAAAGAATGCAATGGGATTGTATACAGCAGAAACACAGGCCAAAAGATGACAGCTTTTATGACCCCGACACTTGTTCCTATGACTCTAATTAGTATTTGCTGTGGACCAGGCACTCTGTGTCACTCTCAGTATTGTTCTGTTACTCAACAGCTTAATGTCCAAGCTTAGCATAAAGTAACCATCCCATGATGAAGACCCAAGAGACCCTGAAGTGGTGGGTATCTGGTATCATCGCTACTTTTTTTCTGTTGGAAATGATGTTTGTGTGACATCCTACAGCAGGGGCACCGGGTGTGCTTGGTTCCCTGTCATCATCCTGGTACTTCAGCCAGCCTGACAGCTGGTTCCTATGGTGTCAGGGCTATCCTCCATACCCACAAGCCAACAATCAACACAGCAGTGCAGGATGGGAACTCCATCCCCTTGAGTTCTTGGGCTGTGGGGCAGTCTTCCTTGAAACTTTCACATACAAAATGCCAGTCCTCTCTCAGGCTGTGCTTCCTGTGTAGTGTGGAAAAAGCTCCTGGTGATGTTGTAATCAGACCTTGGGAGAGGCCAAGGGACCTGTCTTCTGACCTAACCAAGAAGTCTTAGACTTGGGAATTAGTCTTTTTGTCACACATCCCCCGACCTCACCCAACCCAGTCTACGAGCATTAATGTGAATGAATGACAGCACACTCCTTTTCTTCTGCATTTAGGCTCTTTAAAGGAAGCCTTAGGAGCAAACTGGCTTCTTAGCACATGAATGAGATAAGAGGTGATGCCTGATCCTTTATTACCCTTACTGCCTCCTCTCTTAATGTGTCCTTTCTACAGAAATCCCTCTTGACTTACCACACAGCTCACAGAGGAAAGTCTAGCAAATGTTTAAATCCTTTTTATGAATGGTACAACTTTGCCCTCATTTTAAAGAGCCTGCGTTACACTTACATATACATACACCAAGTAGTTATATATATATTTTTGTATTTGTCTGTATGTATTTCTTTTTTTTTTAATTTATTTATTTTTATCTCAATCACAGGTTGGGTACTTTGAATCCCAGGCGTAGCCCTCTCCCCCATTCCCTCCTACCCTCCCACTCCCTCCCTCATCTCCTTCTTCCCCGCCCCCTCCAAGTCCACCAACAGGGGAGGACCTCCTTCCCTTCCATCCAACCCCAACTTATCATGTCTCCTCAGGGCTGGCTGCAAAGTCCTCCCCTGGGATCTAGCCAGTCTGTCACTCCCCGGCTTATATGGGGGAGGGTCAAAG